>JXOR01000557.1:0-234517 GCA_001014335.1 Coboldia fuscipes | reverse complement strand
AATAAGGTCCGATTTGTTACTTGCACGGTTTCTGCGGAGGACTGTAGAAGTGCATACTTACCTTGCTTGTAACCATAATACATATTGATTTGATTAAGTGTAATGAAATAAATGACCAATTGAGATTCTGCCAATGTTAATCAGTAATCACGTTTTGTGAATTTACAAATTTGAATTAAAGGTATACCCGAATACGTCAGAGTACAGTCTCTTTGGCTAATGATTATTACATACATATTATTATACATACTTTTATTAGACATTATCCGTTGTATTTTTGGATCACTCACTCATAACGTAAGCAATTTCATATCAGGAGGAATGAAGTTCAATTTGAAACTAAATTTTACGTCTATTTTACTAGGAGATGTACATATTTCGGAATGAATATAACAAATAATATTTACTACTTCGTATAATATTTGATTACAGAATAACCTTTGGCCCGAATGGACAAACAGCTATTCAAATTTATCTCAATGATTTAACATGTGGATCAACTAAACTGTGATCACTGTAGAACGAATTCAATACAGATTTATACACGCTAAACAGTTAATCAGATTAATATTGTTTCATTTAAAATTGACTAAATAATTTTATGCTACCACGAGTAGTATTGGACAACGATTTGGAAAACATTGTAGTATCCCAGTTACCCCCATATTAGATGTCTTGATTATTGAGACAATTACATTTAATTTAATAATTCCAAGTGCAACAAACAGGAAATTGGAATTAAAGTGAAATCTATAAGTGTACAATAATGAATCAAGGAAACATATTTAAGTTTAGTTTAGTCTTATTGCTTCTTATTGGATGTGCTATTGGAGACGAAGATCCAGACAATGCAATTACGGGTAACTATAAGCTGTTTCTTCAAGTATGATATGTTAATGGCATTATTATTATAATGGCATAATAGATGATGAAAATGAAAATGAAACTGAAATTGAAAATGAAGAGAGTGTCCACAATAAATTAGCAGCCGAGAGTCATTTGAGTGCTCATGTGTATGCTTTACTGGAACACTATAAACAAGAAGATCCAATTGGAATTCCTGGTGTACCAATCCCGGATCCAATGCCAGTGCCAGATACTAAAAAATCCTTGACGTTCGGTACTAATTTAGAAATGACGAATAGTTTCGCTTACGGGCTTTCTAAATTTCGTTTAAAATATTTAAAAACCGATTTAAAAGCTTTGATGGTGAGTGTTCAGTTGATATTTTATGATGATGCTAGACTGCGATAACGAATATAGTATTTCTTTTAGGTAAACAGTGCTGTTCAGTTAGACAAAATGGAAGTAAAGGGTGATTACTCGTTAACATCGCTTTTCACTGACGCAAATGGTCCATATTTCATTGAACTAAAGGATGTGCTAGTTATTGGTAATGCATCACTTGGTGTGGAAAAGGATGGTAAAGTAAGAACTCAGAATATTGCAATGGATATCAGTTTCGCTGATATGTCGATGGACTTTCAAAACNTAACATCGCTTTTCACTGACGCAAATGGTCCATATTTCATTGAACTAAAGGATGTGCTAGTTATTGGTAATGCATCACTTGGTGTGGAAAAGGATGGTAAAGTAAGAACTCAGAATATTGCAATGGATATCAGTTTCGCTGATATGTCGATGGACTTTCAAAACTTGGGTATTACTTTCTGATATTTTTTTTTTTGCATTTTAATTCTAATCGATTATAAATTTAGGTTTATTGGGAACTGTATTTCAATCGATTGCCAACACAGCACCGACGTTCATATTCGACACGATGAAACCGTTTATGTTACAGGAAGCATACACCAAGATTAGTGCAGAAATTGACGCAAATTTGGAGAAATTTTTGGGAGAAAGACTTTTACCAAATTCCATTTCACCGTTTGACATGGCTATAGCTGAGATGCGAAAAAAAGTTCGACAAATGGGATATGATCCGTATAAGGTTGAAGATTATAATCACACCGTGGGAGTATTCAGCATGCAAATGACAAACACTTGGATTTCAGGCCTCTCGTCGTTTTATAGGGCAGGTGATATAACGGTCACAATTCAAAACAATACAGTTATAATGGGTAGGAATGCTTAGATAATGAAATAAGCGTATGTGAACTTATACTGTTATTCCAGAGGTTCATATTGGTACTCAGAAGATTGAAGGTGCTACACAATGGGAATTGTCTGTTGGTGGTGGAATGATTACAAGAGCTGGTCAAACACAATTCACGATCCAATACTTTAAAGGATTTTATGTTGTAAGTCAAAGTTTAGACACACGCAATCGGCCAAAAATTGAGAATCTTCAAATGGAGTTGGGAAATATTCAAGTAATTAACATATAAAAAACACCATATTGAGATGAATAAATATTAATTTCAAAATCAATAACTGATTATAGGTCCGATGCGATGGTGCTGGTATTCTGGATTACGTATCAGAGGCCTTGGTAAATATTTTACCGAATTTGCTTCGATATCAAATAATGGACGCAATTGAAAATCCATTAAAACAACGGATTCAACAGATGATGGATAAAATTGATGTAGAACACACAATTAAACAAAAGATACCAGAATTTGAAAAATTAGGAGTTAAAATGAATATAGATTTTAAGTTCCCAATGTAATAAATGATAGATCAAATGAACAGGTAATACTGACTTAGTAATTACTCACCGTCATAAAAAAGGAAAACACCTGTCGATTTACAGCATAATTTAGAGTTTTTGATCCCCTCATTCCAAAGAACTGTTCGTAAGCTGTTCCAAGCCGAGGAGATTTTGTATCTCTTCGACACAAACAATAAATTAGTAGAAAATTGTGAATGAAAAGGTTGACATCAACGGGGAAATTGTGACGTAGTGAAATTTAATTTTCCCCCATTTTTACTTCATACAGTCACGTTTTTTCGTATTACGTTTGATAACTTGGAATCGAATGGCTCCTGCCATGTTTCATTGACTGGTTGAGTGTTGGGAGAGAAAGTTTATTAACACAAGAGCATATGTAAAAATCGATATTATCATTTTCAAATAGAAAATTTTAGATAGGATAGTGATTAGTGAAAAGTGTTACGTCGTTAATTGAAAATTGTGTCTTTGAAAATAGTTCTGATATTCTAGTTTACTATTATTCTATTTAGACGGACGATTTATTTAATTTTTTAAAAACAATATGGATACTACCGAAACTATTGAGGAGGGTGCATCTGAGACAGTTTCAACTAATCCCTTTTTAGTGAATGAAATAAAAGAAAAATTTTTCTTACACAATGGAAATAATGAAATAGTTGAGGACAATATGCTTGCTGATCCAGCTGGGAAACGTTGGGATCCGTTGGGTGCAGCCAATGATGACGACGACCAGAATGATAACAGTTTTACAGAGTTCCAGAAAGCGCCTGAAGAGTAAATATTCATAATGAATATTTATTTTACAACATGCTTTATGTTAAAATAATATTACTTTTTAGGACAACAGTGAATCGTGTAAAGCTCTTAGAAGATGAACAGGAAATGCTTACTAGTTCATTGTTAGCATTAACTTCACACTTTGCTCAAGTGCAATTTCGTTTGAAACAAATATGTAATACTCCAAATGATTCAGGTCAACGAGACGATATGTTAAAGTCATTGGAAGAGTTTGCTTTTCGTGGAATCAGCGAAGTTAATGGATTTGAATCTAATGGAAAAGAGATTGGTGACGATGGTTTTGAATTTGAGGAATCCTTTCAAACTAATGCGCCAAAGGAAAGTTGTGATGACAGTAATACAACTGAAACATCATTAGATTCTAAGGACATTCAAAAAGAACAACAGAAGTTATTTAATTCAATCGAAGAACAACGCAATCGTCAATACAGTTTAATTGAACAATTGAAAACTCAAATAAATAACTTGGACAAATGTGTTGCATCATCTAATTGCGATTCACAGCGATGCACTGACGAATTAGCCAGTGGACGTTCCACGTCACTTGACCCGAACCAAGATGAGATTGTGATTAAAACGAAATTAGAATTGATTGAAAAACAAAAATTGATTATAGATGAACTGAAGCAATTACTTAATCTGCAACAATTAGATGGTAACGAGTTAACAAAATTATCATCAACTGATATAAAGGCTGTTATAAATTCAGCCGTTTATGAGCTAATTGGACCCATAAAGATGAATGAAAAACTTATTGATCAACTGAAAACTCAAATTAGTGATTTGGAACGGTTTGTTAGTTTATTACAATGTGAAACGTTTGATTTAAAACAAGTAATTAACGCCACTGATAATTTAAAGAGCTTAGATTCTTATTTTGATAACTACAACACATACAGTAAGAAATTATCAATGAAACAACAAATGAAACAGCAAACGGAATCGGTTGTAAAACCGGACATATCTGGCGATAAGCATAACCGCGAAGATGAATCAGATCATTCGACGAGTTCTACAACCTCGTCAGCATCTTCAACATCCAAGGAATTGATGACCAAAGCAGCCTCAATTCTGCATATGTTTGCTACTACACAATTGGGATACAAAAGCATACCGACTGAAAAAAATCGTAGTCATACTAAACAACCACATCCAAGGAAGTCCCAAATGTCCATGCCGCATATCATTAATCCTTTAAAGAGCACAGATACTACTAATCATTGGGGGCAAGTGTATGAGACCGATCTATTATAGCTAATATTTAACTATTTTTCTCATTTTAGGGCTATTCGGGCGCAAGTGGAAGTAGATATTCAAGATATTTATACCTATCTACGTGGCATAAAATCCGAAGAATCAGAAATTGAACAATCAAAGAAGAAGGCTCAATCTACAAAAGCTCATCTTACAATTCTCATCAGAAAGAAATTGTGTGAAAGTTTGCAACGATTGATGGAACATGGTGCCCGATGGAATGCTTACAGTAAAAATAAAGTAGCAACATCTTCCGCTTCCGGTTCAGTATTCAATCAGTTGGTAACGTCACCTATTTTGGGATGTTTCAATATCAATGTTCAACCACGGTCATCCTACTATGATTATGATAACAGTGAACCAGAAAAATCGTGGAATTCATTAAGCCATTATGACGAAGACGCACATCCACAGCAAATGAGTGCCTGGGACGTTGTAATGGAATATTATCAATTAAAAAATGGTTACGAATTTAATAAAACACCGGCAAAGACTTTATCAACCAGTTTCAATTTAAATTTATTACCACATCAGCAACCCGATCAACACTATCAATCCCATTTGAATGTAAAACACAGTTTATTAAGCAGCATTGATAAAATACTGTCAATGCATAAACCGTACAAACAATCATCAAAAAAATTAATAAAAGCTTTAATATGTGACGGTTTGAATCAAAAGCTACTCACCAAATGGCTATTGCTGATTTACAATAATAAACATTTGAGCAATATGTACTACATGGACTGGAGTTACGTATCAAATCAACATTTCCATGATCTAATTGAGTCCCTGGATGAGCTAAATAATTTTTATGATTTTGACTTACCAATTGATATAGCTGTAAGCCAATTCCAGAATATAAATGATATGTTTATATAATCAAATCCAATTGAGAATTAATTGTTATGTTTACCAATTTTATTTAAAATAATAAAATTCATGATTAACGTAATCAAATTATATACATTATAACAAATATATTTAAATAATTGTATATTATCAAGTAAAATTATATATAAAATATCAAAAAGTGATCTCATACACATACAGATCTCATATAAACTGTCGACGTTATGATTGTTAATAAAATAAATATAGCAATGGAAAAAAATATAAAACAATACATTAAACAAAAATGAAATGAAACCAAAGAATTAAATCAAATGCAGAATTGTATTTTGTTTGTCCATTTTAGCAGTATTGGACCAGTTCGGTTAATTACTGGTGTATGAGGGATACCAGCCACATTCAATTTGTGAAGTGTAAACCAAAAATGAATATTTGTAATTTTATTTCGCAGTATATAAGCTAATGGTTATTATAATGATTTGTATGGCGTATGAGTGTATCTCATCAAGTCACTGAGTGTCCAAAGTACACTAAAAAGTGGCATGATCCATGGATCCAGACGTAAGCTAATAATAATCATATTTTAACAGATAAAATACATTCGGACGATTACATTTGTTTGACTCCCATATTAATTTTTTTTATCGCGATATAACATTTATTAAGTATTGAATTCGCATACAATAAACGGTTTTTATATGTTTATCTGAACACAAAAGATAATTGAATTTCAAATTATTTTTACGTGATGAAAGGAATTTTAACTTATCCGATTCCATTTATTTAATTTTTTATCAAACGAATACCATGAATTCTTGATGTGTTTAAATAGAATTCCGTATTTATTTTATTCTTTTTCAAAATATTGTCATCTGTAAATAACGACCAATGTATTATAGAACTTCGTTAATACTAATCAAAACAAGTGATGCTTTATCAAATATAATTCATTATTTATTCACTCAAAAAATTCACAAAGAAGGAATTATTGCTTAACATTTACACAAGTTTGTTAATTTCACATTCACAGTCACTTCTAAATTGAATCTAATGAAATTAGCATTCAATTCAGTTCAATATATCATCGAACTATCTAATTGTGTATACCTATAAACTACATACATTATGTAGCACCTCAGTTAGAACAGTGCGTAACGAACAAATATAATTTTTATGAACTTTGACTTAGCACCAAATGATTAGAGTGATTAATTAAAATCCATTTGAATTTATATTGCAAATATTTTTCTTAATATTTCTCAATATCACTTTGTATCTTTATTTATAAATTGGCACCAAAATCATACAAGAAATCACTAAACGTGTTGTTTTTCTCTTGGCTTTAAATCAGTACAATGTATGCATATAACTTATAAATGAAAAATATAAATCTATTCTAAGTAGAACAATATTTTAGAGTTCTTAACCCTACGATTTTGTTTTATACAAAAAAAAAAATGTAAGGAAAGTATTAATAGAAATCAATTAATATAAAATTCAAAATAATTAAACGTAATTGAATTCATTCTAATTATTAGCAACTATTCCATAGGTGCGTAATTCACATCATTCCATTCAGTTAAACTTGATCAAGAAACTATTTAGCCTTAATCGGTTCCATTGTGATTGGTTCTGGTGCTTTAGCTGCTGTTAATTTATCATTAATGAAATTAAGATATCGTGTTAATTGTAGGACTGCTATCAGAGATGCCACATATTCATGGACGTCTTCCTTTTTCAATTGTTTCACCTGTCGAGACACTGTCCGGTATACACGACGTGATAATTTATTTGATAAACGGCCAACAGTTTGTACTGTATGTAGAACTCTATCCTCTTCCACAGATATTGGTTCTAAAATAAAATAAATGTAAAAACCGTATTTAGTCATATTAAACTGTACAAACATCTATAGTAAATGTGCGTTGTTTAAATAATTAATGAAGTTATTTAATTAGTATAAATAAATTGTATTTCACTGTGAAATGTACACAATTATTTGTGTAAATAATAAAATAAAAAATAGAATTTTAAATAAAAAAACTGAACGTTTAAAGAATCCATTCTTATTTACGTGGACTATGAACTTTAAACTTATTAGTCTTTTTTTTTTTTTTTTTTAATATAAATGAATTGACTGAGTCTCAACTACACTCAGCGATTTTATTTTATCATCGCATTAATCTTTGGACTATGACTACAATTGAGTTGTATACAAAAGGTGGATCAGTTGATTAATAAATAATTTACATTGAATTTTTATACAGATAATGTATTCAATGTTTACACCGTTTGAAACTATTTGTTTCTATTCGCAATTTAAATATGAAATAGAAATTTCTTATTGTAATGGTATGTAACTTACTGCTATCTTCAATATCGTGTTCTTCCCGTGGAAAATAATAATCAATCAGTCGTTCAGCTAAAGCACTAGTAGTGTCAACTCCAGTAACTGCCAAGCTACCAAATTGTGTGGCTAACACTTCGTTTGCCTTCTGCCAGGATAATTCTTTAAGTGTTGCTGCTTTCTGTTGACTAGCAGCACGGAATGCGCACACTTTACTAATGTGTGGTTGAACTACATCTATTACCTTATTCTTTGCTTGATTATAAATTTCATGTGGTTGTTCTTTAATTATTGGTGCATTCACTTCTATCTTTTCAATACCCTTTAAGAGTGTTTGATCTACAAATTGAATTGGTCTTTCAATTCTCTGGACTAGTGGTGCGGCTGTTACTACAGCACGTTGAACAGCTTCTTCAGCAGTACGGAATGCCCAATTGAACATTGCATTGTGACCTGTAACAAATGAGAATGCGATTAGAAAAAAGAAGCAAAAGTCAATTAAAATCATAACTGGATGGAGATAATAAAATTCATGATAATTTTTCTCATTTTAAATATTCTCAATGACGTGTTTCATCGGATTGATTGTGTTCACATTTAAATTTAAAAAAAAAATCCGATGAATATCGACCTCTTGACCCATTGAATTTGAAATGAACAATTAATCAAATGCATATGTTTAGCCATCGAATAGAATTGAATAGAGAAGCACAAATACTCTTTTTGGTTGTGCTGTTGTATTATTCAATTTATTCAGAGATCGTCTGAATTGATTTTATTTAGTGTTAAATGGAAATTAAATATTTTCGATGTCTTAAATAAAATCCAATGAACATTCGATGAGATTGTCAGCTGAAACTGTATTAGAATTGAATTGGTAAATGAGTACAACCGTTTGATAAGAGGGATCTGATAAAGTATAAACTGCGCAGTTATTTTTAAAATATTAACAACAACAAAAAAATCCAATTGGAAGCCAAAATTTACTGATATAGTTGACAGCACATTGATTAATGCAGGTGTGTTGATTAAGTATTAAATTCCAATTCGTTTGATAACATACCTTTAACACGTCCATAAACGTCCTGACCACGATTCCAAGTTGCCTCAACGACTGGAATTTTCATCATACGTTCTAAGGACTCTAAATGTGGCAGAAGATTTGATCCTTGAACAGCCACCACTTGTGTTTCGTTTGATGTTGATTCCTTTGTATCCATTTGTTCTTCGGCTAGTGTCTGCACTAATTCACTTGAATTTCTGTTAGTTTGATTATTTTTATTCTTGTTTTCCATGATATCGTTATCCATGTTTTTTTGTTATTAAATTTAGATTCACTTGTTTGCCTTAAATAATTCCTGTTCTTTTTTTTATCTAAATAACTTTGAGAATTTATTAATGCAATATAAACTTCTCGTATATCAATTTATATTTTATAATATTCTGTTACTTCGACACACAAAAAAATGTGGTCTTTATGCGATCACTGTTTTATATCACTGGAATCCGGTCTTTTTAGTTACTGACTTCAACCATCAAATTATTAAAGCGACTTCGGTTCGTTTACCACGAATCGAACTAAATCAAGACCTCAGAAAATTGTATTGAAATGGAAATGGAATCTCCACACTGTTGCACTTTAAATACCAAATGTGATTTATAATATAAAAATCAGTGTTTATGTATTCACTTAACTGGGTTCAATTAAATGTAAATTCAACGACACTTTAGGATCGTTACAAAAATCGACTAAATCCAATTTGTTGGTATTGTGTACTGAAATTTTATTGTAATTTCACTGAGTCCAAAGTTTATTGGGAGAACCCAAGAATTTGTGTTCACTGAGTCTCTAGAATCGAATGATATTTTCAAATAATAGTTAAACTTCTTTGATTCTATCTTTCATAAGTTTACTTAAATTCCACAGACTAAATGAATTGTTCACCTTTCTGTATTGTTCGCTTAACAAGAACTGTTCCACTGGAAGATCTAGTGAAACATATTTAACCAATGATCGGATTTACACGGGAACATTTACAATGAATTTTATGTTTGTATTAACACCAATTTTGATAAATAAATTCCGTATGGCAATACGACGCCACCAATACATTGATTATGGGTTTATGTCAATTGATAAAACCATTTAAGTCTTACTAATCATTTGGCATAGCATTATGTAAACTCTGACCGTTGATAACAAAATGAATTTCATTTGAATCGCGAAAATATAGAAATGGGTTAGTAATTGTCAAAGTTTCAAAGTAACTTATTACTCAAAGTCCAATAAAATTTGCGTAATCTTCAATAACTGTTCTGTATCTGCTGACAGTCAGTTATAGCGTGAAATTGCTGATGTCGCCAGGCCAAAGTCTAATTATCTGATAACATCATGTTGCTGTACAGACACCTCGTTAACGAGAATATAAATTTATTTTGTTTTATTATTTTGTTGTCGTTAGGTATACTGGATCAAAGCACAAAGTGACAGAGATAGAGATCGGAAACCTTAATTTTCCTGTTGCCAGAATTAAACTAACTGAGTCCCCAGTATTACTCAATGTGGACTTTGTTCCAATGGATACGTACTATAGTCGACGATCGTACGTTACACAAATGCGGTGTGTCTAAAAATAAATTCTTATAAATGAAAATAAAATGTGAATAGTGATTAAAATACATGTACATACAGTCAACTAATAATACTTGCAATGAGTTATTTACTTCTCGTACATCGTTAAATAAATTTCATTGAAATTGTCATCATAATGGAACTTAGTCAAGTGCATTAGCCTTGTTACCTTCTATTTGTGTAAATTCGATCAAATAACATAATAAACAATTTAATGGCCTAAATTCAGACATTAGATCAACATCATTACCGCACGGTTATTTATGTTTTCTGGTTGGTGCATTTTCACTTTCAAGAATAAAAACAAATTATGACAACAACAAGATACAACTTTTCCTACTTGAACTAATGATAATCAACTGAAATGAAAATCTTACTATTCAAATGAATGGTAACGTTTACAATTGCAATTGTTAAACTTTTTATTCATGTATTTACACCCTATTATTTTTAACAACTGCAAAAGAAGACCTTCGCGTATCTTTAAAATATCACAGTGGAATTTTTTTTTTTACCATAAACAACCGTTTTATTCAATTAGAAAACTTATTATCCAAACGATTTATCATTACTGCATGAATTATAATATCGAGTGTGACATTTACAATGGAAAGTTGACAACATTATGATCTCTCCTGGATTATCATTTTAGTTTCTGATCATAATTGATTTGGAGCTGAACATTGTTGGAGTAAGTAAACAAACAAACAAACTCTGGTAAATATTACAATTTCAGTATTAAATTTTAACTCATGTCAGTTGAATGTTTCTAAATTTCTCCTCTTGTATTATTTTTTAATCAATTTATAGGATAATAACGATAAAATATAGTGTGTTCAGTGTTCAGTTAATTTGAAAAATGAAACCAACAATCCATCGAGAGATTTCTGTTACTTTTATTGGATTGTTAATAGTGGTCAACAGCATTTTCGTTGTGAGGGCATCCGTTATTGGAACCTCAACCAATGAATTAGAACCATTTACTGGTAACAATATACGAGAATTCACGCATCCAAATGATTTAAATGTTTATGATTATCCCAATTCGGAAGTAAGTAATTATTATGTGTTCATTTAAATTGGTTTTTATGGAAATTTTTTGTGTAGCAGAGCGATCATAAAATTGGGTTTCGGGAGAATGAAGAACACGAATCTGAACATAAACCAAAAGGTAATTCAACAGTGGAAAAAATATGAATAACATATTGATATAAACTTGCTTCTTAAAGAGTCCAAAGGATTCTTTGCAAAGCTTGTAGAGAAAGTGAAGTTTCCTGAGATGTTTGTACATTTGCCGTTCGTTCCATTTCAAGTGAAAGTTCCATTACACCAATTGTTTGGCATTCCCCATAAGAAAAAACACGGTGAACACAAGGAATCTGAAGAAAAAAAAGAAAAGAAAGAAAAAAAGGAGTCGAAGTCATTGATTTTTTCAAATTATACCGGTAAACCGTTACGATTCACGTCTGGTTTGGATACAATTTTAAAATTGCCTGAACGTATGCAAGAGAATCGTTTTCGAAAAGTATTGAAAAAATTCATCGGAGACGTTCGACTGATTCATCCGGGAACTTTGTGGTGTGGTGATGGAAATATAGCGCAACATGAAGATGATCTTGGATTATTTTATTCAGTTGATGAATGCTGTAAGGTTCATGATAAATGTCCAGAGTCTATTCCTGCTGGTCACGAGTTTGAAGGATTAAAAAATAATGGAGTGTTCACTAGGTATTTCAACTTATTTTCACTGAAATTAATATGCTTCATGGTAATAATTCCAGATCACACTGTGATTGCGATAAAGAATTCTTTAACTGCTTGAAAACGGTTAGAAATTCAATTGCCGATCGAATTGGACAGACGTACTTTAATATCCTTAAACCGCAGTGTTTTCGATTTGAAACACAAATAATTGGGTGTTACAAATGGTAAGATAATATTCGTATTATGCAGACCGCTTTATTGAATTTTCCATTTAAATCTAGGCAAGGAGAACGTTGCGTTACGTACGAATACTCTATAGGCGATGAAGAATTGTTCCAATGGTTTGACAATAAAGAGTATTAAAACCGAATTAAAATGAAATACATATTATTTGGAAATTAGAATTTTATTGTAACAGAACTTAATGTGGTAACGCTTTAACATCCGAACATTAGTTATTTTTAATTAACAGTTTATGTGTACAAAAATAATGTTTTCAATTTTATCTTAACCATTGAGTTAGTATATTCATTAATTAATAGAGAAAACAAAAAATATACGTTAACCAAAATGCTTAAGGAGTGTAATTAAATCTACCAGCTATGGTATTGATTTTCATAGACGATATAATTACTTCGTGACTGAATGAATAGCATGAGCCAAGTATTCAACATTCTTGCTAGTGACACCAGCCATTGAGATCCGACCGTCCTTGGTGAGGTATACATGGAATTCTTTCATCAAACGTTCACATTGGTCTTGGTTCATTCCTGTGAAACAGAACATACCAATTTGATCAGTGATATGGTTCCACGGTCTCGTTGATCCCTCCTTTTCGAGATTTTGTTTCAATGATGTTCGTACGCTAATAATACGATCTGCCATTCCCTTTACTTCGACTAACCACTGGGCACGCAATTCTGGTGTACCAAGAATCTCCTTGACCAATAAAGCACCGTGAATTGGTGGATTTGAGTACATAGGACGAATCAAGATCTTCATTTGGGACATAACACGATCGGCTTCTTCTTTATCGTTACAGACAAATGTGAAGGCTCCAACACGTTCACCGTATAATCCTAAAATAATAATCCTTAGTTTAATTCAAGTTTGAAGTATTTAGATTATGAAAATTACCCATATTCTTGGCATAACTTTGGCAGAGCGCAATCTGATGGCCGTCTTTCAAGAACATTCTCACTGCCATAGCATCACGAGATACATCACCACTGGCAAATCCTTGATAAGCCATATCAAAGAATGGATAAAGATTCCGTTTCTTCAACAAAGCGGATAGTTCAGCCCATTGCTCAGCTTTCGGGTCAACACCAGTTGGATTGTGAGCACACGCATGTAGAAGTACTATTGATTTTTCAGGTATTTTCTGCAGTTTCATAACATATTTCATTATGTACATTAGTATGTGTATGTTTACTCAAATCAGACTGATTGAACTCATCAAATAAAAACAATCATCCGATCCAGATAAATGAAATGAGTGAATAAACCAATGTATATAATAACCAAGAGTTTATCAGCGACATACACAATATGCTTTCATAAAACAAATTGTAATCATTATGGTACTTACGTTGATATCATTCAATGCACCAGCGAAATCAAGACCGCAAGTTTTTGGATCATAATACTTATATGAGTTCACCTTTAACCCTGAATGCTTGAATATTGGCGTATGATTGCCCCATGATGGTGTTGGTAAATAAACCTCTCTGTTTCCAACCCAAAATGAATTTAAAAAGGCTGCACCAATACGAAGAGCACCAGTTCCACTTATACTCTAAAATAAATGATAATAGAAGTTTTTATTTAGAAGATTACGGTTTGATAATCATTCTCTCGCCATTCGACTATCTATTTATAACTGTAAGACGACATCGAATGATGGAACTGATCAAGTGTAGCGACAGAAACTTTACCTGAACTGTGGCAGTACGACCAGATGAGACTTCCTTTGAATCGTCACCAAGAGCGAGTAGAATTGATAATTTACAAAATTCTGCGTTGCCACCAATTGCTGAGTATTCCTTATCCCTACCAGCAATTAATTGTTCTGCTTTTGTAACACTGGGCAATACATAAGGTTTACCGTTGTCATCACGATAAGCACCAGCTCCCAAATTGATTTTCTTTGGGTCTGTATCACGTTTGTACGCTTCTGTGATGCCCAAAATTGCATCTGGTGGTCCCATTTGAACTCCTGAGAACCATGATCTAAAATCCAAAGTCAACATTTGAATACATTTGCGCTAATTGAATATTACACATAACAAATTGATATAGATAAGTGAGCTTCACTAATTGACCTTGTGAGTGTCCGATTAAACAGTTAATATGAGAATCTATTAGTTCAACAGATCTGTTATATGCACAAGGGAAGACTTACTCTGATCTGGTTATCAATAAATTAGGGACGTTTTTATTAGCACGTAACACTGAGGAATAATTTATAATTTGTGCTGGCCACCTTGCCATTTTTTTCAATTAAGTTATAGTGCACTTTCTGAGTGAATTGAAAACACGTAGCAATAAAATTTTGCTTTCTGTATTCCGGGATGATAATATTATTATGAAAACAATCGTACTGTTCTATTCGATGGAGTAAATTAATGGAACTGATGTGTATTCTTTACGAAATACTCGTAAAGACTCTATTAGACGATGTACGATGTATAATTTTTCGTGTTTCAATCCGCCGGTATTGAGCATGTGTATCACTTGTATAATACAGTTGTACAGTGTATAATTACAGTTGCGATTTATTAAGACTTATGTTTGTATTGCAAACATTCAGTTGATGCCGCTTAATTGGAACATCACTTAAACGAGACGTCCGTTTAAATGGGATAATTTACGAATTTCCAATCCAATAAAATTATATTAATTTATATCGCTGAAATGGGTCGTCCGCCTAATTGGAACAATTTGTTCAGTCTCGAGATTTCCCAATTAAGCAGAATCGACTGTTTGTTGTACTAGATGTAAGTAGGTTGGAGTCTTTGAATACTTCCGCTAAAAAAGATTGCATGGTTTAGAAATAAAGTCGTTAAAATAAAGAATTTCTTTATTATGTATTTCTAAGAAATTTAATTTCAGTTGCATTTTAGTACATTTAAGTATGTGTTAAAATAATATTTCTCTTTCAATATTGGTCATTCTATATTCAAATTTCAAAAGGGAGGCTCATAATTAAATTTAGTCTGTACTTTTCACTGTCATTACACGGGATGCAAGTATTCTAAGGGGATAGGTCAAATTCGAATATAAAGCTTCCTGATTTTAATGTCCAGAATAGTACTGTTGAAAGAATGCTGAAGATGCATCTGATACATGTACCAGTTTGATAGATGTATTTGCTATTTCATTTTTTGAGATTCGCGTTACATTACGTATGTGTTCATTGATTATATTATTTGTCTTCATATTGCTATCATTGTTACTTAATAGACTGTTAACATTACTTTTTCTACTCGCTAATGAGTTTGCATCGGATTTAGCATTTGTATTCGGTTTTGATTCAGGGTCATAGGCAAAATTAGTTGATTGTCTACGTAAATTATGTTTTGGTGGATTGGTCACTTGTTCATTTGGTGGCTGTCTTTCTTCTTTAATTGATGGTTGGCTGTCTTTTTCATTTGGTGGTGGTTGGGTTACCTTCATATTTGATGATTCGGTTCCTACTTCATTTGGTGGTGGTAAGGTAGTTTTCACATTTTCTATTGATTCTTCATTATTTTTCTTTTTTTCGTTCGAAATGTTTCGATCATTTGAAATTTTTATCTCATTTATTGTGTTATTTGATTCATTTTTCAACGACAAACGCAATTTAATATTTATCAGATTTCGCAATGCAGTTTCAAATTCCTTTGGTACAAACTCATCTATATAAACTGTCTTATTCGTTTTATCTATTTGTATATATAATCCAAACTCTTTAATCAGTTTACATATTCCTGAACTAATCGTTGAATTATTATTGCAAAATATTTTATTAATTCGCAAATTTCCATCCTTAGGAATTGATAGAACTTTATTTAAAGTTGATAATGATCTCATTATGTTTGTTTGATCTAGGCTTCCTGGCTTCACATCTACTTTAATGTGAAATTTATTATTGATCTCTGCTTTTCCATGTAAACTTGAACGTAGACCAGGTATTTTCTTTCTTAATCTCCTTATAAGAAATATTTGGGGTATTATAAACGATTCAATGAAACTAGTTCCAATTAACAAAAATAATAACAGATTAATCCAATTCATCTCACTTTTTTCACTCTTCTCTCTATTCAATTACTTATCCTATTCAAATGAATATATTAACTAGAATTTTAGTTCATGAAACTAGACATTTTATAATTGTTCGTTTCACCAAACAGGAGGTCATTAAACAAGGACCACCATCTATTGTTTTCTAATTGAAAAAAAGGAATAACAATTCAATTCAATTGTGACTTAAATCATAAAAAAAAAAATTATAGCAAATGTTTTGTTATCAACAGAGTCGTAAATTGATGAAACTAAAATTGGAATGAACAAGAATTTATTGTTAAAGGAAAAATAATGCCAGCATGTCAGTTGAATATTAACTGAATTAATAAATATTGAGAGAGAATTTAAGAAACTCTGTTACATAAAAAATATTTTGATTCTACATAATGGAAACTATTTTTATAATCATCGAAAATAATCTGATAAATTTCTATGAATGTATCTGAATTTCTATGATATGACCATCTATTTGTGTTTTCAATTTTATAACATAAAGTGACAATGAACAGAAAGATAGAGTGTGACAGAGAAGAATTATATAAAATGAAATAAAGCTAATATGAGTGGAATAAAGATAATCTTGGCAGTCTTAATTCACCGATGTTTATTAGATGATGATTAAATTTGGTGGTGTCACTGTAGTTAAAACGGTATTCATTTTTTAAATAAAAACGTTTCAAGTTCAATACGTATTTAAATTAATTGTAAGTGCATTCTTTCTATACTAACACTGACAAGTGTAATTCATTCAAATATTTTATCAATTTAGAGCAATTATTTTAATATTTGAGTATTATGTGAATTTAATTATGGTAAAAATAGTTGAAAGTTATCATTTAGTTTTATCATCCATTGGGCAATTCACATGAAATTAAAAACTGGGCGAGTTTTAATATACTTACGTTAGATTATATTAGGTGAGGAACAATTTTTTTTATTATCGTGTGCGTTTGTACTGTAAGCAGAAGATATTTAAACGTGACTGTCGTAACATTTAATATCAAATAATGTGTCAGTGAAATCTGAAATGTATAAAATTAAATTGCCAAATACCTTTTAGGTTGTGGCTCCCTTTGTGTCACACCAAAGCAAATAGTATTTTACCTGTCTTTGTATGTGTGTATGAGTAAATCCAGGTTTTAAATCTCTGGACTTATCAATTGCCGTTATAAAAGATTGTTAGTTTCCTAATCAGCATATAACGTTTGGAATTTATGTAAATTTGGTTACCTCTTACATAAGTTATTTATAAAGAAAACGAGATTTTATTCAATGGACACGTTATGAAATTTTTTGTAACAAGATGGAAAATAGAATCTCAATAATTAAGAACATCTTTGAAGGATCGTAACAATATTCAGTTCTTATGCGAACGAACCGATGGTAATTGTTAGGGGTTGCTAGGGCTGATATGTGAATTATGTTCAACACCGGCAGATGTTTGTGACTTCTTTTCGTTACATCACTGCCATTCATTCATATGAATTCACCCTTCGAGTTTTACGATAATAATTTTATTATTTTAAATGGGAACTTTTTAAACCGTTGCGCTCTAATATTTAACTGATTTTTGTTACAGTACATTAGATTTTTGATTTTTCATATATGAAATTGAATATAAAAATTATATCGTACAGAGATGATCAACCTTCATTCGATCAAGGTGATTTCATAGAATTAATAAAAATGATACTTATTACTAATTTTAAACATACACTGACTAATGAGTCACTACTAAACCATTTAATCTTAGTCTATCTATGAGATATAATAAATATGTTTCAACAAATCACGATTACATGGAATTACAAACGATAATAGTCCACCAGTATGGATACAATTGAATTATCATTAAGGTAATTAAACTGTGAGAATAACTTGAGTCGGCATTTAAATGTTATGTCGGTTATTAATATTATTAACTTTTAGTTTTGTATTTCATTTTGCAAATGAATCGTTTACTTTCGTTCTTTTTGTTTTTATTGTGTTAATCGGTTTGTGTGTTTAAGTACGTAATATACAAAGTGTCAGTGATATGAAAATGATAAAAAATAAAATATAAAAATGATGTGTTATTTAAACTGTCGGTAGTACAACATTATTGTAAGTGTCTCCAACAAAATAAAAACCACCTCACACAAGAATCATGATTCCATACATAATTGTACAATATCGGTGTGTATTATTATGATTGTTTATGTTGCACGTTCGCGTATTATATTTTTTTATTTTGTTCACCTTAATACGTATGTTCGATTGAATATTATTAATAGTGTACATCTGCTCTTCAACGTGTACGGGTCTACAACTTGAGTCCAATAACTAACGAATTGTTGAGGCATCGGCGCTATGAAAATATTAAACGTATAGGGACCAAAAACTTTGTTACCCCGTGAAATCGAGTGGTTCTTCTAACACGCTAACCAATAATTCACGAGGACTACATAGGGAATACGATAATCAGTAGCATCAAACGATATCATCCCGAACAGTTGTGTGTTGTGCATTATGTTGATTTGTAACGAACTTTTTTTTATTTTTATACAAATTTTAAAATAGCTTTGAAACATTAAGTGAATTAATTAATTTAAAATTTAAAAACGATTTGGTGAATAAATATTGGAAAAATTCCGAAAGAGCCCAAAAAAATAAAGTGAATTAATCTAATTTTATTTGGATTGTGTCGTTTTAAATGAATTATGGATAAGATATTGTGAATGTTGGTTACTGAGAAACCAGAAAAGAAAAATCTAAATAATTTTTGGATTACCAAGTGTCTGCTGATGGAATCACAGTAAAAGAATCAAATAATCTAATTGAATTAATTTATGTCTCGTGTCTGTGGGATACTAAAATACGCAAGAGGAATAACTAAATATCCAAAAAATTGGTGACCAAAGAAGAAGAACAAGAAAAATTAAAGAATCAGTGAAACAAAGTTTGAATTGTAATTCGACAGTGATTACACGAGACTTTGGATTGTCTTGATCTCTATTCAGTTGGACGAAAAGAATTACAAATTACTTAAATCAAAGTGTAAAGTGATTCTTGTATAGCAACTAATTGGAATTTATAAAACAACAGTGTCAGTGAAAATTTAATCAGGTAAGAATTGGGTTTCTTTTAACATTCTCATAATTCTGAAAATTCAAAAAAAAAAAAATACAATGAAATCCATGCCAAAGCAAAAAAAAAACAAACGTGTAATTTAAATAACAAAAGAAGTAACTGATGTGTTTGATCTACTAAATATAAATGATGATCCTCCTTTTGTGGTTGCCCAGAAACCAAGAATAATTATGGATTAAATTTGTGTTGTCCGTGTGGATAAAATTCAATATTGATCGGGTGACCGGATACAATATCATGAAGATCACCAAACCATGCTGATAGAATAAAACTAATTCCTAAATATAAATGGCATACAGAACTGTAGAATTTTTTTAAAAGTTAAATTAAAAGAAAGTGAGCCACTATTTGCCTCGAGCTTCATCAATAATAACAATAACTTTTGCTGGATGAATTAATTCTTTAATTTTCATATTCAACTTTGTGTTTGTTTTTTTATTGCTTTCCTTTTGCTCAAATTTCAATGGATAAAATTAATTCAATATGAAAATTGGTGGTTATAAAAATTCTATAGAATCTTTGGTATCATTTTTAATGCGTTTATTTAACCATAGAGAGGAAGGAATGATAATGTATGGCACGCGTCCTGAACACATGAAGGCGAGATATTAAACATATACTGCATATGTTTGATGGTAGTAAACAGCCCTCATACCTCAAATTAAAATATCTACATTAAATAGGTAAAGGCATTCTATTTGCATGGAACGCGCATTGATGCATAAAGACAGTTAGTTATAGGATAACGTTATGCACCCATATCTCTCTTCAGTATGATTGTCTATTGCATTGTAGATTTTTTCTTGTTTCACTTTCCTTTACCGTTCAGCAGTATCAGCTGTGGTGTAAACTAGAAGAATACCAACTGACAAAATTCATAGTTCAGATTACAAAGAACATCTGAATGTTCCGCATTGAAAATAGTAGCAGTTGTATCTCAGTTTTGTTAATGTTTACTGCCATACGTGCTTCTCTATACCGATTCAGAGCAATTTACCATTGGATTCTGGTGAATAAAATATTATTAAGTTATGAATCACCTGGAGATACCTTATATGAATCACAATAACAATAACTATTCTTTATGTTTTGTTCATTGATTCCCTTCACATTCGTACTTGATTCTTCAATTAGGTTTTATTAAATTAGTTACATATTTCCTTCCGAAATTGTATTATTGTTAATGGGTTCTTTATAATACAATAACATACCACACGTGCATGGTATTTCACGGCATAACTTTATTAATAAAGACACTATTGATACAAGGTAGTTTAAAACAGTTGAATTAAAATTTGGCTATTTAAATTTGTTTAGAGTCAATTATCTATTGTTTACCTGGCCATTCGATTAATGTATTTTATGTTTTCTTCTCACAATTACTACTAATATTTACAACATTCCGAAGTGATTAATTTAAACATATTGGCAATTCCTAGAATTAAATACCACAACGATAGTAATATTGTTGTGTATTTGTTCAAATGATATGTTGCAAATTACTTATATTCTTTTTGCGTTGCCTCAGGTGAACAACGAATATCGATTCATTTACAATGATTCACTCGTTCATTCACTAATTTAGTAATTTACATATTTTGGAATGAAATTTTATTTTTAAAACGTAAAATGAGGAAAAAAAATATAACGAATGAAACAAACATGTAATTCGAGATTGCATTTCATTAATCACTTAGAACCGATCAATTGAAATGCTTAATAAAAATTGTGTTTTGTATTTTATGGTTTCATTGGCACAATCTGCTTCTCGTTGCTTAACAAACTAAACTGAAATGGAGTGAATAAAATAAAAAAAAAAAAACTAAATAAAATTGAAATTACTTGAATTACGCCTCACAATTTCGTATAATTTGATTTGATCACAAAAATAGTATTTACTTACTGATTGAATATATTTTGATTATTTTTAGGAATTCCAGTAACAGAATGAATTTTAAACGGACATATAGTCGTGTCTGGTGGATGGAACAGCCTGATATATACGATATTGTTTTGAATGGGAAACAATTTGAAAGCCGGCCACATGGATTATTACAAACCAATATAGATGAATTAAATGAGAGCCCAGAAAGTCATCGGAGTCAAGATTCCGGTTATTCAGATGTAGATCATTCATCATCACAACATGAATTACACACATCACCTGTACCGGATGATGATGTTAATAATCATTGTATTGATTCACCCGTATCACAGAATAGTATTGATGTTAAAACACCGCCAACAGTAATTAGAAATCCATCCGTTAAATTACATTTATGCAATGCTAGACGTTTATCATTCAACGATTCCCAGGAAAATAATCAATGTAATGAGACTGATAAGAATGAAATGAATAATAATGATATTAATAGCAGCACTGATTGTAATTACAAAACACCTAATTCCTCGTTAAGAAGAAATCGGCCGGTGATTAAGAAATCAGCGGCTGATAAGGTTCTATTGAGGTCGACCGGTGATGTGCTAGAAAAGGAGGATCGAGAATCGTATGATGCAAGAATTGGTGCAGCGAATACAACGTCAATTTCAATGGAACCGAGTCAAACGTCGACGCCAAAGAAAGATAACGCACAGGAACAATCATTTTCATCGCTTAATAATAAATTGGATAGCTCATTAAATTGGGAATCATGTAAATACACTGAATACGATAATCCATTATTGAACGGTCATCCGGCTTACATCAAATTCTGGCTCGAAGAAATGAAGTTTCTTTATAGTCATGAGCCGTTATCTACACTCCAGTCAAAATCTATATTCTCTGAGGTAGTGAAACGTTGTGGAATCTCATCATGTACAGCACACTATCATATCCAACAGGTCCAGATATTTGCTGGTGAACTTGAAATATTATTTGACGGTGTCGTATGTGAAATAAATTGTTACCAGGAAGCACAACATCATCAGAAATTGTCACGAATGGTAATTCATTTGATGAATTCGATTAAGAATACATTTGGTATTGTGATACAGAATCATGTAAAAACGGACAAGAAGTCTGGCAAATATTTTAAACGAATCAATAATCATAATAAGGTGATCTTAGGATTGGCGAGTGAATTACGTATCGTCGTAAGAAATTTAGAGGAAATATCAGCGGAAGTGTTGCTAGATGATATAAATGTATTAAAGGAATATGTTCGTGAATTATTTGATTTTATTTATGCTGCTTTATTGGACTTGGTAACTGATAAAATATCTAATTCACAACAAGATCTAATTGTACGTGCCAATTTGAATACATTAATTCAATTGGCAGAAGATAGACAGAATGGATTTAGTGATTTACAACGAATGATTTGTTTGAATGAAACTGTGAGATGTTTAGTGCAATTTATAAAAAATAATTCGAATCCGTTGAGAGTGTTGGCGCTAAGATCGCTCTCATCGATTTGTTCATCGAAATCAGCTATTGATCAGCTGGAGAGGAATAAAGGATTACCAGTATTACTAAAGCTATTGAATGATTTTCAAGGTGATATGAATCGTTTAGAAATACGTGAAACTGTTTCTGTGTTGACTCAAATCACGGCACCATGGAACGGAAATGAATATGTATTAAGAGAACTGAGTCAGTATATGGAAGCGTTCATTAAAACAATGGGTGGTAGGTGTTGGAATAAATCATCTTATGTTTTAGACATATTAATTAAAAAAATTGAATTAATTGTTTTAGATATTTTGGTGGTAACGAAATGTGAACAAACGATATTATTAATAGCAGCTTGTTTAAATAATTTTGTGCGTTTAGAGAATACAGCGATTTATTCGTTAATGGCTCACGAAATGTTTGGAAGATTATCAACAGCATATGGAATGTGTCATTCAAGGTTTTTGTTGTTCATATCGGTTAGTATGGCTAGAGTTGCATTTTCTATTTAAATTCAAATATTAATTCTAACTGAATATTTTCCGTTTTAGGAACAAATCACATGTCTGGCAATGACCATGGCCTTGAATAAGAAATGCCATAATCATTTATCTAATGCTGCTGTATTACGTTTCTTAACGAATATTTTCCTAAACGAAATTAATCATCGTTCCCAATTACCCGTTGAACTAGATGCACGGATGCGCATTGTTAAAAACATTTTCTGTATCTTTTCTTATCTAATACATGGATCAATTCTAACCCAAAGTGTAGTTGAAACACGGGTGAAACCAATCTTTAGTCATATACGATTTCAATATAGTCATGATGAGGAACTGAATTCAGTGCTACAGTACTTAAATGATCAATTGAATGACAGCATAACATCAAGAAAATCAGTTAGTTACAATAATTCAAGTATCAGTTTTCACGAGGAAGACGATAGTTATCATTTAGTTTAACTTAAAATCGAGCTGTCACACCTCCAGAAATTCGATACAATTGATTTATTGAATATGAAAGAAACTCTTTAAACCAAATACTTTAAAAATAATAATACCAACCAACACCGAATTTCTTTAGCGATAAGAACAAGAATTGTACAAAAATGTCAAAGCCATAATATAATTGAGTCATTTGTTAAGTAAATTAAAAGTAGATATTTATTAGCTTTTAAATTTATGTATAGATACCGTTACAATAAACTATTTATTTAAATTGAAATAACACTTTGTATTACATTAAATTGTTTAGGATGATGTTGATTGGAAATCACCTTTCAATTTGATCAGTTAATGTGATTCATTTCACAGTATATTTAGTTATTTTCGTGATTAAACCGTTACACAAACAATCTGGTGTGAATAATTAGATGTTAAATTCTGATATTTAATTAATTTGAAAAACATATTCAATTATTCAACTTCACTGTGCAACTGGGGAGTTATATAATCAACGGGGAATATTGGGGAGGCAATAATTTCGTCGCAGTTTCATGTCAGTTTCCCATAACTGGAGTGAAATATTATTTTTATTTTCTGCATAAATGTGGCTTAAAATATCAAAAACCTACTGAGGCAAACATATAAATATATGAAAAAAATTAAAACTTTTTGTGTTTTGTTGAATGAAAATCAACATTTCTTTGTCATTGAATTTAGTTGCATATGCAATTTGAATATGTTTGCAATGTGATATCAAAATAATTGTTTTATTGTATACAACACCGGTGAGTCCGGATATACTGGTAATGTGTAAATCCATATTCCGGGCATTTAATGTGGCGCAGTTATACAGTTTGGTATGGTCATGGTGCATTTTCAATTATTTACTTATCTTTGTTATATGTGAATTTACAAAAAAAAAAAAATACGTAAATTGTTATAAATAAAAAAAGGGAAACACAAAATATAAAACTGAACATGTATAAAATGTTGTATCCACAAGACAGCACATGAAACCATTTAAATCAAATAAAATGAACCAAAATGAATGTACATTCTGATTGGTTTATGTGAGTTACCGTTTTTCCAGGTGGGTGATGAATGCAATCTCTCTTTTAGTATATAATTATTCTTTTTATTTATTATTTATTTCATGATCGCTATGCAAAATAGATCAAATTGAGATTGATAACGGTGTGCTAAACAAATAAAAATTTTATTCGTTACTGTATTGTTTGGTTCACTGTGTTTGAATATAACAAATACGTGGATGAGTTTTCGAATTTTTAATTCATTAAAAAGTTTTTATGTATGATCGAATTCTGTTTATGCGAATCCCACATGTGAGGATATCCATAATAAAACTAATTACCATATTTAAATTAAATTAAATTTCGTTACTAAAAATAGAATGAAATGAATTTGCATTTAACTTGATCTGTGACCGAGTCCTTAGCGAGATAAAAGCAAAACATAACAATTCTATATTGAATTTACCAGGAATATCTCGTGCTTTTATTTTTATTATACAAACCTTGGTATGATTAATCAAAACAACAACCATGTACTAGAGAGGTAACCGTTTCTATTGAATGTCAATTGGGATAAATTCAATGTATATCAAATGAATAAATGATTTAATTTTAAAACAATTTTCCTTCTTCCGATTTAAAATTAACAATACTATCACTCAGCTTTTCTGTAGTTGGTATTCGTTTATAAATTTTTTACATAATTTACATCATGGAATTTTAAAAGTCAAAAATTCGATGTATTTGAATGATTCAATGATCACCGGATTTATTAAAATGGAGAAGACCTTTACCTTCCTTCTGGGTCAAATGGGACAGAATTTGCATGAACCACGACCTCGACTTTGAGCTGATTGCCAACCTCTAAAACGTTCAATTTACTTTTTATTCACATTTTTGTTTTTCGGCAATTTATTTATATAACCGAAAATTGAATCAAAATGAAAATATGGTTTCCACTATAAGGGCCACACTATAGTTATGGTTAAAGCAGAGCACAACTTAAGCATTTAAATGACATTCAGTTTTTTCAATTACCATTTTTCTTCGATATTCAATTAAATATATTCTCTAGAGAAAAAAAAATCAATTTTTTTGTTGCTTACTAAACTGCGCAGATCACTACAATTTCCGATGAGCACGTGTTTCCATCTACCTGAAGATAAATTAATTGTTTATTAATTCGTCGAGCCTACAAAAGATTTTCATGCGGCCAACTTGAATTTTTTATTAAACTTATGGTTAGTGAAGAACATTAGAGGTGAATTTAAAAACAAATTTCCATTATTTTGTATCAAATTTTTAACGTTTTATTTAGTTTTCTTATTGGATTTAAGATTAATTGAATTATATTATAAATCTAAATGATATTCACAAAATTGATAATGTATAAATGCATATAAACTTACATATGTATGATTATTTAGTATTAAGTGCTACCTTAAATATATCGCAGAATAGATAATAATTAAAATAAATATTAAGACCGTACTATCAAAGTCCACAAAATCTTATAATTATAATTAACATTTAAACAACTTATATCTAATCAGCTTAATCACAGAGTATAGTTCTAATACAAGTTTACAATTAGTCTTTCGTCTTTCTATCATTGGGAATTCTTAAAAAAAATAACTCAATCAACTTGTCGATACATTTAAAACTCAAATTAATAATCCAGGTAATATAATCAATATCCATTTTGTTCTTAATATCATTTTTAGCAAATACATATTGATTGAATTATTCATTTATGAATTTCTGTTTTTGATGAATTCTTAATCAATAAGAATAATTTCTTTTTGAATTTAAATAGACAAAATGTATTGCAATTCAAATACATTTAATATTAACCAGATGCTCAAGTTTCATGTATCTCGTTGAATTTTTTATCTATATCTCTCATGTTCATTATAGTCAATTACAATTTGATTATCATTCGTAGTTCTAATTATTACGAATTCAACTAATAATAATAATAATATAAAAATTGTAGTACAACGAATTCATATCCATAATAAATAAAGAATATTATTTAGAAAATGCGGACGAATGAGAGAGACTTTCGTAATCAATCAGTTAGTCTCATTCAATTAAATTATGAATTTTTATAGTATTATCAAATATGCATTAGATAGTGGAATTTATATTTGCATATTCTGTATGATATTGTATATCTGCTAAATACCACGTACCATATTCAGTATAACAATAGAAAATTGATATTTGTTATTCAATTATCTGAGTTTTCTTTAAAACAAAATAGAGAACTTAAAATATGGAATTGTGATGAACTAGATATTTTAAACTCTTTTAAATTTTTGTTTTGAATTNTATGATATTGTATATCTGCTAAATACCACGTACCATATTCAGTATAACAATAGAAAATTGATATTTGTTATTCAATTATCTGAGTTTTCTTTAAAACAAAATAGAGAACTTAAAATATGGAATTGTGATGAACTAGATATTTTAAACTCTTTTAAATTTTTTTTTTGAATTANTAAAAAAAAAAAAAATAAAATAAAATAAATAACAACTTACTGTTGTCTAGCAATGAATTGAAATTTATATGAATTTTCTGGCATTGCTAATGAACCACTCTGTACACGAAATTTATCACCTGGACATGGTAACAGACTGTATGATTTAATTAAATTTGCGATGATTGAGAAACTTAAAAATTGCACCATTTTATATCCCATACATGAGCGACGGCCACCACCAAATGGTAAAAAGTAATCGGGTTTCTTAATCTGTCCATCAACAATGAAACGGCTTGGATCAAATTTATTTGGTTCCGACCATAATGCTGGATCCATACTCAAATCATAATTATTTAAGAATATCAATGTGTTCTTTTCAATATCGAATCCTGTGATTTAAAGAAAAATAAATAATTTAAATTAATCATCCGTGTTCGAATAAATTGTTGTATTATTTAAAACTCACCACCAATAGTACTGTTCTGGTTTGATACATGAGGCACAATCGGTGATGCGATCAATCTTAATGATTCCATTATCACAGATTCTGTATATGGCATTTGGTGTCTATCATTCAAGTCAATAAATTTATTCATATCACTTTTATTCGCCAGTACACAATCGATTTCCTTTTGGATTTCCAATTGAACATTTTCATTTAATGCCAAATAACCGAATGTTTTTACCAAAAAATTACCGACTGCTGAATGGCCACCAATTATATCTTCAAGTGCAAATAATGCTGTGTCCCAGTCAAATTGTGTTTGATCTGATTGTTCTTGGAGTACATGATCAATTAAATTCTCCACATAATCTGATGGATTTGATGTTTTCTGTTGCCAAGTCAATTTACGATTTTCAATGATCGCTTCCAGAATAAATTCACGGATTTCATGTGACCATTGTTCCATACGTTTTAAATTCTTTCTGTGGAATGGCATCAAAAATGGTAAGAAATCAGCTGCATATCCTTGATTCACTTCATAGAAGATTTTGTCAAAATTTTGAATCATTTTTTGGAATTTTGTGTTTGACACTTTGAAGCTGCGCGTGCAGAAATATTCAGTGAATATGTTGGCACATGTATACATAATCATTGGTTTAATTTCCATTATTTGACTTGATTGGCTTTTCATTTCAATTTGATTTAACATAATTTCCATTTGGTTGGTAATAATTGAATTCAGTTCACCATGTCGGTTAGAGAAGTTCTTGGGGAAAGTGTGCGGTGTAAGCATATCGCGACGTGCTTTTTGGATGTCTGACCAGTCACAGAAAGCCAATGCTAAATTCAGAAGATTCAAAAGAAATCAATTAGTTGGATGAAATTGAAACTTTCTAATTAGTAACACTTACAATTTTCCTTATTGCCATAGAAAAGCTCATGATAACGACGGAAATTTGGTCGACTATCAAAATGTGCTGATTTTTGGATTAACACTTCCTTTATATTTTCAATTCCGTTAACGGCCACCGCTGGTATTGAACCCAACTGGAGGCTAACAATTGGACCATATTTTTTGCCAAGTTCTGTAAATGCTTGATATGGTACCTCGTAACCATCCAATGCTGGTAAATTACCAATAATTGGTAATGGTTTTGGACCTGGTGGTCGATTTATTAACATATCAGTTGATTTCTTTGATTTATTCAACGAACGCTTCAATTCACTGCATAACACCAATAGTGCCGTTACAAAACAGACAATCAATAAATACAAAGTGTTTGAACTAATCAGTTTAAATATTGAGAAGTTATCCATCATTTTCACGTTTTATTTTATAATTATGTATCACCACAAAATAATTTCAATATTTCACTCACTAGCAGTTAACAACTGAAATTGTACTGTTTTATTTTTCTTATTATTTTACTTTAAAATAAAAAAAAAAAATGTTCAACTAAAGCACCACGTTTGGAATTGAAAATCTTGATATTCGGTGTAAGATCTTAATGCCGCAAAGCGTTCGCTTGTTCTGATCTAAAATTGAAACTGGAGTGTCCCTTTATATACAATAAGGTAATAATTTTGCATCTAATTTGTTTTTATTTAAATTTTACCGGCAACATTAATTCAGATTTTATTTTATTATTATTCTATATAATATGATACCTGTACCGATTCAGATTTAGTTTACATGTCTACTAGCAAATAGAGTGATCTTATGTGTCACTTTACTTCACTCCCGCCACCCCGATATTGATAAAAACTTGATGGATTTAATAAATTTTCATATAAATATGAATTACATAAATCGAATTTCGATAAATGTGATCATAAATAATGCAATCCAATCTGTGAATAATTTGATAAATTTGATGTTTTGATTTTTATTAAAGAGCAATCAATTATCATAATTTCAACGAATGATCGAAGTAAAATCTTCCATGATGGCATTACCAAAATGAACATAAAATATATTAAATAGAATTTTAATTCACTTAAATTATTTAAACTATTCTATATTTGAGTCACGTTTATTTGTCCATCTTTTTCATACATTAGTTCTTATCGGTTTTTTTTTTTTTTTGCTTTACTTCCTCTCACAGATGAAATAAGAGAATTTCAATTTCATCCAATTCGTATTTTTTTATTTTGGGGAAAATTTGAATGCGATTAATTGAACGTTTCCTTTCAATTCGTTTTCTTTGCGCATACACAGAAATATTATAAGATTTTCGAGATATTGATACAAAGATCAGTTTAAGAATCATGTTCGTATCAAATCAAAGAAAATAACAAACCAAAAAAAAAAACTTTATTTTTAGATCATCATTACCATCGACTAGATTTATTTTCTTCGTAAACGAAATGATATAAATATTTCAATATTATTCTAGTTATAATGCTTTCTCTCCTTATTCTCTTACGATTTTATTTTCATTTCATTTTAATTTTAATTTCATTTGATTTCACTATATTTGGTTGATATACGAATACTCATCTTCAGTCATGGCTGTATGGTGATAAAATATATAAAGTTTTCGTTTTATTTTAATGTAACATCATTTAAATATCTTAAATTATCATCGTATGAATAAAGCATAATGTAAATATAATTTTAAACTTGACATAGGCCTTTTTTTAATGCAAATTACTTTATATTCTTGTCGATTTTTATCGGCTGATGGACATCAACCATTTTTATTTCCTCCCAGTACACCAATTCAAATTGAATTGTACGAAATTCAAAATAACAAAAATAAAATCAATCATATTCAACCGTTGATATTTTAATTTAAATGATTCATTTATAATAAAAAATGGCTCTTTACATATGATTTCAATCAATTTCATCAATTTGAATTCTTTCTTGTTTATTTCGTTATCAATGTTTATCATCGATTATCACCTATTTTCCCATTTAGAGTGTGTATTCCTTTTAGAATTTTGCATTTTAACATTCTTTTTGGCGATTTAGAAGTGTGTTATTAATATAAAATCCTTGACTGTATGATAATGTCAATAGTGGAATTGACTTTGAACCAAATATTCATTTCGATATAGTATCAAATTGATAAGCTGTATGTACGCCACCATCATCATCATCATCATCTTCTGTTGAATTGATAATTAGTCGTTCGTTTGGATGATCTCCGAACTGTTTTCATTCTCATTGTTAGTCATGGAATGGATGAGAAACTAAAATAGATAAGTTTTCTCTGCACGTGCATGAAGCAATGGACAATACATTTGATGCTATCTACAAGACTATAAGATGATATCTTGTGAATTATGTTTTCCTTTGCATACTATTCATTGTTGATTGATGACTGAATAAGACGTGAAATATTGAAATCAATTTTAATTTTATTTAGAAAATTTCCCTTTAACTTTGGTCCAACTTAGACTTAATATTTATGATTGAATTGAATTAAATTCTTTGATTTGAGGTTTACCATGGAGTTATATAACTTCATCTTGTTATCACTAATAATGATATCTTGTTCCCAGTCTCTAAAATCTCTGTAATTATCAACATACGCCTACAATTCAATAAGAAAATTACAAATTGATGATTTGTATTAATAAATTCGATTTCTGAATTCTTTTTCTGAATCAAAATTTTTATTTTGAATTTCCTCTTAGTACGCACAGTCAGTTTTTGGTGTGATTACTACTTAGCGTTTCACAGTATTGCTGTTTTATTATTTAAGATTTTGTTCATATTTTACATAAAACATAAAGTGCTGATCTTGAATTTAAAATTTGCATAAGAAATGGTTTTTTTTTTTTAATTTTATTTTTGTGTGTCCATACTTTGCATTGAGTAAAAAGAAGTCTTATTCAAGTTTAATTTTATTTATTGTGTATGTTTTACATTTTATTTGTTATAAACTGCCTTTTTATATATTTTGATCCATTTTATTTTGCTTATTTTTATATTATTCTTTCGAAAATAAAACTGAATTTTATTGTACATACGGATCGATTGGTGCTACTTAACTATTCATTAGATGGATGTGTTTTATCAATGATCAATTGATTTAACGTAAAAAATCATGTGAATCAAAATAAATGAAAAAAAAAAAAAAGAAAATTTATTTATTTTGTGATCATCGATGTTATTTTTATCATTTTCTTTACGAGTCCTTATTCTATTATTGTTTTGTATGAGAAAGTAACAAGACATTGTAATGTCAATTGTCGGCCGATAACGAAATCAATCATACATTACACTAACCAATGTTACAGTGCAATTGAAATCAAAACAATTTTTGCAATTACAATTTGCAATCAAATTAATAATCATAAATTTTATGAAATATGATTCAAGCATAGATAACGGTTTTACCCAAATCCAATTCATATTGCACCTAACGGATTTATGTAGAATCAATTACGATACACACTTATTTAAATTAGTTTTGATTGCATTTTTATTTTTCTTTCATTTCGTTGAAGGTAGAGATTGCTCTCTCAACTCTACCGTTTTAATAGATTTTGTAATGACACTCTTTCATTGTTTCAGTTAATTTTACAAGAAGGAGAAATATAAATGTTTCCAGACCATGATCACGTAATTTCTAATAAAACGGTTATTTTTCTTTATCACTATGCAACTTTTTTGATTTAAAATTTGGTTCATTGCTTTTCATTTGCAAAATTGAATCAATAAATCAATGGACATAATAAAACCGTTGTAAAATTCAATAAGAAACGATAAAAAAAAAAAAAAATTGTTCATAATTTTAATATTTTCTATTTCATTTACCATGTCATGTACCGTTTATCCCGTATCAAATAAATTTTTTTTTTGTATTTTCTTATTCTTAATAACTGAAACTGTAATAAAAATGTTTCCATCGAAACAATGTTAAATAATTCCTAATAAAACTTTGATTTTTAATGTAAATTTATTATCACAGTTTTATTTAATTTATTTTATTGTATTTATTATGAATACATTGAATATTTAAAGGGGGTGAATTTATTTAATATTTCTGTTATGATTAGATGATTAATTGTATTCAACAATATCACTTTTATATTGAATGTTAATTTGTTGATTTATATTTCATTCCTAATAAAATTGTTCTTTCTGGTGGCAACAGTACAGAAAATAACAAATAGAAAATAAGTTATAAGAATAAGAAAACGAAACAAAAAAAAAAATAGTAAAACTCATAAGATTTGCAAGCCGACTTCATGTATTATTCAATTCCGTTTGGCTAGAAATTTAATTCGAGTCTACAAGAGTTCTCTAGAGGTTTTGCTATTAATTATTAAATAATTCATAAATCTATGTCTCTTGTACGAATAGAAATTATTTATTGGCTGAATTAGAATATCGTCTAATCGGTGTAGTGAAAACGAAACCGTTTAGTTGATTGCAAAACATTAAGTGTTACTTATCGTAATTTCTTATCAACTATTTGATATGTTTTCTTTTAAATACTAATTGTTATTATTATTATTGTTATCACAAATCAACAGAATATGAATATTTGAAACGTGTTGAAAGATATAGGCTCTGTTCCAATTTGATATTGAATTTATTATGGTTTGATCTAAATTGGCCAGACTAAAATGGAAATGTGAAACTGTAGTCACATGGAATGCTTCTAATGCGTTATCTATCAAACATTAATAAGACTATCTGTTTCAGTCATAATTATGTGCAATGTTTTTATTTATATTGTAATACTTAGTTATTGCGATACCTTGAATTTATAATCATATTCTCAATTATAAATTCTCAATTATCAATTATTAACGTAACAAACAGGTTACATGTCGAATAAAGGAAATGTGCTAATTGATACATGTGGAAAATGGATTTTAGATATATGGCATTCGCACTTCAAAATTATCCAAATAGAATTCTATTGCATCCCTATAAAAAGCAGGTATAACATGCATCTATAAAATAGGTGGTAATGAATTTAAGAAAGACGAAATAAATGTTCTTTAAAAAGTTACAATTGAAAATTAAAATTTTACACGGACTGAATCCGATTGCCTTTGGCCGATTTTGGAGTTCAAATACCAATAACTTTATTCGTAAACTGAAGCACGTTGAAAATGGATTTTCAATACACATAAACTTTAACGTTAAATTAAAACGGAAATGTCTAACAGGATTGTAAAAATGTTCACCTGGTGGATACTGGTTGAATCTGGAGTATTTGGTGGTTGATCGAAAGCTTTGTGTTCCTGTTACCATGCAAAATGTCTCTAATGGCGCTGTCATCGTCGAAGAGATATGAAAATGTTGAATGAAAATGATTCGAATGATGGAAAAGTGGAAATCATTCAAATCTTTCATGATAACTTGTGTACTTTTCACAAGCTATTCCAATGGATTGTATCCTGATTACCCCACGTTGACAAATGAAAACTTTTGGAAATTTATTTTCACTTCCTTCAGTCATTCGCTGTCGCCCGTACCAACCAGAACCAATAATTTATTCGGGGTATTTGTCCAGCAAAATTTTACAAGAAAAACACAAAAATAAAAATTTCTTTTATAGTATCATTGACTCCTTTATTTTAGTAATTAAGTTTGATTCAATTAGTGAACCCAATTGCAGTGTTATTACTTACAATCCCCGAATATGTAACTTTAAGTGTCTTCAATACAGTTCAGTGTGATAGTCTTTCAAAGTGTTTTTTTTTTATTCTTCATTGTGTGAAAAAAAAAATTGAATGTCTTCTTATCTATCGTATTTAATATTATTCAAATGTATATTTTGAAGGCATTTTATCGATCCAAATGTAATGCATAGTTTAAGGAATCAATTCAGTTTGATGTAAAACAATAGCCAATTACTCCATTCAAGCGAAGGTAATAATCGAAGGATTCAACCAATAGTTTCTTGTTTTATTTAATGTAAATTTTGATTAGTAGATCAGTTGATAGTGTCTATAAATGTATGTGTACTAATATTGTGTATTTTACTCTTGGATTGCTATAAAAATTTAATGATCCATTCGCGTTGCTGACTTCTTTTAGTTTTATAGTTTTCCTAGCTCAATTTAATGAGCACCAACTAAAATAAAAATAGAAAAGAAGGAACGTAGAGAAAATTATTAATTAGTGGAGGATGCGATAGATGTACTAGTAATACGAATGGGTTACATTTAATGGAATGTGTGTTGACAAGAAGTTACGGTTCATTAGAACGGAGTTATCGTGACACAATTTCTTTAAATTTTTATAAGGATGATAAGTTTTCATCCATGTTTCGTGTGCTGAATGCAATTTCCTTAGTTATCAACGAAGCGATTTATTAGGAGTAACACAGTGAGATGTTTGTGGTGATAGAATATAAGTTCAACATTCTGCAGGGATTCAATTACATTCCCCTGTATGTGTATATTCCAGTGTTAAAATAGCTTGATAGTTCAACGCAAGGATAATACAGTTGAACGATTTCCTCACCGGTCTTTCAGTTGGTGGCCGCACAATCGGTTAAATAAATAAGGATTCCCGTCTGCTTTCGCATGGTAATTTTTATGGAAAACGATATAATGGGAAAGAGAAAGGGCGCATGTACTTGCTTCACGCTATCCCTTGATTATGAGTTTGTTCTCAAACGATGTTGTTACAGATATATAGTGAAGATAGAAGGATATGCTCAAGATGATACTCACATATTCTTTGTGAACACTGTGAAGTATTCAGTTCATTTGGCACAGTTTTTATTTTTTTATTTTTGGGTTTCCCTTGTCGCACATAAATTTCGTATATAAAAATTGTAGTATTTTCTTCTTTTCATTTGATATGATTATAATCATATGTTAAATATTTGAGGAAACAGAGTGTGTTGTGTATGAACTGTTTATATCAGCGACCAAACAGACAGAGGGAAAAGTATAAAAAGTAAAATAAAAATTAATGTGAATCCGTTTTACCTAAATAAATTTAAGTACGGTAACAACATACTCTTTGATTGGGAATGTTAAGTAAATAGTAAAGTGAAGTTAAATATTAAATTTAATTGAATTAATCGAAAGTTGTTTTATATTCGATATAATTCTCTTGTTTTAAGTAAATTGTTTTAATTGAGTGTGATTTACGTAAACATTTGTGGAATTTAATGTGAAACCACAATGAAATAATCATTGGATTATCCTTTGGAGACATCACATTAATAAAATTCCTATATAATTTTTGTTTTTATTCTGTTCTACTTTATTTTTTATTTCCCTGTTGTTTAATGTTAAAGGTGATTTTCGATTGAATCGGTTGATGATTTTTCTACACACTGAACCAACGGGTGTATCATAAATTTATAACTGGACGTGGACGTGGACGTGGGGGTGAATAAAAGCGATTATATACAAACAAAAAAACGAACAAAAAATAAAATTAAATCCAATGGAAGACCAAAACGTTGAAAATGGATTAAATCAAAAGGATGATCGTGGAACAATTTCAACCACAAATGATGTCTCATTACCGGGAAAAGTGTTGGATCAGCTTTATGAAAGATATTCAATTAAACAACGACGGTCTGGATTACCCGTATTTCTTGGGGCATCAATACTCTTTTGTCTGTGGGCATTAATTGTACCGTACGGTCAAACAACCAGAGATTGGAGTAAGTCAATATACATCAATTAAATTTCTATCAGTTAGTTGCTTTTCATATACTTGTTCCTTTATTTCCAATATTCATTAAATGTTACGCAATTATGATTTTATTGTGACGTTCTTGTTTTTGTTATTACTGATCGATTGAAACGTGATTTTTCAGTTACGTATGGCATATTATTGTTACTTAATATTCTGGTATTGGGCATCATTAAATTCTTTGATGGAAAGGAGACACGATACAGTGAAATATTATGGCGAATATCATCATCAATCGCCTGTATTCTATTTGCTATTCAATTTTTACTGTATATGGGACAACAGCATCAGGCATCACGTAGCGTTAGGTAAAGTATCCATATCCTTAAGATGGTGGCAAACTGATTTTACGGAAATATAATATGAATGTAATTTAAAGTTACATTACTAATGTATTTTCAAATTGGAATTTGAGATAGAGAGCTTTTTTTTGAATTGTATCCATGAACTGTACCATACAGCGATAGCTGCTGATTTTGTAATATTCCGTTTCATATTTGATTATATTTATATTTTGTACTTCTTTTTTTTCGTTTCGTTTTGGTCCACCAGAGATTCATTGGGATGGGGGATTTTAACAATTTTTCTGTTCTTCATAACGGCACCAGTACCGTTGTGGTACACTGGCCTAATACTATGCGCTAGTTTATATACAAAATACATCATGGAAACGGATCAGGTGAAAATGATTTTATATGAAAATTTTATAATCTAATTTGGATTTATATTGAAAATGGAGTCTATTTCTTCTCATTTGCAAATCATGTTAAATTTTTATGTTTCAATTCCAAGTGATTTTGGTTTTCATTCCATTTGATTATGATATTCAGTTGTGTACAGCAGATTGTAATTAAATTATTCCCAACTCTTAATAACAATGTGTTTTTTTTTAGATAATTGTCGATACGATATTGTTAACAGCATCTGGCCTAATTGGACTATTATGTTATTTATTGGGTGAATTCAAACAAAGGCGTGCATTTTTAGAGGCAAAACAGAGCCTTGAAGTGAAAATGTTAATCGAAGAACAGTCCGCTGAACAGGTAATTAATCATTTGCAATCAACTGAAAATATGCTAAATAACTAAATTGAGATACATTGAGTGAGATAGAATGAAAGAGTGTACTATCAAAATTGATAAAATATTGATGTGTATAAACATATTAATTAAATTGATGGTTGATGGCCGACAAAAGTTAATTTAATGATTTAATGGTTACTTGATAATTTTCATTATTTATACGGTGGATAGATGAATTTCATTGTATCTTTCATGTGCTTGTATTATTTGTGCCAAATAGGAGAGACTACTCTTGTCTGTATTGCCAGAACATTTGGCTGTCAAGATGCGTGAAGATTTGGGATCAAATAACTCTGAACAGTTCAAAAAAATCTATATGAGCAGACATGAGAATGTCAGGTAACCTATCACACATAAACATTGTTAATTGAATATCCAATTAAAATGATGCATTTTGTTAAATATTTACATTAGCATTTTGTATGCAGATATTGTGGGATTCACAGCAATTTCATCAACATATTGTGCCCAGGATTTGGTGAAAATGTTAAATGAATTATTTGCTCGATTTGATCGATTGGCAGAAGTATGTGCTAAATCATAATATTAATGGATAATATAAATAGAAAACAACAAACACTCATAAAGAATAAATATTAATTAGTTTCTAATCAAATTTAATCAATACAGAAATATCATCAACTGAGGATTAAGATTCTGGGTGATTGTTATTATTGTATCAGTGGGGCACCAGTCGAACGTCCCGATCATGCTGTTCTTTGTGTTCACATGGGATTATCAATGGTGAAAGCAATAAAGTAAGTATATGCTTTCTGCCATTTATTTTATCCATTTAATTATAGCACTTGTACGGAACATGTCAACCGTAAATCGTTAAATTTTCATTTTTGTCTTATTTATTGTTACTGCAATGTTCAATTTGTTCATTTATTCATACATAACAGATATGTGCAACAAAAGACAAATTCACCTGTTGATATGAGAGTTGGTATACATACTGGTGCTATATTGGCTGGCATCTTAGGCCAAAGACAATGGCAATTCGATATTTATTCTAAAGATGTTGAACTTGCCAACAAAATGGAGTCAAGTGGAAAAGCTGGGTAACAATAGAAAAATTTTATATGGAAAATATTTATCAGAGCCACGTGTCCTTTTTGTTGGTGCATATTTAATAAGAATATTGTTTCGTTCCAGACGGGTGCATATATCTGAAAAGACATTAGGTTTTTTGCCAGAGGGTCATTTTGAAGTTGAACCAGCGTTTGGTGAACGCCGTGAAGAGACACTACGAATAGCTGGCATTAAAACTTATTTCATATCAAAAGTTTTAAAACCGGTAAGAGCATTATGAATTTTCAACAGTTTGTTTTTTTCCTGTCTGTTTTATGTGACTTTGAATTATGACTGATGTGGGTGGCGATTTGAAAATTCAAAGAATTTTAATTATCATTTGTGGTAATTTCAGTTCACCACCGATGTACCAGCAAAAGTTAGTAATGGTCAACCACCGATAACGGATGCATTATCACCAATTGAATCTGATGGACCGTCTGACATTTCAAATAAATTTGATGAAAATACACGGTTGGATTGTGAAGAAAATTTAAGCCAAAAAGAGAATGACTTTAAGTTAAGACTACAAAAGGAATTGGTTAGCCGTGACGGTCATGGGTAATGAATCGTTCAAGATTACAATTTGCTTCCTTGTCGATGCCTTTTTAATATTTTCGGTTATTAATGGAAATATCGGGGGTTTTCTTTTGATTTCTAATTTTAGTGAATTATCGAAAGTGGCATCCGTATTCTTAACGTTTAAAGACAGCGAAATTGAAACGGCCTACGTAAATAATCGAGCGCCACTTTCTACAATGCCTCTATTGGCTGCTATCCTGGTCCATATTGTTGGTATAATACAATTCATCTGTTTATTTAAGTTGTACGTATTTAATCTTGGTCAGATCCTTTACTTGTTTCAATTTTGTTTTAATAACTGAAACGGAAAATACACAAAAAATAAATAAAATTTCTATTTTTAGATCAATGATACAATGGATTACAATGTCTGTAGTTTTACTGGTGATAATACTATTGGCCTCAATTTCGGTAGCTGAAAGTTTTCAAACGGTAATTGATCTATTAATATCTTATTATCTGATTGCATACAATTGATTAAAATTAGAAATTGTGATCAAAAATAAACCGGAAAATTAACATTGATTATTCATTTATCGTTTCAAGTTCTTCAAGTTCCAAATATGTCCGATTGGTTTAAGAAAATTCAGTAAATGTTTTAATGATATTGTATGGCTTCGGCGTCTTACAGCATTACTTATAATTATATTAGTTGCATTATCCAGTATCGTTAATATCGTAAGTATGATTAAACGATACGTTTGTCTTGTTACTTGATTGTAATGCATTAATTATAATGACATGATGGCATTTATTTACGGGTTTTCTGTTAAATTTAGCATCAATATCATGCAATAAATGATGATGAACAATCGGCTGGTAAATTTCCATCATATTATGTCAACTATTGTGTCCTAATCTTAATTGCAACATCAATAATTGCACAATTTTCACATTTACTGAAAATATTATTAATGGCTCTAATCACTGGTAAGTGTAATGAATATTTACATATGACTGTTACACAGTATTAATCAATTAAAGTAAATTTAAATAAAAATTTCTAGGACTTCATTGTGCATTGGTTTTTATGATAATGGATCATGATTTGAGAATTGAGAATTATCTGAACCCGAAGGAATACATGTATGTATTTCAATTGTTTCAATCTAAAGAGCCACCAGAACATAATGATATTAATTCATATGGATTGTACAATTGATTTAATTTCACATTTGGTTTTGTTTTAATTCATTTATAGTGATTCATTTATGTATGGATTGGTCGGTCTCCTAGTTGCCGTTACATTTGCATTAAGCTTTTTGGCACGTCATGTAAGTAATATTGACTGGTGCTCATCAAATATTTAATTTTGAATTAGCCATTTATTAAATACTTAACTCATTTTGTGTAGTTTGATCGAGTTGACCGAGTAATTTTTGTATGGCAGACAGAAGTTAAAGAGCAAAAAGAGAAGGCGAGTGATATGAGACGTCGTAATGAGGCGTTAGTCTATAATGTATTACCAGTCCATGTAGCTGAACATTTTATGAAGAATCGTCAACATTCATATGATGAACTTTATTCCCAGAGTTATTCGGAAGTTGGTGTACTTTTTGCCAGTATGCCAAACTTTTCTGATTTTTATTCAGAAGAGACGGTAAATAATCAAGGATTGGAGTGTTTACGATTCTTAAATGAAGTTATATCAGATTTTGATGCGGTAATTAAAATCAACATACAAATTCATATAAATTGGTTAATTTATCTATGTGTTACGATGCTAATTCAATATTTTATTTTACTTTTTTAGTTACTTGAGCTGCCACAATTCCATGATATAATTAAAATAAAAACAATTAGTTCAACGTATATGGCTGCCAGTGGATTAAATTTAACATCAGAATCGAAACAAGATGATCCGATATTAAAACGATGGAAACATTTAGCCACTTTAGTGGATTTTGCACTTGAATTAAAGAAAGCATTGACTGGTATCAATGAACAATCATTTAATCATTTTGTATTGAAGATGGGTATTAACCATGGCCCAATAACGGCTGGTGTAATTGGAGCTCGTAAACCCCATTATGACATTTGGGGAAATACAGTAAATGTGGCATCCCGTATGGAAAGTACCGGTAAAGCGGGTGCTATACAAGTGACCCAAGAAACATGTGAAATTTTAAGTGTATTCGGTTACACTTTTGAGCAACGTGGCCTTGTTTCAGTGAAGGGCAAAGGACAATTGATGACTTATTATTTAATTGTAAGTAAAATGACACCAATTATAGATAGCATAGTCTTGATGATGATGATGGTGGTGGTGGTGATGGTAGTGGTAGTGTAGTTAGTTTCATCGTAAAGTTTAAACAAAACTTTTGGTTAACTGTACTTTATGTTTCTTGTGTAATTTTAGGGTAAAGAAGATATTTCACATACAAATCCATCAACAAATACAGCATCAAAGGAATCGTTGAACGATGAAAAAGATGACGGTGTAACTGAGAAGGCATTAAATCCAATGATCGGTAATGAAAATAGTATCAATAGCAGTACAACAGTATCATCACCATCAACAAGTCAAAATAGTGTTAAATTTAAAATAGTTGATACGATAAACATGTCAAACGGTGATAATCTTGATAGTACAAAACAAATAGTTGGATCCGATAACATCAATTTAATTGATAATGATATGGATAATTTATCGAATACACCATTATTAGAGAAACAGAACGAGACTGAGTCAAGTGAAACGAATTTGGCAAGTGAAAAAGATTCGTTATTAATTAAATCTGGTTAAATTGAAAATATGCTACAGTATATCCAAATGAACAAATACCTACACAGGGTTCATCAGGTGGACTCATCCATAAGTCCTTACTCATTTTTTATTTAAATGAATACAGTGTAATGATACCAAAAATTTATCGAACAATATGAAATGATGGAGACAGTTTTCAACCAAATGACTCTTTAGTTTAATAGTGATGATCTGAATTATATAAATTCACTTACACATTAATTAGTTTAATTGATTAATGACAATCGATATCATTTTACGTACAATTTTCATAACTGGAATAGTTGAAGATAAGATTGAATATATTGTGTTCGTTTTTACAAGTACCCATATTCAAATACCAATTAATATCGTTTTCAAATTCCATTTAATCAAGAGGATTTAATCAGTACATATAAATACGTAAACGAAATTCATGAATACACTGTAATACACCACATAAATTTCTTAATACTTCCATGGTATAATCCATGAAAATGTATTGCATATGAATCGTAACTAAAGAGTATAACTATAGTGACACTTATAACATTAATTTTGAATATTTTCCTAAAACAAATTTTGTAGATAATTGTACGTATCTCAATGTCGGTTTTAAATTGACATAACAAATGAAAAACAAATTTAAAAAATCCTAATTATTGTAGTCACATCGTAGAAATGCATACATTAATTATAAACAATTAGAGGAACTAACTGCATAATTAGTTAAACGTGTACCAAAAATAAATTATTAAATGAATTGGAGATTATACAATCTAATTAGGGTTATCCTATAAAAAAAAAAAATAAAAACAAAAATTGATTAAATGGCAATTCAGCCCAATCTCTGTATGCATTAGCATCATTTTAGTGTAGATGAGAGACAAGTGAGTCATAAATGTAGCTGATAAGAATTTGAAAAATAAAAATGAGAAACATAAATTGCAATTATTTACAAAATCAATTTGAATCTAAAATTAACACAGAGGAAACATAAATGAATAGTTTATTGAATCCAATATTGTTTCTTAAACATTATACATACACATGTAGTGATTAAATGAACGATATGCAACTATTATTTATTAGTAATCAACTGTTTACGAGTGAATAGTTCATTAAAATGCTAGTGATAATGTTTATTTAATATTGTTTTTATCCGTTTAAAAGATATTCTTGTTAAACAGAATTGCCTAATTAATTTTTATTGAAATTTCATGTTTATAAATTGCAATTGAATAATGTTTTTCTTTTTTATTAATTTTAATGGAATGTGAATGAAAGAGAGTTAACTCCAAAAATTAAAATGTATAATGTTAGATAATGTTTATGTTGCTCTATATATTTTAAGATTATTTAGTAACGAAACTAAATGATTAAGTGATAAATAAAATATTATAGTTCTTGAAATCATTAAGCGAATCGTTGTGTATAGAATTGTATTAAATTGGCTCAAGTCATAATTGAAACTTTTGCTCAAATTAATGAGTTTCTTGCAGTAATGTTTTCATTCATCCATTTAATGAAAGTTTTGGAGTTTAATATTTAAGCGGAACCGGATGGCGCTGTTTTATGGACTTATATTGAAGATCGTGAACTGCCAACATATTCACCACACATTAAATCATGACATTTTATCCGATTTGATGCAACATAACAACTCGACAACGCTCACAATATTTAGTCTGTCGTGATCACTCATAGAAAAATAAACACTTGTTGCTATGCACCTTCGCAATTTTCTACTTTGTTTGGATTAAAATTCATCAATTATCTTAAAGTGAATTAAAATTATTGGCTTTGTTAATTATTAATAAATTGTGATCAAGTGAAATAAGAGTATTCCATATAAATTATTAGTTGAAAAAGTCGCTACAATCAACTGGATTTTGTTATTCAGAAAAACAGTGACAACTTGAGTGTGGTGCCATTAAGATTTTAACATACAGCTACAGTGTACAATCACTTTGAATTCATTTGATTACACCAAATAGAAGTGAACAAAATACAAATTAAATGCAAACAATGAATTCGCTTACGAAAACTGAAAGATAATTAATACCAATTGATACTTGGAATTTCGTTTTGAATTATTTGCATATTCATTGGCATACGATCACTAATTTGTTTTATTTATTTTTTTCTTTTCATCATCGAAATAAAATACAATGAAGTGTTCAATAAAAGTGCTTAAGAGTGTTAAAAAGTGTTTCATTTAATACCAGAATTGTGGATAAATTCCATTCAATATAATAAACTTTTTTTTTTGTGTTATTTCTTTGCATAAAAATAAAATATTTATATGATATCAAATTAAGGAAATTGTGGTTGAACAGACATTAATTTTGATGTATTTCATTTAAATAGAAATCAATAAAATTGCATAAACATTTAACCAAAATTTTAAAATAGTGATGCAAGATTTAATTGTGTAGCAATTAATGTTGAAAACAATTAAGATGACTTAAGTAACATAAAATATAACTCTCCAGTTAAGGAAAAACAACACAAGTGAGAGAGCAATATACATGTATACAGTTGATTAACAGTTGGATTATTAATCACCTTTTGCTAAGACAGTTTATAATTCTAAGGTTAAACTGTTCGATCAAATCAACGGCACATTCTTTTCAATTGTAATTCCATTTGGTGTGTCCACTACTATAAATAAGAACACCGAACATTTTCAATTCGACTGTTGAAGATATAAAGAACTGAATTTTTAATCATACACACCCAAAACCGTCATCACTACAATCCATCATAATGGTATCGGCTATAAATTATTTGACCAATTTTGCTAAACGAAGAAAACGACGTATATGGAGCATCCACAGTGGACAACATCAGCCATCGGCTAATCAAATGATGACAGCATTCCTTTTACTATGTTTAGTGTGTCCAGTGATTAGTTCGTTGAATAATGCGTGTGATTGGACTGGAAGGTAAGAAAATTTCACCAATTTTAAATTGTTTGTTAAAATATCCATTGAAACATTGAATATCAGAGGTTTTTTCTTCATTATTCTTAAAATACCATTGCCAATTAAGTCAGAGTAATGAATGTTGTTACCTTATCTGTGTCTTTTGGGTTTTATTTCTTCTGTCTTTTTCGATTCTGATCCCTTCTCTTCAATCGTATATTCGCTGTTTTTGGCGTTTTTTTGTTTTATGGTCATTGAATACCATTGTCCTTGATGCATAAATTATCCACAAACCGAATGTATTGGATAAATGGTCTCTGAAGTGAGATCATTTATTGATTCCTAATAAAGAAAATACCCTTTCGACTGATTCAAACACAAGGGAAATATCATGTAAAGGCGTAACGTAAATAGAATACCAGAATTAAGAACTTAATGGTTAAAGTAAATTCTGACTTTTATTGGTAACAACAAAACAAAAAAGTCAATTAAAGGAAAATACGAACCCGGCCCCAATAAAGATTAATCTTTCTTTGATCACAATTCGCGTGCTTCGAACACGCGCTTAATCAATATTATAAAACGATTCTATACTCTTTCACCGGTATTAGTTTGGTGGATAACCCATTACACCAAGTACCTATACAGTAAATCTATTGTGAATACATAGATTCCTTAAACCATAAAAAAGAATAAAATTGATTATTCGATTACTGTTGCTGTTTGTACCGGTCTTATAAATTTGTATCAACTATTCGAGTGCAGAGAACTTGAAAGTTCATCTATATTTACTAACTGCACACCTCTGTGTTGTGCCCACCTGAATTCAATAGAATATAAGAAACATAAAGAATAAAAATATAGAAAACTAAAATACAAAACGAAACATGAGATTGAATATTATTATGGTCATTGTTACCAAATGAAGAAAACATGGCATACCAAAATGTACTCTGAACAACTCTTGATTGCCATTCAAGTGGTTGGTCCATTTTCCTCATAGTTGATTCTCTGTTATACCTCATGCAATACATTCAATTCTGATGATATTAAAATTGAAAGAAACAAAATTAACAGAATAGAAATAAAACATTTGTAACTGAAAGAGTAAAATATAAATTTTTAATGGTTAATATTGAAGGGGGCCAATAATGTGCGCTTATTATTTATACGATCTCTGTTTTGTTTCTATATAAATTTTCTTTTCATTTTGATTTCATCTAAATGGGTACAGAGAGAATAATAAAACAAAAATAAAATTATATCTGAAAATAATGAGTTAAAATGAAATTGGCTTTTAGTACATGTAACATAACTATCTTATTGTATAACCATTGGCCAATACCGATTGGTTATATTGAATTAAAAGTTAATCTTGAAACAAAATTAAAAATAAAAAAAAAGAAACATAAGTAATATCAAGTATTAATAATAAACGCAGTATGTTGATCAGCAAAAGAGATGTGAGTGTTTTGTTCGCGTTATTGTAACTATTACGTATGAAGTCCAACTATAAGGTAAACTTATGTTATACAAAGAGTAAAGAGAGAGAAAAACACATTAAAAATATATAAAGATTGACTTCGTAGCATAAGTCCAACATGTCTGAATTATTTTTAAAAGTTTATTAATCGGTAACCGTGCAGAGTATAAGATGGAAAAGCCACAACAGAAAATAAACTGAATATTGACTCCAAATAGATACTATGAGTATAAGAGACCTATGGATGGTAAAGTAGCACAAGCCCATTTTTCTTTTCGTTTGTTATTTTGTTTGTTGCTTTTTTTCTTATTCATATTTTATAATATTTAATTTTTGGATTTTGTTACCATTTATAGTGAAAAATCTTTTGCCCATAATAGAAAGAAAAGAAAGATAGTTTCATATTGGAGTCTGTTGTGTTTATATGTAGCTTCTTTTTAACAAAAACAAAAAAAAAACTTCACTTTACCATCATTACGGAGTGTTTTCTCCATATTTGATCATTTAATGAGCTTGAAGAATACTCTTATACGGAATACATTTATTTTAATTCAGTTTATCTATTGCTTTGTTTGACTTGGTTATTATTTGAACGGTTTGCGTCTCATAAATCCATATATTTTATGAAATAGAAAGCTGTTAAACATTGGATACATTGTGATCAGTTGAACATCAATGCCAGTTTGATAATTTTATTTGCAATGAATTCTAATAGCGAATGGTTGCACTGCATCTATATGATGATAGTGAGTAATGTGTTTTTGTACCCCATCAGTGTAATAAAAACTGATCACTAACAACATGGATGGCACAATCCACGTATTTGGCTCGCGTCATTACGATTTAATATAGAAAAAAAAAGATCAACTTTGTAACGAGATGAAGGAGTTCACTGCCTCTTCTAAATGCTTTCTTCTTGTTCTCTTGTTACTGGAATTGTAACCAAAGAAATAAGTGTGTGGCGAATGATCATATTTTACATGGATGAATAGAGACTGATAGTCATTTTGCATTGATTCAATAGATTTACATTCGCAACTATAAAACTTAATTTTGTCGCAATAATGAGAGGTTGCTTCTTGCCACTTTTATATTTGTATGGATGCTAAGGTAAAGAATTGTTAAGTTTAATCCATTTCCATCATTGGCTTAGATCTTAAACATGATTCCTGATTTAATGGGTTTCCTTTTGAAATTGTCATACGATTTTCTTTGCACTTTTGATATTCATTTCATTGCTCTTTGAAATCTTGTTTTTCCTTTATTTTTTACCTTTTTGTATCTCCTTTTCGTATGCAAATCATTGAAATGTTAGGCTAAGAATATTACCATTTAGTTAGAATGATGAGTACCATTAAAATGGCAACATACATACAACTAAAATAAGAAAAGAAATCTTTTCCTTTCATAAGAATTACGATTATTTAATGCTCGTTCTTATGTTATGGTTTTATATTTGTGTCTTTTATCTTAGTTATACTTTTTATTTTATTTTTTTCTGCCATAAAAATCAGATGAATAAGAAGAATCTTTTAATATCGTAACAACGCGAGATGATGTGTCCAAACCAACGCTTTTTTTTATCTTTTTTAAAGCTTTCTGTGGTTTTTTTTTCATTTGTGTTGTTATATTTTTGTTGTTCGTTTTATTATTGAGACTTTTTGTTTCTTGTTGTTGTTGCTATTCAACTTCATAAGAATTAAATGACTACAATAAAACATAAATTTAAATTATTTATAGAGAGCCAGTTCCTTAATACAATATTTTTCTCTTTTTGTTATTTTGCAAATTCATTTGATTATGCTTTTCTTTGGTTGTTGTGCTTTATCTGCCATCTCTCTTCAACACTCATAGTTTAAGCTGTTTTAATTTAATATCGTCATTTTGTGGTTTAATTTTTAATCGATTTTTATCTAAGTGGATGTGGTATTTTTGGTTTTTATTTGTATTGAATAAAAATAAAAATTAAATACAAAAAATTCGTATAAAAATTTAAACGAAAATATTATTAAATAGAATTATAGTCAACCATAAATTGATTTGATTAAATGGCATTTCTGATATCTGAACAGTTGATGGTGATTGGCCCGGAGGTAACGGTTAGAAGTTCAAGAGAATTGTAAGGATGTGGTATTGAGTTTCACGCGGAATAGTATAATTTTGTTATTTTGATTGTCTCATAATTAGTCATAATGCTAAATTATAGCATAAACAGACTCAATGGGTACCAATATGTGGGCAGAATTGATAGAACACTTGGCTGATAGATTTATGTATGTTAGTTCTCTAGCATTTGCAAATCTTTTTAAACGAAGAGGGAGTTCCAAGCTGTTGGCCTTAGTGTTAGAGCTTTGAACAGATCTCTTGTCTGCCAGAAGGAATCTTTTATGAGCACGCGCCTATTGAATTGGCTCTCTCTCTTCTTATTAATTTTTTCTTTATTTTATTTGTTAGCATTTATGAATATTTTCTGTCACTGGTACAAAACAACATTCATTATTTAATATTCTCAACCAGTTTTTAATAAATCGAATATTTTTACTTAATTTATTTTTATACATTTATTTTCATATATTGTGTATGCTTTTGAAGTTGGAGCCACAAACATTGATAATCCAATGGTGATATTTTTCCATTAAATGATCATATAAATTATATTCGCTGCTTGAATACTGTAGATTTCTTTATATCACATTTAATATAGCAAATGTATGGTCGTATGTCTCATTTGGCCTTTTGTCTTGTGCCTCTCTCTTGTAGTCGTTGCTGTATTGTATCTGTGGATTCTGGCCGATAACCAAAAGAGTCATGTTCAATTGGGAGCCATAAATTTTCAAGAAATCAATGGCTTAAGAAAAATGAAAGAACTGAAAATTCATTTACAATAAGAAAAAGCGAAACAAAAATCCAATGTTTTCATATCCAGATCTGATGCATACTCAAATATGGTGAAGATAATTTGATCTGATTTCCATATTGCTTAAGAACCGTTTTACGTTTCGGTATTTTAATGTTTTGTTTCATTTCATTTCATTTCGAGTTTTTGGCCAAGGTAATGTTTTCCGATTTTTCTTTATTGTTTCTTTATGTCTTGTCGATTGTAATGGTTACTGGATCATCGGTGTATAGTGAAATCGACAGATTGATCTGTTTCCATCGTATACACTGCATTAATGTACAGCTAGAGGGCACGAATCATTTATAAGATGATTCCGTTGGCTGTATGATGCGATATTATCCAAACACAGACAGTTAGATATAGTTGATTTGCATTCAAAATCGATGAGATTCAACCAATATAGCCCGCAGCATCAAATTTCCTTTGTTTTCACTGGCATTGTTATAATAAACATTTATTTTAGCCAAACATAAAAACTGATAATTTTCAATATTAAAATTTTGTGTCCATAATCTTTGGGTCATTTTTATCCCTCTTTCTCGCTCTCTCTTTCTTTCTGTGCGGTGGATACATTATAGTCTTTAAGAAGCTGTTGTTATAGGGTCCATCATTTTATGTAAGAGTTATGTTTTTCCATATTCCATAAATAATAATATCGTGAAGAAATTATTAACTCTTCTCTTCTTTCACGCGCCAACTCTATTTTAATGTGGCTCATTACTCTGTAAAAACATCCCAAGAAGATTGGTTGAATATGGACAAAAAAAAATAAAATTATTATTTTCTTTTCATTATTATTCTGATGATTTAAAATTATGTTTTGTATAACATAAGAACATTTTTATAGTCTGCTGGAATACAACGCAGAACAGAAGTTAGAAAGATTTGCTTCTATTGAAAACTGGTTCTCTGATCTACAAAGAAAAAAATATAATAATCTGTTGGTTGTTTTGCGTCTTCCATAAAGTGTGATAAAGAAAAGTGATTTTTATTTTGAATATGTTAAAGTAACCCAAAAAGAAAAACCATCAAGAACGAGTCACACTATTATATTGTAAAACCATACAATTTATTCATTTTTAAAAAATGTTGAAATGCATTTAATTTAAATAAATTTTTTGTTTTCTTTTCATCTTCCACTTACCTTTGGGGCCCATTAACAATCTGTGAGTGCATTCAAAATTCAAAAGTAAAGAAAGAATAAAAAACGTCATACTGTAATGTTGAAGATTTTTAACTGGCTAATAATAATAAACGACATGATAAAATAACTTTAAAGTATACAGAATCATTCAACTAGTCTTCCAGTAATGCTCATATCAATAATTTTAATGTAATGATAATAATTATGCACGAGCGACATAAACCCTCCGAAATATAGAATTTCTTTACTAAGGAAATGTAAAAGAAAAAGGTGTAAAAGAAACGATGTGAAGAATAAAAATGAAAATCTAAAGAATTGAAGAGATCCAACACTTTAAACAAAATCAACAAAATAACTTGAATGTTTAAACAGTGATAATGCATTCAAGTTGATTATTGGTGATATTTTGTGGGCGCAGTCATATGACATGGCTTAATGCTTCAAGCTACAGAACATAGGTGTTTTCTTATTCTATAGAAGCAACGTTAAATCAAAAGGAAATGATTCAAAATATAAATAAATGAAAGAAACAAATATCAAATAAAAAAAGGCGTAATCAATGAGTGCGATTCTTATTCCTTCATAATTTACCTTTGGCATAAATTGATTTCTTAATATTCTAAGAAAAAGAAATGAAATGATTTTTTTTTTTGGTTGTGTTAACACAAACAGAAGATTTGGAGCATAAGGAAACTTAAATCGAAAATAAACATTTGACTAAAGCTTTTTCCTTATTAATTTTTCCTTTTTTTTTTGTTTTATTTTCTACTTGACAGTGGTTTAAGTGTACCGCGAAATGAACGTGAAATTGCATCAATATACTTACGATGTACAGCAGGTACTGTCACATGGAATTATCCTCAAGGTGCTGTACGGATATTATTGAAGCCACAAATACATCATGCTGATAATTTTCGTGCTTGCGTTAAAATTCATCCAGTGAAACATGAAAAAGTCCGACATCATTCACATCATCATCGCCATAATAAACAAGTGGATAGGACCGATGAACAACAACGGCAACGGTTAAATGAAACAGACCATAAAACGGGAAAATATGCAAACATTTTCCTGGAAACAACAAAACGATTGATTCCATTGTTTCAACATAATGATAATATTTTAGTAAAATGCTTTCGTAGCATAAAACATCAAGTAGCGTTATATGTTGAAGCTGCAGGTGGGTGGATTCAAGAATTTCATTTCATATTCTATAACACTTGTTTGCTTTGTATTTATTTGGTATGCAGTTTATTGGATTTGGTTCTTACATGGAGAGAGTGTGAGATATTGATTTCCATTCAACGGAAATATTCGCTTTTACTTCTCCCGCCAATTCTAATACTGTTAATTAATAATCATAATTTTTTTTTTTCAGTTATTAGTTATTTTGTTTTAATAAAATTTTTATTTGTTTTCTTTCGATTTTAGATGTGCCCTTTGAAAATCTAAATACAATATTTGAATATAATCTTGAATTCATAAATAATAAACATAATTTGTTAGCATCATCACATTTTCATAAACAATCACATGAAAAAGTAAACGAAATTCATGATGATGGTGGCCATAAACAAAATCAATTAACGGATACCAATGGGAATGGTAATGGTTGGTGGAATTGGCTATGGCAAAGTAAAGAAATTAATGAATTTGATAATGGTGCGGTCAGAAAGAAGCCGAGGGCCACACTGCCATTGGAACAGTTGGCCGTTGATGAGGAAATTGTCAGTGAATTGGGACAATCTTGGGAAGTATGTCGACCATGTACAGACATTGAGATGATTCATGCTTACTGTAGCAGTGATATTGGTATGTAGATCCAAACAATTAGACTGTTTGGTTCATAACAATCATTTAAATTGTTATACTAATTAATTTATCGTTTATTATAATTGTTATTTTAGTATTACGGGGAACTATAAATGATGTACAGGATAAACCACAATTGGAGACAATTGAATTAACTGTTAAAAGCATCAAGATATTACGTGATAATTTAGCAGCATCTATGAATGCATTAAACTCATGGCGTTACTATTATAAAACGAATAAGAATTTAGGTAAAATGAATCAACCAATGGAACAATATGTTGGTGAAATGGAAGTGAAAACAATTAATAGTGCCAATGAATCAACGGATTATAGTTTTCATACGCCACGGCACTGTTCAGCGACACACGGTGAAGGTGAATTTGTATTCATCGGACGTAAACGATTCGATGAGATCATGGTGATTTGTGTACCACGAATTCAAGAATGGCGACATGTAGCAGTACGTTACAATGGTACGGAGAAAGCACCATGTATTCTAAACGCATAAAAGAACTTTATGGTTCGATAAACGATATGGGGTGAAGAGATGTTAGAATTTTCTAAATTAAATGCAATAAAATTGGATAATTTTGAATGCAATGTTAAAGGAGTGCCAATCAAAATGATTTTACTTGTTTTCTTTTATTTTTTTATTTTTATTTAATTTGATTTTTGTTAATTTCTTGTGAGGCAATTGATTTTAAAATGCAATAGCAAATTTTATATGTGGAAAGAGTACATTAAGTTGGATTTTAAGTCTTTTACAACGTCTTATGTTATGATTTAAATTAATGAGTATATGTTTTTAAAAAGAATGAATTGATTTAATTAGAAAGGAAATGTGATATTTTGTATTTTGATTAATGTTTTTATATGTGTCTTTTATTATTAATTGAATTTCATTGTGTGTATTTTAAATATGTATTTCATTTTAATGTTATTATGTTTTAATGAACAAGAAAGACATAATAATTTAAAATATGATATTATTATAAATGTAACGGAATTGAAATTCATTTGTGTATATTGAATCCTGTTAAGGTAATTAAATTGATAAGTATAATGGATCTTAATTAATATTAAAACAGTGTGTTATAGTTAATGTATTAATAATGAATATTTTTTTTATCCGACATAAATTTTCTTGTGTATATTAATTATAATATTATGACTTTGCGTAAGTGATTAAGTTAGTTTTATTGGAAATTAGAAATTAGTATTAATATTGTGTGTCCAGCTGGTATTTCATTTATATGTAAATTATATGGATTCCTAAATGAAAACACACGGACATTGAATAACATTAAAATAATGTCTAATTGATAAGCAAATTAGATGGAAATTTGATGGTATTTAGTATTTAGCAATAGAGACAAATTTTTGTTGTAAAACATAACATGATATAAAACTTCTAAATAAACTGCTTTTGTATTATCAGAATGAGTGAATGTCTATTTTGGTTTTTTTTTACTATTAAATTTACGTTAGGCCTACGTTTTTCATAGCTTTTATTGATTCAATACTAGTGATGTAAACTGTTCCGTTCATTAATGAACCATGATAACTGGAGCGTATTTTCCATGACAGAAATGATTAAATTAGTGAATTTTTAAAAGATTGTTTTCTTAGTTAACACTTTTAGTTGCATTGAACATCCTTTCTTGGGGATATTCATCTCCTGATGTTATGTTCACCTGTTCCAATTTATTAAATTCGGTCGATGTTTTCTTGGAAAATTGAAAGTTTCTTAATTTTTCTTCTGAAATTGGAACAGGCAAACATAACATCAGGACCAAAAGTATCCTTGACACATAAGTGTAATGAAGATGCAGAACAAATGTTCTCTTTCTGTCCACGATCCATATGAACATTAGGAACTGAATGATTGTTCGTAGATCGATAATGTTAAACCAGTGTCGTTACTAAAATACCTCGCGTAGTGTGGTCGTTGGTTTGTTTACAGAAAACACCTTAATAGATATTAAAGTCAACAGAAAACACCGTAGGATTTAATGGTTCTTTACATTTTATGTTGGTGTACTGAAATCGTGTCATACTAATTTTAGTTAAACATAAGAAATTTTATTACTTCATGTTTCCATTACTTTAAGGCGATTGATATTTGGTTGAATAATTTCTGTTTTATTTCGTTCTCTGAAATTGAATTAGTTCCTTACAAACAATATCTCAGTTAGTTTGATGCCGTTAATATGTATGCAATAGTCGTCACTTCATGTTGTTTCTTTGTACATTAAAATCAGACCTCTTTTCTTTTTTTTTTTTAATTTTTGAGTAAACATGAAACAATGGATCAGAATAGTATGGAATGAGAGCTTGAGGTATACGACATTGTAAGAGAGTACTGTATTATGATGAATATTAAAGACAAACAGGTAAATGGTTTAATATTATGATAATATATAACATGAATATTTAAATATAACCGCTAAAGTAATGCTAATGAACTGTACGAATGTTCTTGTGCGATTGTCTTTCATCTGATTCAAATTTCTTTTCGTTACGTAAAGCGGACTACATAAAACGTATGTAATTTCATTACGTGACGCGTGAGTTTTAAATGATGATTCAATTGTAACGATTCCATGTTTGAATTTTTAATAAGACTTGAATTGGAATAGATTCTATTCTTTTTCAATTACTATTGCGACTGAATGAATTGTAGCGATACATAATTCAAATGAGAATTCTTATGAATATTTGCGAATAGTGTTAGCCTCGTGCCAATAGATGAGAAATTAATATTCTAAAGATGGTAATGACTAATCCATTGATTAGACTCATAATTGATTCCATGAATTATTGTTACTATTCCAGATCAATCGCATACAATTGCAGTTAATAGTTTCATGATTTTGAATTAAATGAGTATCAACGATATTTAAGTCAAGAAATCAATGCAAAAATAACGAATTTTGTACAAGTGTTTATGGAAACTTATATTAGAAACATTGAATAATCAAATAATGTATATGACTACTGAATTATACAACGAATACGTGTTTTTCATTGGATCAAATGGTCAAAATTTGAGTGGAAATTTCTACTCATGATTTTACTCATATTAGGTTCCGTCGCAACGCTTGGCAACAATGCGTACGCGTCCAAAGTTCCCTTCTCCTCATTTTCAAACTTTCACGATTAAGTACACAAAGTATGATAATTTGTTCCATTGAGTACGAAATAGAGTGTTTGTATGGAAAATTTCAACAAACAACATTCAGTCGATCGTCAACTTCCAACAAAACAAGAAGTAAATCATTTACGTGAATTAAGTGCATTTAACGTTTTTTTATCATTTAATACATATTGTGCATCCAATTTAATCGGGTTTTATAGTCGTCCCGAGTTAAAATCGCAAACACACAATAGGATTACTTATCCAGGAAAATAAAATAAGAAAAAAATATTAAAATGTGGTTACACTCAGTTGTGTTTCAACATTAAAAGTAATTAATTGTGTTTTTTTTTATAACATCAGAATAAATTTAATTATAAATTTATAATAAATCGGTTTTCATTAAATGTACCACTTGTGGAATTGAAATTAAATAATATTTTATTTATGTGAAACGTATATACGATTTGTGTTCTTCGTATAATTGTTAAAAGAATAGAGGCGACTTTCAATTTAATGCAAATTGTTTTAATATAAATCTTAGTGATTTAAAAGATTTAATTAATCGATTATTGAATACAGGTTGGATTTAATTAAAGTGATTTCATTTTATTATTGGAGGAACTGAAAATTTTACCAGAAGAATCAGAAAAAAATAAATTGATTGACCACTTAGTCAAGTGTACGCAATAAAAATTAACAGAAAACCGAAACGTTTATAGTGTTAGTGGTGTATTCAAAGTGTTATTTGTGTTGTAGAGCGAAGGTCTACATCTCAACGAAACAGGATTATACAAAGGATTCCGTATTTAATTAAATTACGGAAATTTTAAAGTGCAACACTTTAGGAAGTATTTTATACGATATTAACAAAATGGCAACAAAACGTAACATTATCCTGACTTTAGTCGCTGTATTAGCTACAATTATTTCGGGTAAGTGACAAATAATCATTTATTTTATTCATTTGTGGGTAAAATCAAAAAGCCGTTAGGTGTTGGTTATACAATTAACCCAACTTTTATATATTGATAATAATTGGTATTGTCATTATAATATTTGTGGTAATTGAACGAATATTGAAGAGAATACACGGAGACATCGGTTATTATTTGTCGATGAATGTGAAAACGTATAACACAGAAGATAAAAAAATAATGGCAACTAAAAATCCAAAAATTAAGTATAAATTCAGTCGGCTATTATCTTTCCAAAAAAAATATTTCCAGAGAGATCCAAATGAGTATTCTATTAATGTGTGTCTGATGTCATTCGTACAGGTGAAGAATAAAGAGCCCGAATGTTACATGGGCCTCTTTGGCTCTTAATATGTGTGCTGTTCGTTTTCCAAAAAGACACCGTTAAAGGTTTTCTTATTTAGTTGATATTGTTGTTGGTATTTTTTTGATTTTGGTTTTGGAAATTCGGTCGAAATGAATATAATGTTTGCATAGGAATATGAGACTCATTTCATTCAACTTGAAATTTATATAAAAAATAAAATAAAATATTTGAAATTATCTTCTGTGACGAGACGAAAGAGACGACGTCTCTCATTGAGATGCTCCGAAACACTTAAACCGTATGGCAAATAATTGGATGCTGTAGGGATGTTTTGACTATGTAACGTTCTCGTTGAGTAATTCATGAATCATGGCAATTCAATTTGCCTTCTATACACTCGTAATATAATGCGTTATCTCTATTCTTGTGACTATTTCATGTTGTTTTGCCATAAAAAAATACATGATTTCAATAGATTAAAGTGAGAGTTTACTATGCGACTTATGTTGGATAATGAAATCAACTTATTTTCGTGTATACAATACTAATATGATATGAAAACGGAACACTTTGCAGTAGAACAGAATGTGTATCAGAAAGAAATAATTCAACCTGTTTCACATTCCCGCGCTCTAAATAAAGGAATCTAAATATCGATTTTGATAAGATAAATGATTTTGTTTTTGTACGGAATATCAATGATTTTATTATTAGGAAAACGTTATGACTATTATTTGGTTATGTACGCATCGATAACATACAGCCACATATATCAGAATCAAATAGCTTATCTATACAACCTGTTGTATTTGCTGAAATTATATGTGGAATGTAATCTTACCATCCACAGGTATACATTGAAATGGTTTAGTGTTCTAAATTTATATTATGTGGATTTGGTTAAATAAAACTTCGATTGATTGTGAGAAACCACAACGATTTTTGTGTTAATGAATGGGGTCTTTTATTTTTGGTTGAAACATAAAACTTTCTTTAGTGGATTTCATGAAATAATATACTAAAAGTAATCATCTACATTTACAAATGAAAAAAGCGTTAATAAGCCCCCAATATGAATATGAAAAAAAAAAAAAACTTTTAAAAGTTCGCCATAAGAAACAACGCCCTGAAATTTGTTTGTTTTAAAATAAATGTGTTTCATACCAACATTTTTAAATAAATGTTTTCAACTAAAAGTCGAGTTGTTGTTTTTTTTTTTTGTGGTCAGCAACATCATTGAGCATACCTCGTCTCATAAACAGTTCAACAAATGCAATCTGAGCAATATAAAAGAATTGCTTTTAATTAGCCTAATGCGTTCAAGGATTTTCCTTGCAATTCGTGATATGAAAATTATTTTAAATGGAAATTGAACAGAAAAATATAATTTGTTTTTTTTTTGCAATAATGTTGAATGTGAGTTCGTGTTTTATGTGAATGCGCTCTTTCAAAATATAAATTTAATATTTAGTTGTTGCTGTTAGTTCCTTCATCATTCGATGCATACACGTTTTCTTATGGGATTAATTGTATGGCATACATAGTAGTGTGTTTTCTTCGCTGTGTATATTTAGCCCATTAACGGCCATAAGTTGTTTTATTTTTTGTTTCTTTTAATTCAGAGAGTAACTTATAGATGATGTGAATGTATGCCATGATGAAAAGGTAGCTGTTTGCATGTAAAACCACTCTTTCATTTTGATGTTAATTTAACATCATGTTGTAATCAACTGAAATAAGGTAACGAATAGAAAAAAAACTACAGAATAAAAATGGGAATTTAAGCTAAAAAATATAAGAAAACAATTGTTTCAGTTTATTCAATCGTTAGATGTATTATATGCATTTTGGTTGTTTATTTCAAATAAAATGGCCATTATTATGTTACAGCTAATGCTAATGCTTAAACCATACGGGAGAAACAAAACACTACCTTCATAGATTCGTATAATCTTAGTTTTCCGTTCTCTTTAACTTGAAAGATATTAAGACAAGACAATTGTCCATGTGCGAGACGATACTATGGTGAATATAATAAAAAAAAAAATGAACTGAAAAGCCAACAACCGCTTTTATTTTATTTCATTTTGAATACTGACAGGTACTCGATAAGAATAATCTTTGTTCTTGTTTATATACGTACACATACTTACCTGTGTATCTTATTCATCGGTATCTTCTATATAAAAATTATGTTGAAATTTCATAAGGTAAACTTCTTTAGAAATAAAACAAAAAAAAAAAACTAAAAGAGAGAGAAAATAAGAATAAAAAATCAGTCAAAAATTGAACTGAGAGATCTGAAGAAATTCGTTGGGTTTTACAACATCAGAAAAACTCAGTTGTTGATAACTCTTTTTGAAAATTGTTGTGAAACATTTTATTTTATTTTCTATCTGTTGATGCTCTTCCGTATGAGAGATCAGTGTTAAAATTCTATTGTTGTGTCCAGCTCGTTAGACACAAATTAACTCTTTTACCGGCCATTTTACAAGACCAGCAACCACGCAACCAGATCGTGTCTTTTATTTGTCGATAGTAGTTAAGTTAACGATCAAATGGTTGACGATAAATTCGAGCAGAGCTGGATAAATGTTAAATCGTATTAATTTAGATGGCAATAAAACTAGAATTTTAATAAAACATTCTTGTTAAAGTTTCACTTTGTTGCGGTTAATAGTTAAAGTGTTTCTTATTCAATGAAGATGATGATGACTATCGACCGCCAAAAATTCCTTTCGTTTCTTTCACCATACGAAATCTTTTATTCATCGGCAGAAAATCAACATATATTATTCTGTATGTATTATGTATATTACATTAATTATTAGTGTGTTGGCCTCTTTTGTCTTTTTGGTTGATGGTATTTTATCTAATCTAAAACCAACACCGTATACGTTAATGTTAAAGCCCAAAAAAAAGAGTTAATGTCTTGTGTTGAGTAAATCGGCTGGTTCATGTGAACTTTCTGTGTGTTTCGTTTTGTCGCGGGCTTTTGTATGGCTAAATTAATATTCTAAACGCGCCATTCATTTAGTCTAAAAAATTATATTTGGTATTTTAGAGTTTTATTTATACTCACCATATAATTTGTTATGCTAAATAATGGTAAAAACTGCAAAAACAATTCTTAATACAGTTGACTGTTTACAGTACACTCCATCCTTTTCTGTTGTGCTAGTTAGCATAAAAATTTTACCGTCTGTATGCGAATTAATTATGTTTGATTGTTTATTAGATGATATTCGTGGCAAATCTGTATTGCTTGTATGGCAAGTAAACGCTCCGTGGAGCTCTGTCTAAACAGTTAAATTGATTGTTTTGGATATCAATGTTGGCATTAAATATTTAAAAAATAAAAATATTGTTTGATATTTAACATCTCTCTTATTAAATTGATGATGATGATGGTATAACCGATAGTTTATGGATTAAGACTCATCATTACTCGATGTGAAAATTGAAACCTTTTGAGAAGGTAATCGTTTACTTTATAAAATTGAATAGAAATAAATAATAAAGTGAAGAGAACATAAGCATAAAATAATGAAAACTCATAAGTGAAATACATTTTTAGCTACGAATATGAATATGATACCTTGATATGACTCGATGATGCGGATGGCTGTTATTTCAAAAGAACTATTTGGCTCTTGTTCAACGAAACGATGAAGAGTTGTTAAGTACGCTCATTGAACGTTAAAATATACGTTAAAGATTTAAAAAAAAAAATAACAACAAGTACGGAATACAGTTGTGTGCAGAGAATATAATATCGTTATGTTTTCATAATATACGCGAATATAAAAGAAACGGGCATCAATTGTGATGAAACTTTATAAAGTAATTATCCATTTTGAATGTGGTTCACAACTGCTTTTGATACGAATGAAAATAAACTTGTGGTTTTAATCGGTGAACACTTTCTTAAAAAGAATATCGTTACATTGGCGTATGTGTTATTTAATGTTTTCAATTCGTTGAAATTCAAAGGTAATATTGGAGCCTCAAAAGGTATTCCATAGAAAATTTAAAGCGAAAAGCTTATCATATTATTAATCCGATGCGTGTTTCATAGTGTTACATGGTAAATACAGCATATGTTGAACCACCTTTTCACTGTATGGTTCACATTACATAGAGATCCTCTTTTTTATTATAAGTTAGTTTTATAATTTTGCGGGAAAAGATATCATGAGAGCTTCTTTAAGTCGCCATACAACACACGGAATTAAACAGAAAATATTTAGTGGTAAAAAAATAAAATAAAATCATGCAACATAAAAGAAGAGTATAAAAGTCAGCATAAATATTATGTAGCAAACGAACTTTTTTATTTCCATCTCTTGCTCTTGATGTTATAGAAGGAAGGAATAAAACAAAAAATTGGCTTTAAAACTGTGAGCACATCGAGTAGTATTGAAGAGAAGAGAAATAAGGTAAAAATAAAATTTAAAATCGTAGTATGTAATATAAACCCGTTTTACCTGTTGTTGCTTTCACCTGGATTTTGATGTTGATTTCTTGACTTTAATATTATATTTTCTGTTGTTGATTTTTTTTTTTTACTTTATTTGATATTTATTTTTGTGTTCGGTTTGTTAACGATGTGTACAAATTCGTTTGTATGCTTGTACTGCTTTACATATTTATAACATTTTTTTGGAATGAAAAGTTTCTTTGTGTTTTCTTTAATACACTGACTCTGATGTTGTCCAGTAATATTTTCTCTCTTGCTGTTGTAACAGAACAACGTAACTAAATTAAATGAATGTTAACCAAAATAAAATGCACTTTGAACAAACTTGACGTTATTAAATTATTGTGTATACTCAGGAGGAATGGGGAATTGTAAATTAGCGAGTTGAAATAGAGATTTCTTGATTTCATCAGGTTGATTACAAAAAAAAAAGAAATATTCTGTGGCTTTTGAATGTATGGAACACAGTATGAATCGTCATCATCATCATTATAACCATCACTTAATGTTCTTTTTCGTTTTACGTTTTGATGGGAATAAGTATTCAGGTATACGCCCGTCTTATATTCAGCTGATTAAATTGATGCAAAATTGTATATTCAAGTAACATACAACAATTCGAGTAGAAAAATAAACTGGAAATTTTATCGGTTTTATCTTTATTATAATCGGAAATTAGGACATTTACTAGCATATCTTATCCGGTTTCTTATATTCTTAATGATTTTTGTGTTACATTCAATACATCTCGTTAAATACCATTAAGTGTTAAGTTAAACAAGATATTGCGATTAAATTGAATAATAAGAGAGAAATAACAAAGATTGTACAATACAAATACTTCAAGTGGTTAGTCATGTGAGTATTCTCCTACCAGCATTTGGTGTTGCGCTCCAAAACCATGCAATGTTGGAATGAAGACAAATTGCATTTGTAGTGAAAACATATAAGATTGGTTTAATGGTGTGTGTCTGATGTTGGGAATTAAATTAGAATGGTAATTACCAGGTTATTTGAAGGTAACCAAGTTTTCAGAAATTGATGCTGTTTTATGCATTCCATTTGGTATGACTACACTATTGATATTATGTATCTTTAACATCATTTTGGTGGTAAATGTTATAAAGAAATATATGAACGGTATGATGACTATTAGGATTTTTAATTTTCATATCAATTGAACGGTATTGCATTCAATATTTTCAACGGCTTCACGATGTCATCGTCTTATTCATTTGGGTTTTAAGAATCTGTGTGATGCTTCAAGGCATTTTACAATATCGTCAGTCATTTACAACTGAATGGAATATTCATTTTTGTGGCTGTTGTTGGTGTATTAAAGAAGAGAAATACTAGATTGACAAAGCTCACCTTTTATGGATTTAGGCATACCAACCAATAATGTTTTATGATGTCAATTTGAATTTATTTTTACATCAGTTGAACTGATGATCATGTTTCTTGGATTCAATGAAAACTAATAACGTCACTTTACTGTTGAATGGTATAGTAAGAGAGGTGTCACAATGAATGTTTATGATTTATAAAATCTATATGTCGTAGTTTGGTGTGCTAATGGTTTCAGATTATTTTGTGTATTACAAACGTATTTATGGTAATATGGCTGGAAGCATTGTGTTGGATTATGATGACTTTTCGAAATGTATTAATCTATATAATGGACCATAGTGGCAGTCAGTGTTGTACACACCTCTTCTCCTGTTGTGTTACACTAATAAAGTGGTATTGTGGCAATGCCTTTTGGTAGATGATGGTGCCCATTTAAACGCCTAAATAGCCCTAATAAATCGATATTGTGGCAGTTGAGATTTTTGGACATGATCCGGAATTTGATGGTATGTGAATTGAAGTCGAATGGAATATACCCCATTTTAATGGTTCACGATTTTGGGCACAATAATAGTAAAGGAAATATGAAAAGAATAGAAAAGAAATGAAAAACCCGAAAATAAAAATCATCTAAACTTTTGATAGCTATGGGACCACGATAGCGATATAATCAAAAGGAAATTGTGATTTTTGCTTCCATCACACATCATCTCCTTGGAGAATTGATTGTGGAAATCTCTAATGTTTCCGTTCAACTGTAAAAACCCAATCATCGGTATTCAATTGTCGCCTACTATACACACAGAACATATGCAACATGTAATCTATGTAATCAATGTTGCATATGAAAACATAAATTGTTGATTTTCTCTGTGTATAAATTTAATAAAATTGCAAACGCTAAGATGAGAGATATCAGTAGTCAGTTCTTGTCATTGAAACCCCAATGAAATTGAGCACGGGCCATTGGTGAATCGGTTTAGTGTATGAGTTCAATTGCTTAAAAGAATCAAGTAAATGGAAAACCAAGTGTGACAATTCTTACAAAACATAGTTTATGTTTTACCACTATAAAATCAACGAGGAGAGGAGATGAAGAGAGATAGGGGGTATACAACATAAATGTTTATGAGGTCACCGTACTGAATGTTCAATAGAAAAAGATAACTTCAATTTAGGCCAATTATTATTAAAATACTTGAATGAATGAAAAGAGTACATGGCATCGAGTATAAGTGAGTTAAACTAAATATGCTTCAAGTGTTTCGATATATTAATTCACTCGTTGGTTGTATATATGTATACACTTGTTGTGTAAAGAATTGTAATCAATTGGGCGACTAAGTACAGTAATGCCGACAATCAGGAAAGGAGAGTCTCTTCTGTCTCATTATCATTTTAGATAATTTTCACAATACAAAAAAACTGTTTTATTTTCGAATTAACACGATATAATGTAAATTCATTACGATAGCAGCTGAGCATACAGCATAGTGTTTAGTATCAGGTTTATAATTTTGAAAAAAAAAAACTTTATTGTACGTAGTTAAGAAAGTACTATGGAAATGAGTCAAATTTATTAACTGTAAGCCTATGCATCAACTCTTCAATTGTTACAATCATTTGAATTCTTTGAAAGTGTTTCGAAATTAAGAGTATAATATGATTTTACTCCATTTTATTGTATACCCATTCACATATTAATCTTTAATGAAACAGAATTACTGAAAATTATTGAAAGACATGAGGTAATGTTTAACGTTTATTACAAGTAGAGAGGGATTTTGAATTGAATAGTAATAACAAAAAAGAGAGAATAAAAACATAAAATACAAAAATAAATAATTCCCACAACATATAAACAGCATCATTAATTAAATATTAATTTAAATTAATCTGTTTTTTCTAGCAAATGAATATGATTGCAAACGTATTAACAATAACAATGGTTTATATGATTATCGGTTGTTATATTATGTTTTGTTGGTGAAGTATTATTGAATTGAGTACAGAAAAAAAGAAGGATTTATAAAATTATGGTACAGCAATGATTGTTATTTGAATATTAAAATTCGCATAAACAATAAATGAAATTTGTGTATGGTAACTGCAACAATGTGTTGTATGAAACGTTAAATGTCGTCGTGTAACGAATAACCAGAGTTTTTAATGAATAACTTGTTCTCAATCTAATTCACTTGGTGTATTTTAACTTGATGACATTATAAAGCTCTAAAAAAAAAAGAACTGAAAAGAGATGATGTTTAGATGATATCATAATATTCATAGGAACATCAATGATGTTTTGTATTTTATGAGGTGGTTTTATTTGTATATATTTTTTTGGGTGTGTCTCTCTGCCAACTGAATATGCCTTAGTAAAATATACATAAAATCGTCACCTTAGTTTTTATCCTATGCTAACATTAACATGATAATATGATTATATTATGGGGCTTTGAGCTCTTTGGTGCCATTAATTTAACACGATGGTCGGCATAATGAAATTAAATCAGATTATAAATTATGATGATGTAAAATATGGTTAAACACGAAACATTGAAAGAGACACTGGAGAAATGTTCAATTATGTATATTATCACGAACTTGAAATAAACCACGAAAATTTAGTGCAACGGTCATTTCTCTTTCACTGTTCATTATGAGTAATTGTGAAAGTCCCACCTTATTGTGGCATTTCCGCTCTTTTTTATTTTTAGTTAAATAAAATTTATTCAATGAAGGTAGTTGGACGTTTGATTGAGATCCTTTTCAATTGCAAGTGATCGTTTTATGTTATGAACATATTTAATATTCTTAATTAAATTGTATCGATTAGCAATGGTTAAATGAGCACAATGATTACTGTGCTAATGACTTAACCAGTACGTGTCACTGGTGCAGCATTTTTACTAATTTAATTAAAACATTTTTGTTAAGTTATCGCCTAAAGCATAGCCACATAATTTATTTTTATTCATAAAATATTTTATTATTGATTGGATTGGCCAAATGAGTATGCCAGCTGAGTGGGGTTCTGATTCCTCTGGGACTATGTATAACGAAATTCTTCTAATGAAGGGCTAAACAATAAATTAAATTGTTAAATTCAATTGCAAAATGCATTTGGTGAACGATAAAATGATAATTTGAATTCTAGTGAAGGGTAATATTATTTGCAATCACTCAAATACTCAAATGTAATAGATAAATTTCCGGTTTAAATTTTATGGTAAAAATTTCTAATGATAAAACATTTTATAATTGAATTTTTGACTTTTAACAATATTTACCGATACATTTTATAGTGTAATGGATGGTGCAAGCGTAAAATTTAATAAATTATTTTTGCTCAATAAATTATGTTAAATGTAGGGCATTGAAATTGTTCAATTGATGTTGGATACAATATCAATGAAGAATGGTGTGGTTGCTTTTCCAATTTAAGAATAGAAAGAAAAATGTAAAATTGAGAAAGTAGCATGAGGTTAAATGTAAACGAAAGATATTTCTTAAATTCATATTTTCCATTTAATTGTAATATTTTTGGTTGGAGTGTGCACAAGTGAATTAATTTTTTTATTATTGAATTAACTAATCAACAAGAGAGTCAAAGTGAAAATTTTACAATTGGAAATGATGATATTCCTGGGTATCAGAGAAAATTGAATGTTAATGTTGATAAAGAACATACAAAGTATTTCCTTGTTTTATTGCTGTAAATTAAATGTAATGTAATTCCATGGATGGGAAATTATTTTTCAATGTTTTAGCATTTGGATAAGAAGTAATAATTTCTCTTGTATTCATTTACTTGTTTTCTGTGTGAAAGAAAACTAAACGAATATTTAGTATTAACAACTATCTGTATTACATTACAATTATTGGTAATAATAAGACATTGTTTACTTGCTATTTTTCATTTTAAAATTAAACAATCAAAAACAACAACAACTGACGAAAGAATGAATTACATCTGCATTGACTGACACTTTTCGTAGACAATTAAGAAAGATTATACAAAACGGGGGGGGGAATATAATGAGAATTAGTCATCGGAAAGGTAAACACAATTGACTTTATGTTGTATTAAGCATAAATAACAGACAAAACTGAAGGAAAATTGTCAATAGACAATACTACGTTGACGACTTTCTGTGAATACTACTGAGTCTATTGTAAAATCATTACGCTAACTATTGCATTGAGTGTAAACGCTATGGAGATTCCGTTTTCTATCGTTTCTAGCATTACGTGATTGGTAAATTAAGTTAATTATTTTCATAAAACGTTATGTAAGATCGATTAATGGTACATTACGTGAGTTATGCGTTTCTTATTTTGGCCAGCAGCGTAAACTCGGTAGATAGTGATAGATACACATAGAAAATACGTGAAAAGGCAATAAGACATAAATTAACAATTCTTTGGGATTTCTCGGTGGACTTTCTGAATTAGTAAATGTGGAACTAAAATAAGATTAGTCGTCAACTAAAAAGAGAAAAGAATACCGTTTAGTATTGGATTTTTTGTGTTTAATCTTGGCAATACGCATAGTTTTTATTAATGCATTACATTCGTGCAGTTGAACATACAGTTGCATGTTGTTTAATCTATGTGTGGCTTTTCAACATGTATGTTATGTACCTATGATAGATTATTTTTACTTGTTTTGGTTGATTGTTTTTTTATTGTTGGTTTTCGGTGGGCTGCTTCATGCAATTGGAATTTAATGAGCCAGTTTGGTAGCCAATGTGTGTCTTAAATCAATCAGTAAAATATTTATTGAAGACATTTTTACGTGGCTATTAACATGAGAACCAAACACCATGTTGTTGTTGCTCGATTAGAAGTTAAATAAGTGGAATACAATGAAAACTAGTTAAACACCATCTGTTGTTATCGTTTGTAATAATTTTCTAAATGCATTGAAGGCAATAAGTGAAATATATCAAAAAAACCTTTCATTTCACATCGATTAGAAAATTGCAATTTTAATCTTAAAAACCACCGTTTACCATTTGATTTGAAATTGAATTTTTCTTTTTCAGTTCACAGTTGTTCAATTGATACCAAGTGTTTCGTTTGTTATAGCGAAATTATTATTTCCTTCTGTTCAATTGATTTTAGTTTGGCGCAAAAAATATAAAGAAAACTGTTTTGGTTTTTTTAAAAGTTTCAGCTTTATTATTTTTTTTTTATTTTGAAGTTTTCAATTAATTTTATCCGTATTAAAGAGAAAGCAATTGGTGGATTACATTCATCATTTCACACAAGATGTGTGTTTTCTTATTACTAAAATTGAGATTATAAGTTTATATTGTATACGGGTAAAGAGTGTTATTATTTTATTTAAAATATCATTTCAATATTATTGAAAAAGTGAAATATCATTGAGTATACAACATATTGTAATTAAGCTGAGGTACTGATTGATTTAAATATAAAATCAATGTGAATCATTGTGACGATAATATGGTATTTGCAAATTATAATTGAATGGCCTGAATTGTGTACCACAAATGAAATTACTAAATACTTTGTTATTCCACCAACATATCCATCATTTGAATTAAGTTGATGAATTCATTTACCAATTTAAGTGCGCGATATGAGAACGACTTTAAGTAAAAGAAAAAGAAATGTCGGCACTTCACGTCTTACCATTAATAATCATAACAAGAAGAGAATAAAAACTTGTGTATGTTTTACTTCAGTTGATTGCTTTATACTTATTGCTTTTTTATTAATTTGTTAAATTGCACAACTTATAATCCACCACTAACAAAAAAAAAAACGAATTCGTATTTCTGTTTCACTGTTTAACATAAAGAGCACGTAACCATGCGAATGAACTTCTATTTAGCCAAGAATATTTTTTTCATTTTCAAAAAAAGAAGTATGACTCTCTGTTAAAGTAGATGACTTTACCGTTATTGTAAGCAGGGCGTCTTTAACTTCGTTAGTCAACTGTGTATGATGACTTGGGTATTTATTTAAACAGCAAAACTTTTAAATTTATTGTAATGCCAAAATCTTTATTACTGGTTTTTTTTTTCTTGTTATTCAAACATTCCAAGCTTTAACACCCAAATGTTATTCTGTTTCGGCTAATTGTGAAATGTTGAAATGAAAATAATTTCTTAAAAGTGGTCATTAGTTTTGACCACACCAATAATTTTCATCTGATTGTATATTGGGGGATATTTTAATTTGTTTTTCATGTTGATTTTTGTATAAGATGACGAGCTCTAGATCACGAAAGGTTGATAGGTTGAACCGTTTCCAGTGAAATTAACGAAATAAGAAAGAAAAACATCAATTGAAGGTAACATGAAGAAAATAATAAATAATAAGTTAGAAATATCTGTTACTTTTTATTTTATACCATGGATTTTTTTGTTGGTATTCATGGTTGATTTCGTTACGCTGTTAAGATCATTTACTTCTCAATTAAATTAGCCCATTAAAAAGGTGTGATGCAGAAGTGTAGATACTTTCTAAATAGTATTGTAACTTAAACAATTCATAATTTTGTTTAGCCAAGGCTAGAAAGGAACTGGAAAAGTAAAATATAAATTATAAGAAAAATGACAAAGAAATATTAGTAAAACCGTAGTTAGTAGATTCAACAAAGACAAGAGTACATCAATTCACACCATACATAATGGAAGACTCAGTTGTCACTCAATGTTTTATGCTGTAATGAGTGAAGAAATTCATACCACAAATTTCAGAAGTTTCATTAGTTGTCCCAAACACTTCCTTTCGCAACGTTTTCTTATTAATTTATTAGAATACTTTGGGTAGTTTTTCATCAACATGGAAAAAATAGAAGTACAGAAACAGTTCCATTGAGAATACCTTACTCTGGCGAAAATTTATAGTTGCTGTTAGTATACAGTTGTGTGTTTATGTTCAGGACTCGTCAGGTAATAAAACGCAAATATAAACAGTCATAAGGATATTCACTTAAGTTACACATACACCGGTAAAAATATAAAAAACAGACGCGACAGTTTGTCCTCTATAATGTTCCCTAACTCCCCCAATTTGCCAAACCATTTAATGATTTCGATAAAATAAAAAGAAGTAAGAAAGCAAGTGTATTGCCATCACTTTAGTTTATGTTGTTTTCCTACAAATTTTTCTGTATTATGAATCGTTTTGGTTACGAGTTACCAAGGTAAATCAAACATCAAATTTTACGTTTTATTAGCAACAGAGAAATATAAAAAAAAGGAAATTTATATTTTTGATTTTATTTTCTATCGTTCACCTTCTGTTTGCAATTTTTATATTGCTAATGGATGAGAATTAAAACATAACATTTGAATGTTCATGTTCTAATTCAATTGAGCTATTTAATGTTACCATACGGTGGTTAGGATATGAGAATCTATTCATAGTTTTAATTAAATAATGTAATAGTCATTGCCATAATCACGTGTCCATTCACAATTTTCCATCCTTGTGCTAAATAACGGCTGATATTTATCATAGCCATGCGGCAATTTTTCTCTATAAAATCCGTTTCAATGGTAACAGTATGTTTGATAACAATATTATTTACCCCCTTTAATTAAATGTGCGTTTTCAATGCGAATACTATAAATGGAAATTAAGAATGCAAATTATATGCCTTCGTTAAAGGCGTATTATACTTATAATAGAACAGAGAAAACTTTTTCAATGGGTTGTCGTTTTTGAAAGTGAAAATGTAAAAAAGAAACACCGAAAAATAATAGCCAGATGGAAATTCTAATGTAACTGATAAGGGAATTAATAGACCTTAAGTGAGGTACAACGAAACATAAATAATTCGCAAATGTTGTTATACATTTTGTTGTCTTTTATGTAGGGCAACGCCACGTCAACCTGTTTTCTGATAATTCGCACCCACTATAAATTACACACCCCCAAGCTGATATGGGAAAAATGAGAAAAAAGTGAAAAATGAAACTGATTGAATTTGAGGTGAGCCCCGAAAAAAGAGTAACAATGGTGTCAACCACCCCGTTTGAAGCATATTAAAAGGCATTATGAAATTACTTTGGTTTTCCTTTGCTGCTGACGATAATTTTGGTGTCAATGAAATGAAATGTGATCTATGTATTGTTCAATGTTTACTCGAATCCATGAGAGAATAGGAGACGAAATGAATGATCCCTTGTCAAATAATGGGTTTCACCAAAAACGATATGAATTGTTATGCGGCAACGGTTCATTATGCGAGAAGTCAATAGAAATGGGCGCGCATTACCATTCACTTGTAATAGAAACGTTTGCGATTGTAATTTAATACAGCGTCAAATGAGACGGGAACTAAGTGAATGCGCTATCATTAAACGAATTGAAGAATTATAGCAACGAAACCAATATGTTGATACGATTGGGTGATATGCATTCATTAGGGTGTTGTTGAAAGTACCCAATTTTGATCTAATCAGTTGTTAACAGTGAAAGTAAAGAGGCCAATTTATCAGCCTATCGTCAAAATATTGATTGGATGAGGCACAAAGTAACTGCGAGTCTACTGTATCCCAATTTACTGAATACCACAAAGTACTTTAATCGGAATTCTTAAAGTCAGTACAGTTGATTATGTGTGCTCATATTGGGTAACATTACTATTACATATTACAATAAATTTTTATCATTTTTATAGTTCAATCAAAGAAGGGTGATGAAATAAATATGTCAAATTGTTCAAGGTTCATTCATCAATATCGAATTTTATGTAATTCAACATGGAACATTAAATATGTCTTGTATTATTGCCATATCAATAAACGATATCTGTACGATAAACAATTGAAATTGTTCATTCAAGTGCAATTGAGCATCGAAATGGTTTATTCGTAACGAATACCCCACCAAAATAACTGAAATGAATCATTTCATAGAAATTGTCCATATTTTTTCTGTGTGTATAATGAGATGATGTTGGACAATGTCAAACCATTCTATTGGATAAAACGGAATTTCATTTATGTGGAAAAAGTTGTTTTACTAAAATGAGAAAAACAAAAAAATTGAAAATATTTTCGGGTTTTTCCAATGATCAATTTCCATCCTTTTCAACCATATCCCCATCGTCAAAATGAATGCCGGGTATATCTAATTTTGTTCCTAAAATATCATATTCATAATGGTTATTTGGTTAATTGTGCAATTCATTGGGCTGATATATGGAGCGACCGCACATATTCTACTGAGAATGGAAGCTGAATGTGTTTGAAGTACCATTGGATAAATTCAAAGCCCATCAACTTGATAGTGTTTACCATCGTATGGTTGAATAATTAATGATATGTCATCGACCTGTGTCCTATCAGTTATAATAAATTCATTGCATATATCGAGGGTTGACATGAAGTGTAGTCCATAAGCCCTCCAAGTATCATCCAGGTTGATGAATCGGCTTTAAGTAGGAAAGTCAAGTTCAAATATAAAACCGCTGCTTGAGTAATGTACGTACTTTATTGATTTTTATTCCTTTACTGTACTTGATGAAAGCAAAACAGTTGGGAGTCAGGAAATGACAGGTGATCGATTTCTATTTTTACCTGAATAATAAAAGTTAATTCTGAAGTGGTTTGGTTTTAATCCATTTCTAATAGTGGTTTTTTATAGTGTTAAATCATTATGCCGGCAAGGGTTTCATATGACATTTGAAACAAATCCGAATTACCACCAAACCAAAGTGGTTAAAAAAAGTGGTTTTTATTATTATAATAACGGATTACGACTACCATATTGAATGTGCTTAGTTAATTCTACCGTGAAAATAATTATCCTATTTTTGGTTATCAAAATCCATAATATTTTCGGTTGCAGTGTAATACGAAGGATTAAATCGATGGATTCATATATTTTTTTCGGTTTTTATTATTTGTTCGTTATGTAAAATTATGGTTGATTCATATGTAAATTGGAAAATAATCTTTCACCCTTCTCGCTTCAAATAGAAATATTGAAAAATTCCTTTTGGTACGGGTGTTTAAACCGTTACAAATTTATATAATTTTCCATTGAATTATACGGTCAATAAGTCCATAATACGATCGAAGGTTTGTGTAAACGACTCCTTCAGCCAAATTGAAAAGTGTGGGTTTTTTGTTGATTCTTTAAACAGAAAAAAAAATATTGGGCAGAAATATGAAAAAAATGTATACAGCATTGGGTTGCCATCTTAATACGCAAGGGGGTTGTTTACTCGTGTAAGCGCCATTGAACCTCTTTGCAATTCCAAAGAGACAGAAACAAAATTCATGCATTCTATCGGTAATTCATTCAATTTTTTTTTTATTATTTTCGAGTTCAATGTTATATTTCGATTGCACACGCATTATATTTGTGTCTGCATCATAATAAAACATAATAGGTGAGTTACACCCACCGTTATGAGTCGCTTTCATGTCCGTTGATCATTTTCGGTGGCATTCAAATGATTATACTCTTTTCTCTCTTTCATATTTGACTATGTTTTTTTTTAATACTTTAAATGTATTACACTGTTTTGGGGTGTCTGAATAGTTTGAAAATCCTTTATGGATATGATGCACATGAAACAGAATTACAATGTGTAGAATGAAAGTGTAATTTGTTAGACAGGATGTCTAATAAGCTCAACACGAGACTAATAATGGGTTATTATTTGGTCCGGATAAATGCCATTATGCCAAACGAATTTATTCATTGCATAGAGAAGAAACACCCAAGCCATCTAGTGATGTATTGTACCATAGCAATGGCGTACTTCGTTTAAAATGTATCAAGATTATTCTTCCTTTTGATATGTTCATTAAAAATTTAATGCAATTATCCGTCATAAGAAGGATATTAAATCAATGGCTTTGACATAAACTAATCAAGACATCTTCGACCCCAATTCACTGAGTGATCCTTATCAGAATGACAAAGGTAATATTTATTTAAAATTGTCTTTCCATTAATGTATAAAAAAACATACAAAATAAATTTTCTCAAGGAGTCAAATTATGTTTATGTTGTAGAGTTTTTTTTTATGAAATTAAATTAAACAATAAAAGAGATAACAACCTCATTAATAATGAATTATGATGAAAAACCCCCGTTGTTCAAATTCTCATTCAATTTTCATTAGACTGGAGAGTAATACATAATATATTTATGGTGTCCTTCGTACATCACTCAGTCATTTAATTATTCAAATGAGTTTAAAATATTTTTTTATGGGAGAACATCACACAGGACTCATTTAACTGTAAAAGCATGAAAAATGAAATGGAAATAGAAAAATAGTGTAAAAAAGTATTCGAAATGTTGTGGTTAAAAACATATTTTTGGACGGTGTAGAATACCACCCCTACGTTGTATAATTGACCGTTACACATATTATCTCTATAGCGAAATGGTCAATGGAGTGTGCGGTTGGCTTAAACTACGATTCACTAATAAATGAACCATTGCCACTGGTTTTGTGTACAAACGCGCCACTAAACAAGAAGACAATGAACGGTGGTGCAATGCAAATGGAACAAAATGTGTAGGGTGAAAGTGTTAGCAATCCCATAAACTGTAAAGAACATAAAATTTCAATCCATTGGTATTAGAATTCCTTCTTCATTTTTCGAGTATTTTATCATTCAACCTCTTTTACATAATCGGTTACTATGGTCCAATGTACTCTGTGCACAACATAAAACTTTAGAACTTTTTTTTTATTTTGGATCGCATTGAAGGTAATGCGATATGCAGTCATGGTGTCAGTTTGCACCTGAGCCAGGGAATAAGAACAAACCGGTAAACAATCCGGGGGAAAAAAACATATTGAAAATACACACACAAAAGCCAACATACAGCTAGCTGAAGAGTAACTGCGAAAGAAAGACTAACTGTCGGATATGATGAATGTATGTTATGTTGAACACAAATGGACTCATTGCATACAAGAGTTGGTTGTTACAGTAGCATAATAAGGTAGTAAATTAAAGTGTTAACTTTTATGCCATTCTGGACTTTTGTGTCTGTCTCTTCTGTTGTTCATGTACATTTTATTTTTTATATTTGGTTTTTCGGTTAAATCATTTTCAATAAAATGGGGAAAGCATAGATGATTTTTATATTTGAGTGAGCAATTGGGAACAAAATTAGAGTATATGGGATAGTAGGGAATTGACAATACACTGGGAAATGGATAAATTTTAATAAATTGCCCAAATGGAATGAAAAGTATATTTCATTTAATCACGTTCCCTAATAGATGTTGACGGTAAACATAAATATGTTCGCATCGTATAACACAATACACTATTGTTATTATTTAAAAGCAATATCATGATCAATGAATTATTTGATTTGAATAATAAAAGACAAGAGAAGTTTATATTTTATCATAAATTATGGGTTTTATACGAACCATTTTCATGAGTACTGTTTAAATTAATATTAAATCGTTGGGTACTTGTAGCTCAGGATGGTATTGATTCCAAATCAATTGAGAGGTCGTGTCTTTGAACAGCCCCCCAGTATAGAATCGTTTAAATTTGAATTCTTCATTAAAATTTAAATGAATTTGTTGGTTTTATATTTTTTCTCTTTTCTTTTTTTAAACGGAAATATAATTTATAGAAAGGCCAAAAGGATTACACTGACTTTTAAGGTGTGTGAATTCAACCATAGCAAAATAAAAATTATTATGTCTTCCCATCGACCTGTGGGAAACCACATTGCACTTCTTTCATTACACAATTTTTGCTCATAATAAAACAATTTTTTTTTTTAAATTTTCTCTTAAGTTTTTTGTTGGTCTTTCGTTTAGATTTTAATTAATAGTGCAAATGCGATTGTATGAATTGTAACAAACGTACAAAAGTGAATAAATATTTTTTTTTGATTTAAATTTATGTTCCCAGGCCGGAGAAGACTAGTTTCCGTTGCCTTTGGGATTTTCGTCGTTTATTTGTTGGCTTTCTGCGTGTCATTTAAATGTTAAAATAATTCGTAAGAGTCCAAAAAAACTGTTCATTTAATTAGAATTATGAACTAGTTTTTCGTTTTTTTTTTTATTTTCTGTAAATTACGAGAAACAACCGACAAACTTTCACTCCTTTAAATAACCACCGCTCATTAATCGAAATGAAATTTTATGTTACAAATTGGGTATGAGTGTTGAGGTGGGCAAACATAAATTTATTAGGTTTTTCAGTGTTAAAGCACAGCGGGATATGGAACTTATCGGCTTAATATTTTAGACTAATTTTAATGTCCTTTGATACCAAAATATTTAGTTTGTATTGTGGTTATGTGACACATATACCACCCCGTTAAGTTCCATCTGCGTATACATAGGACAGTTATTAGAGTGAATATTTTTGGAAATTAGTACCTACAGATGGGTATTTAATGGGCTTCGTTTATAAATGATTTGTCTGATTTCCCATTGAAGTTGATGGGTAAAATACCATGTACCTATATAACATGTTCCATATGTGTTATTTAAAATGCTCTCACCTAACTAATAGCCCGTTAATAATTCTCACTTCCATTTAAAATTCATAGTCACTGAAATAACATGAAGAGTGTGTGTATGTTATTAACGTTCTATATATGCATTATGCATAATGAGCATTATATGAACATCAATTTTCAAACACCTTTTGTTGTTCATAACCCAAGAAGAATAAAAACATTCAGTTCAGTATTATTTGAATCATATTTTTTAGTTTATGTTTTATTTCCGTATAAATGAATATTACTGAGTTTATTTCTGGAGTTCAAAAAACATTGAAATATTTGGTAAAAAAGAGACAGTTTGTCGACATTGGTATGATATTCTATCTCGTTTGTTCACATTTTGTATAATTGATGATGGAAAAATATTTTATTAAAATACAAAATAGATGCGGCTGAATGTGTTCTCTAATTAACACGTCATTAATGTTACCACGTACCATACGATATTATGATTATGGTGAATCCAATAGGAATTTATATTGTATTTTGTGGTATATAAAATTTAATATTATTTGATGTACTTACTCATTTACTATAGTTACGTTTTTATTCATTGGCTTAATAGTTGAATGATTTCTTCGTGTGGGATTTAATTTTGTATTCATTAAAATGTTATTAAAAACATTTTTTATGAAAGGAAAAAAAAAACAGTAATGTTTCATTAAATTGAATACTCTTAGCATTAATATTGTTTTATAACGAGTAGAGATGTCCGTATGACACAGAAGTCCATATCGAGATATAAACTATTTTTTATATGAAAACTCAGTTATAAAGAGATTCTTTTATAAGACGAGACAATGATGTCGGTCTTGAACAGAAGAGAGATGCTTTTCATCTTATTAGAACATTCTTTGGACATTGGAATGTGTGCGCCCTTAATCAACTAATTCTATATAACATTGGACAATGAATGTGCAACGAACGCATTACTTCAATTAATTTAACAACAAGACTACGTGCACTAGGAAGCGAAGAATGTCTAATAAATACAGTGAAGCATAATTGTCTGTTTTTTAAAAGAATTCATTTAGACGCTATGATTATTTATGGTGTTAAACAATTCATAGAAATTCCTAATTATACATAATTGCGTTTGTAATTTGATTTTTGCTTCTAGTTTTTTTTTTTTTGGAAAATTAAAGGAGAAATAAACACAAAGTGTTTAATATGTTGCAGTTAAAATGGCAATGGTGCGTTTAATTATTCAACGAAAAATAGAAAAGAGTACAGTAAAAAACATCAAGTACTTTGAATACTGATGACATAACACATAATTCATTGCGAATTTATTTTATTTTGTTTTTATGTGTCTATTTCAATACACGAATGTAATGAGAACCTTATTATGCAGTTGAATCACGTTGTTTTGGTTACAAAACAGTAAAAAATACAGAAAAAGAAAACATACAGTGAATTGTAGTCTCAGTCAAAGCAATGAAAACTCGGAAATTTAGCATGAAAATTACGAGTTGCTCTTGAATATGTTATTGCATGTTTGTTGAATTTAATTTTTTTTTTTATTCATTCATGAAATTCTACCAGTTTACAAGTGGTTGCACATTATTTTTATTCATTGTGCATAAAAATAGTTAAGCAAAATATGTTGGCACAATAACAGACGAAAGGAAAAGAGAATTGTAATCAAAAAGGCCAACATTGCCAAAAAATGTAGTTAAATAGCTCATTCTATTTGATTACAGTGTAGAATTATGATTCATAGCGAAGGTTAAATGAAATTCCGTTGGCTTATTGAATCCATTTCAACTGAAATTGTTACAATCACTTTTTATTTGATTCTATCAAAATTGGAAATACAGTGAAGTTATGAACGAGATCTATAATGTTTCTTTGGCATAATTCCGTAATTCATGACATATCTGTTGTTCTAGTCGAATAAGATCAATAATTGTTATTATTACCATTCCATTGAATCGGTATTGTTTTAAAATTGAATATTAGCTGTTATAACAATCAGAATTGGGTACGGCAACAAATAGTAAATTAATTCCATTCAACCATAATAAATTCCTTATGATTTAATGGTTTTCTCTAACGGCACTCTAATATTAATTATTCGATATAAATTGTTTACACATAATTTTGCATTGAATTTTCTACGTTTTACAAAAGCAATTACTATGGCAGTATCGTCAAAAAAATAACGGCGTTTAAGGTATTTTCTTTATTTTGAACATGAATATTGATTATTTTACATTCGTATGGAGTAATGTGGTAAACGACGTGATGTTGATTATCATAGAATGATGACAGACAAACGGATTACCAGTGAAACGATTTTATTCGTAATTTAGTGAGAATCTGATGTTCCATCAATATTTATTGTCTCATTGGAATCTTGATAATGAGCAATGCACTTACTATTATAGTTCAGTGTCATCGGTTATAGTTTGTGATTCATCGTTTAGTCTGGTCATTTAATTTTTACAACCCCTCCAATTCATGGAATCAAATACAAATTTATATGGAAAATAGTGTGTTGTGTCGTATGGATGACTAACGAAAACAAATTATTGATTAGCAAATATTCAACAACGGACTCCACACGATTATATGAATGAATGAAATAAAATTAGCCGCTATAATATCAATGGCCGTTTTATTACTAATCAAGTGGTTATGGAAAATATAAAGCACAGATTCATATAAATTATTTACATATAATTTGATATTATATAGAGAAAATGATTAGCAATTGTTATGAGCAGATCAACAGTCCATTGTTAATGAATTCAAATTTATATATTTTTCCAGTTTAATAGATTAGTTGCGGGTATATGTATGTGTGTTGATTCATAACTATTAATTTACATTTACCGATTAATTCCAGAGAGTTTTAGTTGATTTGGATTTCGTTAATCTTTACAATTCATGTGTGTCTCATATGATGAATATTAACTGTCCGCTAGAGGCCAATGTAAATTTTAATCTCAGATAGCACATAGAAAATGCATATACACGGTCGCAATTGATTGTCTTTTGATGCCATCACATATTCACATACCTTGATCCATAATTGACTTGTCGATTCACATAGACGTTACCATACGTGTTTTTGGTTCATTATAATTGTTATCTTAATACAAAGTGAAAATGTTTAGGCAAGCAATCTCTTAAGTTTTGTGCTGCAACAGCAATACACCGTTCTCAATAAAAAGTCATTTAAATTTATCTAGTGTAGTCGCGTTAGCTGGATCAATCTAGTTAGATAGATGATTAACAATTAATCTAAATGGTTCGGTGAGTCGGTAAATGCCAATCAAAACAGGTTACATGCGTCCACTGTACCTCACCTATGCGGTATGCGGTAAATTGTAGAACAGCAGCAATTGAAATAAAAAATAATAAATTATCTGCGTTCATAATTATCATAACGATGAAAATTCATTGTACCTATGAATTGAGCATATCTAAATCACAGATGTAATACTCTTTTATTCAGTTATTGTATAGACTACCTGTAACTGGTTAGTAAGGTTGTTGCTATATGTTTTACCTTTAGTTTTAACAGTCATAAGATTTATGTATTTTGCAATCACTCTCATTTGATAGTTTCTATGAAACATAAATCCATTAAAACCAGGACAAATCAAGATATACATAGTAATTTTATTGTTCTCTTTTTCAACGATACTCATTGCTGGACTAATCGGTCCATGTTTTCTAGTACAGCATAAAAACCAACATGAACCATTGGAATACAATAAAAAAAACAAATTTATAGAAATAACAAGCCCCAATGTACACGTAAAAGTGGAACAACCATCATGTTCATTTAATGCAACCAGACTATTCCAATGGTTGTGCTGTTTCTTTTTGTTTTTTAATTTTGAAATATTAAAATGCATGTAAATATATATATGATATTTAAATATTCATTCAACATATGAATTAAATAATATTGAGTTAAACAGATCATCAAGTGTTTTTATTTTTTTTTAAAAAGAAGCATGAATAATAACAAACTATCTATCTGTGCAACATATTAATATATTGGGATTAATAGAATATCTCGTTATTGTTAATTCATTTATACACTCTGGACTATTTGTATTCATAAAATTTTAATTTTTTTTTTTTGTTTTATGAAAATAGATAGAAACAGAATAAATCTGATATATTCTTCTTCACTCATTTTATATTCATAAATTAAAATAAAAAAAAACTGAACAAATTTTATGTTGCAATCATGTTCAGATTAACCATGAAGTGACTTTACAATTTCATTTTTTTGTTTCTTCTTTTTGTTAATTTTGTGTGGGGGTTTTAAAAATGCATTTTTAAACCACTATGAATTGATTTCAATCGATTCGTGTGTCAAGATGATGAATTAATGGGAGTATTTTAATATTTTATTGGATTAAGATGTACATGGTATGAAACCAATTACCAGAAAACTTAGAGAATTATCATTGTATTGGTAATAGTCATCTTCATCAGGCATTTAAATGGGCCATATTGACTTCAAGATGATACTATTCTTTCTCTCAATTGATTTATTAATAATTTAAGCGGATTTTTTTCTTATATTCAATTCAATTCAATAGCATTATGTTGCCTAGTGAATTATTATATTGAAAATTGTGCAATGGTGCAATATAACGTATTATCGATTTAAGAAATCTGGGCTCATAAAATGCATCTTTATCTATTATTACTAGTAGTTGGCATTGATGTACAAAGAGAAGTAGTTCACCAAATGGGTGACTATTCTATTTGGTGTGTATTTTAATTAAAAAATACCACCGTTCAGAGTCATAAATTGTTTGGTTGCTCAAGATGGGGGGAGATGGAATAGCAGAGAATCACTGAGTTTGATTGCATTCATCAATTAGTGATTTATTCTTCCATGAAGATGATGAAGTGATCTCTGCCTTTTTCCTATACCGACTAAGAGACAGAATGAGATATGATGCTAACATGATGGGTCAATTAAAGCCTTAAAAGTACCCAACATTTACTGGGTGAGTGATGAATTGAAATGCAACATGTTTCTTTGTCGGTATAGAATGCATAGTAAAAATGTTTTTGTCTTTAATAAAAACTGAACTAAGAAACAAGTTTTCTATTTTTCTTAGTTACACTCAGATTTTCTTCATTATCGAATTAGTTAATTTTCTGACGTATTTCGCTTATGAAATTTATGTCTTGTTGCTCTATGGACCAATCAGAATCAATAGCCATAAAATACAATTTGTTATCTATTAACAACAATTTAGTTTCTATGGAGCCATTCGGTATTGATTTGTGTAATTTTTCCTATAGTTTTACAACGGAATAAAGACACATCAGAACTTTCACTATTTCTTTATATTTTATAAATTGACGACTAATGCTTATAAGATTTAATGTCCGAGACGTCATTTTCTAATGGTTTGTAATTCCTTTTGTAATCGAACACTGTGACTGTACAACGATGCACTAATCAATTTAAATGTTATTGAATACAAAATTTATGTTAATGTGATTATAGAAAATAAGAGTCCCTTTAATAAATGAGAGAACTCCAAAAGCCAACTGATTACTATTAAATGTTATACAATTCCAGTGTCAACGATTATTACATAAAACACAAAATGATTATAAATTGAATGGCATTAATATCGACGTTCGGAAATAAAAATAATCTCGTATTTCTGTTTTGGGTAAACTGTTATTATGCTATCATTGAGCATTGAATTTCTCTTGGTTTAATAATGAGTTTTCTAGTGTTATTCAATGAAGAAGAACTGAATAACGTAATAAACATTGCGTATAAACAAAACAGCATCCATCGAAGATTCAATAATTCTTTGATTATTTTGATTCCCTTGAAACATTCACACATTTTAAAAAGTTAGTTATATATTTTTATAATGAAGTCAGCATTCGGGGCATCATCAGAGATCTACAGAGAACAAGAGAAGAGAATGAAATAAAATCTAAAAGGAAAATATTAAAACAAGTTTGAGGTCAATAGACGATCAGTTTCATCGGTTACAATGTTTCTCATATTATAGAGAGGCGGTTTAAATGTCTTCTATTCTTTATATTTCCATTAATATTTTATATTCCTTTTCTTGACTATCCGATAATATTTATTCAAGGGATCTTGAACTTCTTGGTTGCAACATCATTGTTATACATCACCTTTTACTTGAAGTTTATTAAATGTATGCAGTATGTTGCTTTGGTTACCATATAATTCCAATCGAAAATCATTGAACTTTTATTCTGTTCACCACCAACTCTGAGGCGACTCTGAGTCATATTCAATCGCTTTAGTTTTATCGTAAAAGTTTGAAATTGAATTCAATAGTCCCAGAGTTTAATATACAAACGTTTATGAATTATTTAATGAAACTCTTCACGAGCAGCATAAAGAGCCATTAAGAGGATTTCTAGTTCAAATTACACACTTTAGGTCAATGGTAATTAAATTTATTTAAATAGTGTCCAATCGAGGATTCGTGGGTGGTGAAAGAAATATTAATGTTAATAAAACGTTCTTCTCTTTTGTGTAGAAGAAACAGTTCATAATTTTTTTCTCTTTTATTTCGGTAATACTTCCAAATGCAGAGGTTCAATATTTAATTTTCTCGGGAAGTTAATAAACAGAACGTAAAAAACAATCTACTACAGTGAAATTATAGAATGAATCTAAAAATTATGGTTTATTGTTTCAGTTTTGTTCTGGTGGAATAAACAGAATAAAACATTAAATACAAAAAGAAGAATTGTAAAGTCAGTACTAACCTTTTGCCATGGTATAATTTGAATTGTATTTATAACATTTAATGTAATACCTCTAATGGTGTGGTGTTTTGGGTTCCATATCAACGAATAACAATATTTTGTATAAGAATGAGTTGATTTTATATGGAGGTTCCTGTCACTGACTGATCCCCATTCAGTTAATGAGCACACTGAGGATGGTGTCCAGTTCCAGTGAACTGTATAGACAGTTTGTTATTATACACGCAAGCAATGCAGTCTTATTAGTACAAAGTTGTTTTGGTTTCGTTGTTATTATGTCTTTGTTGTAATGAGAATCCCAAACGAAAGATCATTGCAATGGAAATGAAGGTGGAATGATTATAAACGTTGAATGCATTCTTTTATACCGCTCATCTATGTTTATTATAATTACGGCTGTTGAGAAAACATAGACGATATAGACGGATGATGAAATTAACGGGGCCGAACAAGAGTGTTCTTATAACCGTGCGGCCATGAACTCAGTCTACTTATTCCATTTCTATTCCGTTTAACGTTTCCTTAAATGACGTTACTTATTATTCATAAATGACTTTGAGAAGATTACACCCGAAGAGTCCAATCATCCGAAAGTAAATCGAAATGACATTCTTTTCCGATAAAATTTTTAAATAAAAACTAATGACTGAATTGTGAGGGACAAGTGAAGTGTCCATTGATGCATAAAACGACAGTTTTATTTGCCATGTTTGACTGATTATGGGGCCAGGTTCACGGTTTATTCGTAAATTGGCCTTTAAAAAACAACAAAATTGTTTATATTCATCCAAAAAGAAATCATAATTTTCCGCGTTTTTCTTATTATTAATATTCTTTCTTCTGTTGACTGATTGATTGCCTATAGATTTTGTTCTTTAGACAGTTTTGGAAAAAAATCAGAGAAATGGCAATTAGATGTGTTCTCTTCATCTTCGGTTTTTCTATTACCACAAAATTGGTAATATTTTTTTTCTTGTTTTATACCAATTGTTTAGACACCGTGAAAATATTATTTAAAGATAAATTGAATTTAAATTTCTTATTCATTTCAACTAATCGTTTATTTATTTCATTTTTGGATTACAGCACAAGGTCAACAGGTGGACGTTGAACAAAGTAAAATTACAGTATTGGAAGGTGAACAAGTAGCTGTTCTATGCAGATGGGGCCAACCACTTCAATACTGCCGGTAAGTAACGAAGAAAATAACAAAGAAAATTTAAAAACATCTATCAATTTTCATTTGATTTATATTCGAATTTTATTATGTCGAAGAGATTACAGCTACTTAAATGGGGGGTATTTAAATAAGAAATATGGCATTAAATTCAAATTATAGTTTACAATGGAAAACTTTCTAAAAAAAAATTACACTCTTGAAGGTATAACATTTAAAAGAAATATAAAGCATAAAGGCGAAATATGATTGAATTTGAAATGGTCACCATTCGAACAAATGAAAAGTGAGAGAGTTTCAATTATTACAAGGAGAATGTAGACAGACAATAATCCATGAAATTATTCGACTTTTGATAGCGATTGTTTGCATGTAAAGAATATATTTCATGGAAATAAATAAAAATTTAACTATTCACTTTGATTAACTTTATTCTATCGTTGTGTATGCATTCATATTGTGTATGTGCATTTGATATGAGACGTGTCTATATTCAGGCCAAATTATATGTGACCAATCTGAAACGTTGTATAGCAAAGAAAAGTGATTATTTCGATTAACGAAACAACAACACCTATAGCGGAAAAATCAGAGAGTGAAAGAGAAAAAATATAAAATTATACTCAAAGAATAAATGAAAAGAGTTCACCGGAAAATGTGTTAAAAATTCACATTCGGCTGTATGTTATAATGAATGTCATTGAACTCTTTTTATACAATCGTATCACTTAAAAGCACATAAAATGTATAATTCTTGCAATAAAGAATTCATTTTTTTTGTTGTTGTTTTATTCCTAAATAATAATGATAATTTTTGAACGATACAATAAGTATAAAAGATACAATGTAGTTAATACTGTTTACCGGTAAACAGTAGCCAACATTAACATACATAGACAAAATTTGATTGTATAACTGCGGATGGAAATTAAAAAAAAGAGCAAAGGTAACATAATTACATGTTTCCATGCATAGAGAACCTTTTTTATATTCATTTGGCCGACACGGTTGGGTGGTGCAAACAGTATAGATCTCTAATCATAATATTAGATAGAATCACTTAACAATGCGGTATGTGTCGAATGCATTTCTACTTTTTTGTTGAAACTAACAAAATTAAAATTGTCTACTATTTGGAAAAACGTTATAAATCGAATTTTATGAATTATTGTTGCGGCTGTAATGAGAATGCAAGGTGTTCTTTAAACCATTTAATTACAACTGCCACATACACAACATGGTTAGTTGTAAATTAACTGAAATTGACATCTGACTATGTACAGCCAATATAAACAGAAGATTACGTTATCATTGATAAAATTCATTTTAAAATTTTGGCCTTTAATTATTATTTACTTAGGGAATTTGGATTGAATTTACTATTTAAACAGTCCATGGTCATGACTTTTATGTATTTGACAGTTGATGATTTAATTTTTTTTTCATATTCGATGATAATCATTCACATGGTCTGTGGCGTAGATAATCTCTTTATTTTGTTAAATGCATATCTAACACGAGACTAACGAAGGGATTTAATAAAACAAATATTTTATGTCATAGTAAATCCATTTAAATTCTTTTGTGAGATTACGCTTCAACGGGGGGAAGTACGGCTAAAGCCTTTGTCAACGCTATTGAACTAAATTATTTGAAGAATTTTTGTAATTAATGAAATTGATTTTTAACTTTTTCCTTTTCCTTTGTAAACAGAATTCAAATTCCTGGCGTACCAAACGCCTTGAATTTATCACCAAAGTATAATAGAACACCAGGATTTACATACTATGGTAGCGGTCTTGAGAATGGACAATGTGGTGTTACTATTGATCAAGTACGTGGTGAATATAATGGCAATATTGAATGTTTCCTTGGAGCTGAAGGAACTGAATTTGCTGGTACAGTTGAATTGACTGTTGCACGTAAGTAGAATACTTTTATGATATTAATGAATGGAAATATTGAAGGAAATTTAATTTTGTTTTTATTGTAGGCGTTCCATTGACACCAGAAATTGCAATCGTAGACAATCAAGGTAATGCAATCAATACTCCTGGTCCATTCCAAGTTGGACAAAGAATCCGTGCTACATGTATTTCACGTGATGGTCGACCAGCATCTACAATTACTTGGTACTTAGGTGAGTGCAACTGTTTATTGTTAATTTTCATTTAGGCATTCATTAATCATTTGTATCTTTTTTAGATGGCCACCAATTAACTGATGGTTTAGGACAACTTGAAACTATTGAATCACAACATCATAGTGGACAAACATTGATCACAACTAGCCAAGCAATTGATTTAGAAATTCGTGCTGATTATGATGGACGTTTATTGATCTGTAGCACTGAGAATTTGGCTACACGAGGCAAAACACAAGATATTAAAGTACCAATCACCGTCATCTGTAAGTATCACAATAAAGATAAATTGTCAAATCATTAAACGATGATTAATAATCTTTCATATGTTATGTGTTTTAGATCCACCACAACCATTGCCAAAACAAGAAATCTTTGGTTTAGTGCTTGGACAATCAAACTTAATTAATATTACATTCCGTTCAAACCCACCGCCAAGAGTTGCCTGGATCATTGATGGTCAGACAATTGAAGAGGGACGACGATATGAACGGTATGAGGTATATCAGTCAATTCCTTACGGTCAAGGTTATGTGAATGCAACACTTGGTATTGCTGATTTAAATATTGAGGATACATCAAAAACCTATACGTTGAGAGCATCAAATGAATTTGGTTCACAAGAATATACAGTACGTTTAAGTTCAGCTGAACGAGCTCCAGATACTGGACTTGGCATGGGATCAATTATTGGCATTGTTTTGGGTGTCGCAGTCATCTTAATTATTATTGCTGTAGTTGTGATAGCCAGAATAACTGGCAAATGGTGTTTCTCAGGTGAGTCCTAAAATCTTATTGCTACTATTATGTTTTATGTCAAACACACTGATACAATCATGATTATTAATTTCATATTTAATGGGATTTTATGTTTTCTAACTGATAAATTCAAATTTTACTATTTATCTTAACTTGAGATTGCATTAAAATATTGCATGCATTTGCCATTAAATTAACGGTGAACGTCTCAAATTAATTTAACCCTTTTTTAATGTTTTAATTGTGAAACATTATGTTATTGTTTATAGTTTAATGCTAATTATTTTTGACAATTAATAGGAGAAATAATCTTTGATTTTCATTTAATTAATTCTCATATTTGTTTTCGTTTGTGTTGTACCTTGATTGTTTAGTATATTAATGTTTTTTTTTTGGTTTAGTTTGTGTTAATGTAATGTAATCGACAACAATTGTTAAATTACTCTTATGACATAGACTTAATACGACAGTTAAAGTCATTATAATTTAATCCTCTTTAATTGGGTATGTTTAATTGTTGAATGAAATTTGTGTGATTAGTCCCAATGTCCCTGTTGGTTTTTGTCTCATTTAGATCTTTTAATGTTTATGTGAACATTTATCCACTTGTTGGTTCGATATAAATGTGTTGTTGATGTTATTATGATGTTTTACCAGCTATTAAATGCATTATTAATTATACACCTCAATTATATTATATAAATCTCATATTATATTCTAGTGAAAAGAAACATTTAAATGTTGTTATTATTCTATCCAAAAAAAAAAAAACAAAAAAAGGAATCTAATAATAATTCCACGTATTTATTGAAGCCAAGTATTTTTATTTTAATGTTGAAATTCCATTGCATTGGATTTAATAGAATCAATTATTGCTATTAACAATAACATTGAATTACAATTAACATACATATTTTCAATTCAGATGTCTTGGTTTAGAATGTAAGTTAGCACAATGAAATATTTCTAGGGCATATTATTAATGATAATAACTATAACAGCAAAATATTCAAATGAATTGGTTCATTTTATTAATCTTTATTTTCCCGTTAGTGTATCACCTTTACATATAAATCTGTTTGGCTTTTTAAAATTCTTTAATTATTTTCCTTCAGTTTATTGTAAGTGAACCGATTGTAATTAATTTTCTCCCCCATTGTTAAAATGATATCTATTTACTGGGTAATTAATCTTGCAAATAGGCACTTAAATAATAATTCATTTTTTATGTTAAAAGTTAAATAATTTACGTGATTGCTGTCTTTGTTATGAGCCCATAATACTGTTGTCGGTCTATGACAACATTTTGATTGAGGAAATGAAAAATATTTAGCTTTAATACAAGAGACGTGTGGTTTATTTTTAGATCAATAATAGTCAAAGAAAGAAACTAAAGTTTCTTTGGTAAAATGTTTTTTTTTTTTTTAATATTTTTGGTCTATGAAACTGATAGTGAATAATAGTGAAGTATTTCTTTTGAGAAGAATGCAAATGCTTGTAAATCATGATTGGACAACAAAGAGAAAATTATTCAGTTGTTGCATCATTGGTGTTCGCATAGATTCATTATTTTTGTTCCGTTGTGGAATAACGTTTTTTTTTTTTTTTAATTTTGGAATTTTATGTTTATGCTGTTATGGTGGGGCTTTTAATTTCAAATCATTGAGTCTTATGGTTGCCAACAGTAAAAAACGTTAATGTCTCACGTTTTAATAATTATCAAAGAAGAGTTATGATTATACGAAACACAAAAACTTCATTGGGTGTTCACCTGAGAAGTGAGAGTTTTTTTTTTATGTGTAATCGTATTGTTGTGCGAACAACAAAAGCCCAATATAAAATAAGGTGTAATTTAATTTTTGGTTGGTCAAAATAAAGGTATGGATTGCAGTTGATGCATTTCATATCCATAAATGAAATATGAAAACATAAACGAATGTTTTAAATTAACAATGTTCACAAGACAACTAAGCAATATTGTAATAAAGGACTTGTCGTATAATTGAATTAAATATTGTGTTAAGTAGCATACAAACAACAACAACAACAACAACAACATCAAGAACTAACAAAATGCACAAAAAACAATTAAAATAATTTCATTGGAATGACTCAAATGATACAAAAATTCCATTGACTACACACTCATTTAAGTAATTTAATTTTTCATTCTGCAACAATTTTATCCATGAACAGTTGAATTGTTGTAAGAAAAACTCATCAAGTCAACTTGACCGTTGAATAAAAAACTGACTTAATGATTGTCTGTAATTTAATTTTTCTCTTCTTTTCTTGTTTAATTCGTCCATTCGCATAAAATTAATCAAAAAACTAAATGAATCCAAAAATAAAGAAAAATCGTATGACATTCAACAATAGCTGTGAGTAAATTTAATTGTTTAATTGTAGTAATCATCTGTATAGAAATTAAAAATAAAACACATTAGAATTTAGTGTGCACTAAAGAATTCATTTAAATCAAACGAAATCATAAAAAAAAAAATAAAAATAAAAGAAAAACGATGTGAATCAGTCAAAGATTTCGCATTTAAATCATGAGTCAATTATGCAAAAACCGTTAAAAAGAAGTTTCACTTAAAAAATAAAAAATAAAATTGCACATTAAAATAAACTAAAAGAATTACCGATTAGTGAATGTTTTGTAACAAAGTCACTTTATAGTTGAATTAAATCATAACGGTGTGACTCAGATGATTTTAAGTCATAGAGTTTATCCAATAGGGATTTGATCTCAACTAGATAAATTCATGTTAGTCTAATTATAAACTGTTTATGAGTTTTATGTTTTATCCATTGAAATTTGAATGGAACAATAAAATTTGAGAAAAAAAATGTTTTTATTTTCATCACGTTAAAGATTAAATTGCGGTTCAGATATGATTGCACAAAGAATTGAACATTTTGAAGATAGTTCATTTAAAATTAAATATTTTTTTGTGGTCTAGCCATTAAAATAGTGCGTTAATCACAGGTTCAGATATAATTTACTTCAGATAATGTGAAATAATAATGAAATATTTGAATAATTTTAATGAATAGTTCAACTTTTATGATTCACCGAAAAGATAATGTCTTTGATTATAACCAATTTACATTATACAGCTATAACTGTTAATATTAATTCAATGAGTATCTTTAATCAAAATGCATACCTTGAATTGTTCGTATTTGCATTCAAGTTTTTTTTTTCTTTTTCTTTTCATTTCCTTTAGTGATTAGAAATAGACGTTGCTAATTAACGAATAAATCAATTAAATTGATTAAATTAGAGGAAAACCTAAACCATTTTTAATAAGAGCTCAAGTGTTTGATATTTTTTTTTCGTTTGATTGAATTTCTTGTTTCGTTTTATTTTTTTTTATTTCTTTTAAACTGCACAGTTATTGATTGATTGCTGTTATATTCTTGTAATTAAATTTGATTCTATCCATTTTCGATTTCTGACACAACAGTATAACACATTTTTATTATGAGTTAAATGCAAATTGAATTTTGATTTCATGATAACTAACCACTCTTAGAATTGTTCACATAAAAATAATAAAAATGAAAAACCAATAAATTTTATATCAAATAATAAAAGGTACAAATAAAGCAAAACGTAATTTGCGTAGAAAAATCTATAAACAAATAATGAAAATGCAAAATTATAAGAAAACCAAAAAAAAAAAAAATAGTTAGTTCTTGATGATTTTGTTGTTGTTGTTACAGGCGCTTCACTTAACACTGATATTGGTCCAGATTCAGAGGCACAAATCCATCAGGACGATGATTTTGATCCAAATAATGATGCTGAGGTGCTGCCAGAAAAACAAAAATTGGACGATGACGTTGATGCCGTTAATGAAAAAGTGAAAGAAAAGAATGGAAAGAATGAAGCTAAAACGAACACTTCCGTTTAGGGTTGCTGTATTTTCTTTTTCTTTCGTTCTTAACTTGCGTTTATGAAAACCATCGTATTTATGTGTTTGTTTTATTTCTTAAATTAAAATTTTAATTTCAACCAGAAATTATTAGATGAACGAATTGAAAGTGGAAATGTTATCAATATAAAATAGAAGATGTTCTGTATCACCATCAAATGAGACAGTTAAGAGAAAAAAAAATGAAAGAATTAAAAAGAAATGATAATTTAGTTAAAACACACAGACACACCACACTCACAAATTTAACAATTAAGTGAATGAATTAGTTTTGTATTTTTTTTTTTCTCGAAATGAATGAAAATTGTAACTTGCGCATAAACGTTTATATAAATTTTTTCTACATTTTATGTATTTAAGTGATGTAAATTTAGATTAATCAGTATATCAATCTTGCACTCACATTAGGAAATAAATGTCATCCAAAAAATGAAAAAGAGAAACCAGAAAATCTGAAGAAGAACTGTGTGCCATTGAAATGGCTCATCTAAACTGATATTAATTTAGAACGGAATCTCATCCGATGAATCTCATTGTTTCCAACATGAGAATAATTCAAACAAAATTGTTCTTCAAACGAAATTTTCTTATGAATCGAAGGTACAGATTAATAAATTCGTCGTAAACTAATCATTCACATTACTTAAAATGTTATAAAACAATGTAATCGCGTCCTTAACTTAACATAATTATTTTTAAATTTCATGATAATGTTAATTTACGTCTTTTTTTTTTGTTTTTTGTTTTTAATTAAATGACTATCAATCAAAGAAATCATAAATAATTGGACGACATAATAATAAAAGAAATATTAACCAGACAACATGATGAATTAAATTATGATAAAAAAAAAATTTTCTAATTAGTTTTAAATGATTTTAGTCACTAAGGAATCTCTAATGAATACAATCAACATTTTATTTAACTTTGTTATATCGATGGGTGAAAGTAATGTAACCAATGTAACATTACAAATAAGTTTCATCTTAAAATAATAACAAAGTCTGTTTTAAAATCAAAATAAAATGATTTTTTGTATTGTAAAGTTACAAAACAAAATAAGAAAAAAAATATTTAACAAAAAAAAGAAAAAAACTTTAAAAATGATAATACTAAAACAATTTAAATGAGAATTAAGTGCATTCAGCGTTCATTATATAAATTATAATAATTATTAATTAGTATAATTAAATTGATATAAACGATATGTAGTTTTTATGCGATAAGTTACCTGCCTGTAATTTAGTATATTTTTTTTTCTCGTTTTAAAATTCATGCAATTTACTCTATCCCACATTAAATCTAATTATATTGCTGCCGCCGACATTTGAATTGAAAATTATTGTTTCTGCTTATAAGAAAATCTTAAGAAAAACAAATTCCGTAATCAAAATTCGTTAGTATTATGTTTATTAATATCTTTTATAGTGTTATGTACTTGTCTTGTATGTGTTTTTATAATTTTTTTTTTTTTTGTAATTCTCATATCCATCGCTTTAATACATTGTAATTGGGTTATGTTGTCATTAAACACAAAAACGAAACAAAAGAAATAAGTACAGAAGAGTATCATGTTTTATGTAATCTGTCCAGAATATAATGATTTTGTCAAATCTTTGTCACTTTTAAATGATTTATTTTATTTTATTTTTTTATTTTAAATACTTTATTTTTTACATTCATAAGGGATTTTACTGAAATAAAGAAGAGAAAATAAAAATTATAAATTGTGAATTTGAATTGCATTTAAATTAATTTTCTTAATTATTGGCTAATCTGTATGTAACATTGATTACAATTGAATATTGTAATTGAAAATCAATAGTAAATCAACATGTAACGATAAAATGAAAATTATAGTTTCGTTCTAATTGATAATATTAAACTTAACTGCAACTACGATATTGAAATAATTTAATGTGTACGGTTTCACATTTGACTAAACAATAATTGTATTAAATTCCATATTGATTGTAAACCAATGTAGCGGAAAATTATGTGTTACATGTGGCAATTGCTATAAAATAAAATATCAACAGTTAAAGTGTAAATCAATTTCAAAATACAGAAAGTTTTAAAATATAAATCACAGATTAAATATAAACGAAGGTAGAAATCAATTAGATTTAATTGATATCATTAAAATTGTTGTAAGTATTTAAATGCAATCAGAGATAACGAATCAATTAAGTAATCATGGGAATTGGTCTAATATCAAACTTTGAACTTTCTACTCCAATTCCTAGTTAAACTGCTAGAAAACACTTAAAGATCTAAATGTTTCAGATAAAAATCAGTTTTGATTTCTTAAACAATCTCAATTCCAAAAAAAAATCTTACACAGACGTTCTTTTTTCTCAATCCAACGTAAATAGGATTTTGAAATGTTTTTGAATGACACAAAATGAAAAACGTTGTTTATCATAACTGACACACAGTGACCTCATTCAATTAACATTCAATTAGCACTATTTCTTTCATCAATGTATAATGAAATAATATTTGAACTAATGACCTTTATACATTTTCTTATTTCATTTAATTGCAGATAATGCCGGTAAAACCACAACTGAAACGTAAGTTAAACTCACTAAATTGAATTTTAAGTTTTCCATAGATGTAATCCATCTGTAACTCTCTTTGTGTTTTGCATATCAATGTTTTATGTTTTCTAAAATTCCTGTATGTGCCATTAATTCACAGTTTCTGTTAGAGTTTAAGATTAAGCAAAATGCTTTTAGATAACAGACACGGTGTTGTGTATCTTACTGTATGTACTTTAAACTGTGTCCATGTCAATATCTCTTTTAGACAAACAAATGAAAATCGAAGACCCACCAGATCAAATCTAGGGCCACTTATTATAATCATCGTATTATTTGTTCTTTCATTTGGCGGCATTATTTTCACTTGGCTACTGTTATTCCAAATCGTTACCATTTAAATACAAATTCCATAAATCCAATTGATGATGTCTGGTAAAACGTTTCCATTAAATTTTTTTTTTGCTATTTTGTGTAACCGTCAATTGTGTGAAGCTCAATCACAAATCGTTTAAAATTTTATTCAAAAAAAAAAACAACTTACATCTAAACAGTGGACCAATAGACGATGCAGATCGTGATCTCTTAAGTTCACCGTCACCAGAAGTTTTGGCAGCTGAAACTCAAAGGTATTCAATGTTTTATGATGCATCTGAATTACCACCAGACTCACCATTACCATCAGAAAATCAACGTAGTGCCACCGAAAGTCCAAGCACCAGTTTAGGTATTCCACAACAGTCATCACCCACTAGATGGTTACCCAGCCAACAACGTGAATTATTGGAACGACAAGCTGAACTATTAATACGAACAAATAGCAAAAAAGAAACGGATATTTTTTAAATTTTCATCATGAAAATTATTAATTTATGTTTGATTTCTTTAAATTAATTGTATCATTTTATTTGTATTTTGATTTTGTTATTTTATTTAATTTAGTTTATAAGTTTAATGGAGGTAATAAACAATACCTTATCATCTAGTCGGTTAAAATAGATGCCAACCAAACTGAATTTACTTAGAATCAAAATTGTATCTAATTCTTATGATTCATTTTCGAAACACGCACGCACAGTAATATTAGTTTAGCAAATTTTCTTATCTAATCAATATTGAAATTGCATGCTATTTCGCACCTGTACCTTTTAATCTAGTTTAGCACCAAAAAAAAAAAAGAAAAATGTAATGACAATTGACGATTGTACCGAACTAGAACTTAGTTATTGTAATTAGACATTGAACATAATTATAGTTAAATTATACGATTGATATTCTTATAGAAGTGACACGGAGAGCGTTGATTTTAATTCAGAAAAATCAAAAGGTGGAAAATTCCGTTTCTTGGGTTGGTTGAAACGTAAATCTGGTGACAGTGATGATGCCAATGATTTAAATGAGAATGATGCAAATCGTAATGATGATGAAAATCGGGCACCAAGCGATACGACTGTTGTCATTGAGGATGATCCACCAAAACAGGTATGATTGAATTGCACTTATTCTTCATTGAAACATTGAGTAATTATATGCGTTTCATTGAATTTTAGGGTGACAAACAATTGGTTTATGCTGAACTGATGCTGAAAAATCCAAGTGATGGTGGAAATCCAAAAGCGACAAATAATTCAACAGAGTATGCTGAAATATTATATGTTAGTCCCAATGCTGAGAAATGAAGGACCAAGGACCGGATTTAATAGCCAGATAATCTGATCTGAATCATATTTTTTATAAAAACCATACTATTGATGATGTTTAATTCAACAGATAATTTCTTATTCCTGCTATCGAATGGTTAAAATCGCGCTTGTTTAGTTATTAAGATAATTGTTTCACCTTTTTGTATTAAATTGATAAATTTTAGTTAGTCTTTAATGAAATATTTGATTGAATTACTTTAAGTTGAATTTACATATATTGATAATTGTGTAATAACGATTTGCTAATTATTTTTAATCTGTTTTCATCGCACAATCAGAATGTTTTAATTTTTTTTAACTGTAATTAGGTTTAATTAGATTTATATAACTTTTATAAAAGCTGTAAGAAAGACCTTATAAGTTGGTTTCACACAATATACATAGAAATAATTCATGTGAATGATTGGAGTTTATTAATAAAATTATATCTAATTTAAGACACTGTAATACTTATTTAAGAATCGATGAAAAGTTAGAACACAAAAAAAAATTTCTCTCATTGAAAACTAATAATTCAAATTTGGAAGATTGCCTGCTGCAGTTATGTTCGCCTGTTCCAAATCCAATGAAAAGTTAAAGAAATTTTCTGTTTTCCTAGAAAATATCGATAGAATTTGACCAAATTGGAACAGGCGAACATAAGAACAGGAGGAAAATATCGTCCTAGAAGAACAGTGGCGCCCCCAACGGGAAATGTTTCAACTAAAAAAGGGAACTTTCTGAAAATTGGTTTTCCTGAAAAATCTGAAAATCTAAAAATTCAAAAGTTTCAAAATTGTTGTTGTAATCAATGGTTTGTGTCGGTGTATCAATTTGCATTAGTATTAGTGGTATGAGGAAGAAACTACCAAACTAATGCAAATTGGTACTCCAACAAGAATCATTAATTACAACAACAATTTTGAAACTTTAAGAAAAAATAAATAAATTTTCCTTCAAAATCCCTTAAAGTATGTAATTTCAAAAATAACAATTCGCATTGGATTAATTTGATCACATACATTTAGGGGTTTTAAAGGAAAAATGATTTTTTTTCCCAAACGTTTCAAAATTGTTGTTGCTATTAATGGTTCGTATCGGTGTACCAATTTGCATTAGGATTGGTAATTTTCTAGCAATCCTAAAAAAACTACAAGAAAATCACTGAAAATTCAAAAGGTTCAAAATTGTTGTTGTAATTAAATTCACAGTTAGATATGGTTATTTGTCTTTTATTGAATACTCATCTTTTAATAACAATTTTTACAGAAAAACATACATAATGTCCATTACAATTCCTTTGGGACATTCAATCCAAACATTCAATACTAGGAATATAATCATTGTTGGGGTAATATCATAAACGCCCATAAAAAGCATAATGAATCAAATAGTTTGAATTTAAATTTGTGCTTATAAAGACGTAAAAATTATGTTAATTCTACTTATATTCTATCCGCTGCTGGTCCAAAGTAAATTTGAACCTTCTAATAAGTATTGGAAACCCAAGTTTGATTTCAATGATATATCAAATTGGATTATGATCGGTGATTCTAATTGTGCCAAAGATAATCGTGTTTTACCAACCGAATATTCAGCGCTTCTCGAAATAAACAGTGAATTATTAGTTCGAGAATTAACACTACCATCGGATGGAACAGTCTTTATTGGTGATCGAGGTAGCATCAATTTTAAGCCAACCGTCAAAGGATCTTCTTCTTGTGAAACCGAAAACGGAATGGAACCCTTTGCACAATTAAAACTTCCGGAAGCAACTCCATGGTTGTTGAGCAGCAATTGGGATTCCGAATTTAATAATCCAGCAGTTCCTCACTTAAACCGTATTCCCTGCGATTGTGACAATGCTCACTTTGATAATGAAGATGGTGAAGTTCAAGCTCTACTGCCATCCATTCCCAGCATTAGAGTAGGCGATATACTAGTGCGAAATGAATCCATTTTAAATAATATGGGGAGTGTATCTAAGGTCTTGAAGCTACCACGAGATGGAATCTCCATTGAAAGCGTCGAGAATTGTATAGTCTGTCATGATGCAACTTCCACTGATATATTGTATGATGAACTATGCATTAATGAAGCTCCTTTGTGTCTTCTGCCAATGTGTGAAAGTCCGTTTACACCACTTGGACATTGTTGTGAAATATGCGGTGCTCAATTATTAATTGAAAAAAGCACATTTGATTTTGATGAAATGAGTGACTTACGGCAAGAAAGATTTTTCAAATCGCTAGTGTTTTCATCACAAACGATTCATATGCACAATGGTAAGGTGTATCTGCAAATAATTTTGATCGATAGAGATGAATATAACCAGGATAATATTCAACAAATAGTTAAAAGGAATTTACGTCTAGATGGTAATATTTGTAAATCCTTTCAATATGTCCATTATTTGTTTTAATCTTGTTTCAGTAATGAAGAGATTCAACTATACGATTCGATTCTCCGGCAGACAATTCAATCCATATGCACATTCATCAGTATGGTCAATGATATTTGGCACATTTTTCTTGGCGCTTGGTCTCTATGCGGGATTGTTTCTCTATTATGTTGGTTATCCGGACAAGATAATGCCATTGCGACTGTCTTTGGCTAAGTACGGATTATTTAATAAGCCATTTGTATTCGCTCAATTTCGTAACGCGGGTGAAACAGAAGAGACTCAAAGCATTTCGGTTGGCGTCGAGTTTGTAGATCCAAATGTAGCACATGAGTCGGCTGCTTTTAAGAATCCACTATACAAAGAGACTCCGGGTACAAGCAGCGCAACTAAAACTGATAACGAGCCACCGATAGAGACGTTGGGTGCTGAACTAAACCAGCATGACACCGACGACATTGATAGTAAACTAATCGATATCGCTTTGGGCGGACCAGATATTTAATCTCTTTAAGAAAATGTTGAATTGTCTAAAAATAAAAGTTTAATTTTTAATTTTGGAAATCAACAAGTGGTTATTTAATTTAAATTACGAACCCTTCTTTAGAAAGTGTTGTACAGTGTAATAGAGGGGAAAGTTCAAAGTACACTGCCTCAGCTGTTACACAGGTGGTTATTCGTTCAGGAGAATCACATGTTTACTTAGTTTAGTAATTTCATAATACGTCGGTTTTCCATTGCGACAAGTGATTTTATTAAAATTTAATAAATTAAATTAAATTGTATTCCTTTTTCATAACAATATCCATCTTTCTTGAGTGCCAAATGGTTTAATTCGTCGCAACGAGTAACCAATTTCAATTGAACCACCATCGTTTTGCTAAAGATTCGACCTTCCAGTTAACAAATTTATGTTATTATTTTTCCGTCAGTCTCCAATTCCTAAAAGTTAAAATTGTTAAAATTAATCCTTTCTTTTTAATAAATTTTAGCAATCAGAAAAGTTAAAATTTGGAACCTGATAGAAATTAATTCAGTGATAAGTTCGGATGTATTTCCCGGACTCCAAATGAACGTGTTTATTAAAAACAGAGAATTCATCACCACTCATCAGTTTTAATTTTATCGCAGCCGAAAACTAACCGAAAACTATACCAACTGAATTTGCTGAATATCTAAGAATTTGAATAAATATTTATTTACAAGAATAAATAAGATAACTAACCGACTACACTCACCTAATTTTATTTGTGGACGTTGTTACTTATGAAGGCGATAAAGAACGAATTTTAATAATCTTGAAGATCTGAAGAAATTATGGTGTTTCTATTATGGCCACATTCATAATTTTAATGTGCAGTTATGGTGAAGAGCTGTGTCACATTGGTTGGCTCTACTTTAAAACTGGTGACTCTTACAAGGAATGCTTGCGACGATTATTAGAAGAACGTGAATCAAAATACTACAATCGAATATATTCAACTGAATCAAATAAAGCGATACAAGTTGCTTCACAAGATTCCGTAGACGGTAATATAATGTGTCGTCGGAAGCAGATCAAGGTAATTTTTGTTCACCAGTAAATACAAATTTACTAATTAGAGCGATTCGTTTTCGCGCACAATACTTTTGCTGATTAAATCCATCAACCGGCTGTATTATGTTTCCTTTATATTACGTTGTATATGAATTCGAAAAAAAAATAAAAAACATTCTTGTCTGTGACGTAACAGTATCACTCGGTGCCAGTGAAAGTATTAGTCTCACCCCTTATATACAGTTAATTTATGATGGACCATCATACTTTTCGGATGTTATTAAATCGCAATCACATAATTGTGCGTTCATCGGTATAATTACTTTTAATTATAAATAAAAATCGTTTTAATCAACATGTATTGAATATATTTTGTACAACAATAATTTGTGCATTTGTGTTATACTACTGTAATTCTATTATTTGTATTTTGTGAGTGATATCATCCATCGAGTTTGGCAAATCCCACAAAATGCTGCTTGAGGTTTTTATAAATTCAATTCACATACCGATAGAAAATAAGAACGACAATAAAATTGTAGTTATAATATGCGCTATGAAATACCACAACTGGTCACAAACACTGTACAATTGGTAATACATACAGTTCTGATGTACGGGAATTTAAAATAATACGATCAGTCGAAGTTTTTGTGTGTATCAATTAACACGGCTAATAATTATCTCTCACATTCGTTGTGTTGTCATTAATGGGAATTGTTAATCATACAGTCTCAGTGATAACAGCCAAGTAACAATTCACTGTAGCAAAATGATTACTTTCAATATAAGAATGTTTGTTCCTTTATCGTTATTGTGATTCAATTGAATGTGAGCTTCGTTAGATTTATTTACAAAATCTTATTGATTTTTTCTCTGTTTTACTTGCTGTGTAATTGAATCATTGTTGTAAAAGTGTCAGTAGTAATACCTTTACGTGCATTGAATACCATTTGTCTAATAAACAATATACGTACAGTGGAAATTTAAATGGGCTGCGGTATTACTAAATTTTGCCGTTGGATATTCTGTTGCAGAAAATCCGAGGAGCAGAAATTAAGTGTTAGATATTTCATAATTAAGATACAGCATAATGCATTGAAATTTACTATAGAATATTGACATACTGTTTCTATCCTTGAATTGCAGAATTTAACCACAGACGCTGAACGAATTGCATCGAAATTAGTGTTCGTTAATTCTTATGTTAATGAATTAGCTGAAGGTTCATCATTCTTGATCACAGGGAAACTCTACAAATATTGCGAAAGGTTAGTTCATTATCTTTATGTTTAATGTATGTTTGCATATGTTTAACCAGTTGATTATAATTATCGCAATTTTTAGATTCTCCATAAATTTATTGAGTCGCCAGCTACCAAATGGAGAAGATGTGGCAATTCACATCAATCCACGATTTCCACAGAATTATATGGTTCGCAATAGTAAAGCAAAAGATTCCTGGGGTAAGGAAGAGGTCTCATCCATATTTCCATTTTCATTGAAACGAGGAGAGAATTTCTCTATCGAAATATTAGTCACAAATGACAAATATTTAATAGCGACAAATGGTTTCCATTTTACGGAATTTCGACATAGAGTTCCGTTCAAAAAGGTTAACGCCATAGAAGTCAAAGGTGATGTTACTGATGTTGCTGTTGAACAGAAAATCGTAACAACTTATCCACACCGGATTTATACGGCCGGTCAAAATATATTGACTACAGTCGAATTATATGAACCATCAGTAATCAAGGACGAATCACTAATGGTACGCAAGCATTACTACTTAGCACTCAACAATTAGATTAATTAATATTTTTGTTGTTCCATATTTTAGTCGGTGCCTTATTATGGGACATTAAAGCAGAACTTCAGCGAAGGAAACACGTTGTATATAACTGGTCGTGTTAAAATATTACCTCACTCATTCTTTCTAAACTTGCAAAACGGTAAAACGATTTGGCCTCATCCCACAGTCGCGTTTCATTTTAATCCGAGATTTGCTACCTTCGGTGGTAAGCACTTAATATGTCGTAATTCTTGGGCAAACGGCAAGTGGGGACAAGAAGAAAGAACTGATACAGCTACAGACTTTACGCCAGGCCAACTGTTTACACTGAAAATCCATTGTTCCAGCCGTGGATATTTAGTGTTTTTAAACAACAAATTCATCTTAGAGTATAAACACAGAATGAGTTCAGCAATTATAAATACAATATTCTTACGTGGTGACATCAAAATTTATAGCATTGTGCATGAGACAACGTCTGATATGCAAAACACAAATTCCTACTACACCTATGATTTAGATGAAGAGGAATAATTACTGTGTATTGGTTAGTGTTGATTCAATTAAGAATTTAATTAATGTAATTTAAATTTCTTACCAAAACAATGAAAAACAAATCAGAACAAAAAATAATGATACCAATTTAAACAAAATGCTGTGAACATATTTGTCTGGTCCATTACTGACCGAAAATGCGTAACCAGAGATAATAATTATCTTTTTATACCTAATTATGTATTGATAAATTGAAATAAAATATTCTACTGTTAAACAAAAAATGTACATTAATGTAACGAAAACAATTATATACTTAATATTAATAAACTGCTGCAAACTGTAATTGTTTAGAAAGCTAAAACAAAACGATCAATTTGTTATCACTTTCGCAGTTTTATTTTTCATTAAATTAAACTAAAACAAAAAATTGCATGATCTCGTAAACAGTTAATCTTGCAATAATTATGTAAATGTACTATATCTTGAAGGATACTATGCAGCTGAAATGCATACATGAACAGTTATCAAAATTCAATCAATTTATTTTCACAGCAATTTGTATTTTAATACGAGAATACAAATTGATCATGTATATTCTATTTAACGGATTGGTACCCATTCTTCCAATAAATCACCCCATCTCTTTCGTTCTGCAATAAATAGAAAGTGTACAAATAAAATTATATATAAATAATCTTGTTCTCATCCAAATGAATCGCTAATTGAGTATGAATTGACTAATAGGAGTAGGAGTTTGTGCTACTCAATTTCGGAATAGTTGTTTTTGTTAATTTAATATTTTTGGTAAACTCTGTTTCTAACAGTTATTGAGATTTTCAACACGGTTACAAATTAAGTGGATTTGGATTTACAATGATCATGGAATTCTGATTTAGTATCTACTATTTGTTAGACACATTTTCTAGAAGGGGTGAAGTATTGTGTGTTAGGAATCTACATACAAAACAATTAATGGAATTGAGAGTATTTACCTGGTGCTGGGAAGTCATCTGGATGTAATTCAATGTAATGGCGAAGTACGGCATCTTTTTCAGCTAAATAATCGTTGCGCCAATTGTCTAATGTTCTACCAATTCCAGCTCCGGCCAATGTGGCTAGTGCGTGTACTTGCATACCTAAAAGATTGGTAATTGAATTACTTTTGCTCAAAACCAATTGAATAGATAAAGTAGAATGTACCTGAAAACATGGGTCGTCTTGTGCCATAGTTCATCAGACAGGCACCAGCGAATCCAATGGCACCGCAATACACGGGGCCCCAAAAATTGCTCCACACTGATTTGGCTGGTGGATTATCATTATTCAACAATTCTAGTGGATGCACCATATTAATTCTAGTTTTAAGTTTGCTTTCAAGTTAAGATAACTCGAAGAGGACAGACCTTAAAAAATAAAAACTGATTTTAGCGATAATTTTTCAGAACCAAATTTTGGTTATTTAATCTATTTATTTTTGATTATTTTCACCGATCATATGGAAATGATACTATAGTCCCCTTAGTATTACAACAGTGTATAATGAATATTATAGTTTTGAGATATCGATAATTGAAGATTAGTTTTAAGTAATTATGAATACCGAGATTATTAATAATCCGAAAAATATAACAATTACCCAAATTCCTTCAAAGGATGAAATGTAGATCATTAGAGATAGAAATTCATGAGGAATTCAATTATGCATCAATTGAATGAGTTATCGTTTATCACGTTTATACACTGTTATAATACTAAGGAGGCGAATTTTTTCCCATTTCTTATTACACTATTTGAAAAAGTTGATATTTTACTATAACCTCAATTGTGAATAGACGTAACTTACAAAGCGTTTCTACGCAACTTTCGTTCTTCTGATTGTCATTTCAGCTGACACGTACACCAATTATAAAATCAAATTATGAATTGGATTGTCGCAATATCCAGATGGCAGTACTGCTAACAGAAGAGAGTGATTTTGTTTAGAATATTTATCAAATTGTATACATTCAGGGGTAATCAAAAATTTAGTAAATACAATAATTGTGTAGATGTTGAAATTTTGTTGAACAAAATTAATAGTAGAATAGCAATACATAATCAATCAATATCATTTTTAAAATAATGATATAAGGACAGAAAAATAATAATATTTTATCAGAAGTTGAATAGAACCTCTATTTATTATAAGTTACCGCAATCATTGATTATTAATTACACAGCCAAAAAATGTTCCATTACATTGAATGACTCTCAATTACACTTCTGGTATAACAAAATAATTTCTCTTATTATTTTTTCATTCAATTAAGCTAATAAATTAAATTATTTTAATAATGATACTGCTAACGTATAAAAGTAATTAAAAATTCAATTAAAGATACATTCTCAATGTTCACCTCGTTTCGCACCATCCAACGTGTTCTAACACCACTCACAACTTGAATAACGATCATTATCCAAAGTTTTCGAAATGATGAATAAAGTATGGCAGTTTTCGTCCTTTGTTCACTTCATCGCATGCTGACATGACACTCTTTGTCAATGGACGTGGACCACATGAGAATACTCCAATCTTGGAAACCTAAAATAAAACCGCAAATAATTATTAATGTAATCAAATTACTAACTTCAGTGTATTACTCACATAAGAATGTTTCTTCTGAACGAATTTCAAAAAGCTCGACATATCAGGACGTCCGAAGTGATTCACTGCTTTCAAACCAGTAAATATTGATGTCTTTGAGAGCCTTTGGAAATGATTCTCACAAATGTACTGCAATCAAAATGAATTTAATAATTAAAACCAATCCATATTAAGGTCATAATATTGCAACTTACCAACATAGTTGTTCTCAAATCAAATTTATGGAAAAATTGAGTTATGAATATATGAATTTCCAATACATTCGTTACATCTTTCTTTTCAACGTCACGCAATACATCAATGAACCATTCGAAATGTTTATGTGACGGACAAATCCAAAGGAAATAAACTTTCTTACATGCAACGCCTGAATAACGATTAGTGCTGGTTCCAAATACCAAATCATTCAATATGGAAGCATAAGGAGTTACACTAAAAAGTTAAGGAACTATGACTTTTGAATCATAATTTAACGGTTATTCTAAAAGTCTTACCCGATACCACCGCCGACCATCACAGCCACTTCGAATTTATACCAGTCTTGATTACCGCCACCGAAGGGACCTTCAATACGGATCTTGGGTTGGTCTTCAGGGTTATAGTTGCATGGATCGAAGAAATTTCGAAGTTTCCAAGTCCAAGGTCCTTGAGCCTTAATGTGACAACTCAAAAAGTTTTCATGTGGTGCCGAGGTTAACGTGAAACTATGCATCTCTTGTTGGCGGAATGCAGTGCAAGACAACCGCACCCATTGACCAGAGAGATATTTCAAATTTGGAGGACGATAAAATTTAATTTTAATTACATCGGAGGGAAGAAGTTCAGTGTCAATAACATCCAATGCCATATATTTAGTCCGTAAAGAAACAATCTTATCCAATGTATAAATAATTCCGGGACCAATGAAAAACATCCAAAATCGTGGTGGTCCAGTTAAACGTGCCAATCCATGTATCAAACATAGGATATACAAAAACACATACAATGAATGAACAGTCCAAAAGAATTTGTACGCCCGCTTTCTGATCGCCGGATGAGCAAATATAAATATAAGACACATTATCACAAAAAGTAATACTCCAGTTACACCAGTAACGGTTTGGAATAACCAGAATGTAATATCTGGTTTGAATTCTGACGTGAAATGTACTTCACGTGTAAGACATCTCAAATTTTCCAACGATTGGGTTGAAACATGATAAAAATTCACGATATGACCCACAGTATGAATCAGTGAAAAGAATAGGGCAGTGCAAGCTACAATTTTATGGAATTGTATATGAGAGTCGAGGGGAATATACTGTTGCAGTGGGAATTCCTTAAGTTTTGTGATTAAATTTCTAAAAACAAAAAATATTATTCATTAATAATTATTGAAAATAATCAACTATTTCAAATTACCTCGACATCGTGAGCAAAAGCAATGAATAACAGAATGAAAGGGAAGCAGCCGATCCTCTTGTAATGGCTATTCCAACTCCCATAATGTGTCTCAAATCGGTGTGCTCGGCCATAAAAGAGTAGTGAATGAATCGTTCTACGAATAAGGCGATTGTGATCACATAAAACACAAATAGGTAGAAAATATTTTGACGATTTTCTTCCAAAAATGTGGTATAGCTATCCCATTTCGACAACAACCAATGACGATGTGAATCAGCAACTGGTTCAACATGGAATGACGTCATGCGAGCTACATTCGTCGAAGTATCCAAAAAGTTTTGTTTAGCACCTTTACAATCCAGACCAATGGCCACAAAATCTCCTTTATACTCTTTCATCATTAACTTAAAGTCTTGGTATGTCAGATGATTTTTATGCTGCAGGCCAACGTCCGAAAACATTCCATCTATCAATTCTGTAACTTGATCATCACTCAGACTAGTGGTTCTTGCCATCTCCACCAAAGATCGCATCATTTCACTCAATTCTCCCTTATCAATTATATTGTTTCGATCATTGTCGCACATATCGAATATTATTCTTAATTTATCCTCGGTCTTGCCTCTCGAAAAGAGAACTACTGTTTCTAAGAACTCTTGGAACGAAATCCTACCATCTTTATCCTTATCAACAATATTGAACATTTTCAATACGAACATGTCGTTTGGTTTCATTCCAAGAGCTGCTGCGAATTCAGCTTTCGATAAGCTTGTTCGCATCACAGTGATCACTTCACCATCCGTTGAAGCATCGGAACGACGACGCCTCTCACCAGGTCTACAATAGAAAAATAGTCAATAAATTTCTCAATTTAACGATTATGTATGATTATTCATACTTTAATCCGAAGGTAAGAGCATAGGCTTCTCTAAAGAAATATTCCAATCGCTTCTGTCTTCGCTCACGAGTTTCAGCTCTTGCCAACATCACATCTCGATGAACTTCACAAAGAGTCATCTCTTTCTTATGTAGTATTAAGAAATCTTCCAGTTTCTTTACAAACTTTCTTCTAGCTGCATGCGATTCAAACTCTAATACCAGATCATGATCATTTGGAATCCGAAGAAGAATATATGGTCGTTTTTTCAAATGATTTAACTAAAATGAAATTACAATAAGATTTTGTGCTATACAAAGCAACCAGTAAGTTAATTACAGCTGATTCCTCAACGGTCACCATTTCGGTGTGTTTCAAACTGAAGTTTCGCAACTTTTCACCTTTCCTATCTACAGTGTAGATTGATGATTCAGGTCCAAACTTTACTGTAACAAGCCGTTTATGATTGGCATGAAGCCATTCTCTTGCTATCATTTTATCCACCGACCCTTTGGAATGTGGACTATTCCTTAGTGCTTCCTGTCGTATTTTCAATTTCCTTCGCTTACTGTTCTGAATTTTGACCACACCGTACCCAGCGCCAGCACATAGGATCGGAACAAATCCAAGGAATACACATGCATAAATGAAAGCCAGCTCTGAGCCAGAGAAATAATCATATCCTTGCAAATAACTACACGGCTCTAATTCGGTAGCATTCAGCTGCATTGGCTGAGGACAAGGGTCACCATCGACCCAACGAAACACATTTCGTTGAATATCATTTGGTTTAATATCGGTGCTGTTCACGATTATATCCCACATCGTTATTTTACGAATCTCAGCTATCTCATTTTTTGAAAATATTCTACAATAAGTATAAGAAAATTGTTTGAACTCGTTCAAGGTAAGTAATATGATCAACACTTACTCATTATCTAAATTCTCAAACCAGTATCGATCAGCATTTCGAATTCTTTCAAATTGATCAAGTATAACAGCAGTAAATAATTCCCCTGGTTTACCGCTAGACTCCAGCATACCACCCACATAAACATCGATATTATTGATATCATCAGCATATGCTGTTTTCAATTTCTCTATTATACCAGGATCAGTCTTAACCAATTCTGGATTAATATCTTCCCAATTTTTAATAGCTGGCAACTTGAACGACAATCGTGCTGTATTATAATCCGATAATCCATTATCACGACCTCGCATAATATTCAATGCTCCAAGGTCACGTCGTGTAAATTCCATTGGACCAAATAACTTGTCACGAACATCTGAACACAGTACCGGGTCTTCACGTTCACTAATTTGAGATGTCAATCCCATAATAATCTCCTCGATTGATGTCTCACTCAGGACGTCCTTAAATTAGATTGAATCATAATTAAATATATCATTGAACTACTAATATATCATACAGTCTTACATTTGAATCCCACCAAGTTGAACATAATCGAACTGCTGGAAATCCCATTGTCGTTTTACGATATTCACATTTATCATTTCGACGATAAATACCAGGTGGAATCATTGTGTGTCCGAATCGAAAAGCTGCTGCTTGAAACATTTGACTAACACCTGGATGTATGTCTGGATTATATCCCTTGTATGGAGACAGTTCTTTGCCTAAAAATGCCGGTAGAAATTCATAGACAAATACATTTTGCATACTGGCGATCACCAAACGTCTAGCTTTTTGGAAAACATCTTCATCGCTCATTTGAGGATTTTTCTGTTTTATTCTCTTCGCTAATGCATTGTGCCACCTCATGAATAGTATAGCGAGCGTTAAAATTGCTGGATTCTGGTTAGTCCTTGGGTCACCCAATACTAAAATATAAAAATTATAAGTATTACTGTATTGTAAAGAAAGTAACACAATTAATTACTCACCAAACAACCTCTCTGGACTTAATGTTCTCATAACGTGTGGTACTGGGTTGTTGAACAATGGAACACGCATCGTATTCTTGGGTGGCATTTTTCCTGTTGAATCGGTTTGCAGTGATCCATTCTGGAACGAACGCATTGCATTCAGCCAGGCTTCTGATGTTGAATATATGAAACTACCATCAATCCAAGATGTCATTTGATTGATCTAGAAATACAATAAAGTAAATCATAATTTACAAATAGTGATGTCATTAGTATTAATATAATAATCGTTAACCTGTTCTCTTGGAGCGTTGGGACTTTGACCAGTTTTTCTATCATAAGCTGCCCGATGAAATGGAATATATTTATTTCCTTGACATTCTTTATCATACATTTCATCGCATTTCTCAATTTCGATACGATGCATCTCAATTGGACAACCAGATTCGGAAGCCATAACAATTTCATTTGTTACCAATTGACCTAAAATTAATTTACAAATATTCAATTAATATATAATTTCAATACAAATGTTGTAATCGTTCATTATACCAAAAAACGCCAGAAATGCAGTACGATTGAAACGTGATGGCAATCCATCTTTTCCTCGCATGAATAATTTACTTAATTGCCTTGGTGACGGCCTATTGGCTCCTGCCAAAGCATAAACACCATCGGAATAAGCTGGTGATACTTTTCGAATAAGATGGTTGTCTAGAAGATAACCAAATACACTTTTTTATTAAGGATAATCTGATCTTAACTGCAGGCGTAATGAACTCACCGATCGCACCCCAATTGGGATGGGCTAAATTATTATACCATCCATCATATCGCTGTTTTTCAGTTTCACTATAGATTTTAGCTAAAATTACAAAGATTTTAAATTTTATTATTTCGAGATTTCTCAGATTATTTGCAATCAAAATTCATACGTGATTAACGTTATTTAATTATCATGTGCGTTCAAATGTTATGCTACATATAGTTAACTTCAACATTATTGATGACTCAAAGTATAACGATTTTCATGTTGCAAAAATTAATCCATTTTTTTTTTTAATTTCTATTGACCTTAATAGAATAAGCCGTTTCCAATAAATATCATATCGCCAAATAACTTATGTTTAATTAAACTATCCATTTCGTGACTCCGTGAAACCAAAAAAAAAATCAATTTTTCATTTGATTGATTCAGTTTATTAGGTGAGATTCGTTGATTTTAAAACTTGATTTTTATTTTTAAGTGAGCGTAATTACACAAAAATTTATTATGATGTGATTAATTATTTATTATCTGTTAAATTAAACGACGTTTATTAAATTATTAATTGATATTATTAAAACAAATCATCTTTCAATTATTTAACCATATAAGTTCGGAGGTGCCCAAAACAAACAAGAATATTTACAATCTATGGACACTACATGAATAAAAAAGGTACATAAAACACTCTGATTTGGAATAAATTATAAATCACGCCTCAATTTGTTGCATTCATTCAGATAATGAAAATATTTTATGATCATCTATCTCTCTGTGTATGATTAATGCCTTACCAGTACGGAAATTAGGTCACATTAACCAAACTATGGTAAAGATGAGGTGCTTATAAGTAAAATTAATGAATCTTTTATTAACCTTGAATACCATATCGTATAAAATAATACGGTCTTTATTTATATATCGATTCACGTTAATACAATCACTGGCAGCATTCTTTTAATAAATTATGTTTAAAGTGCACGCATTATTCTACACTCATTACTGTCAGTTCATTACATAAAGTAATTGGAATTGTTTATTAAAAATACAGTTGACTTATAATTCAATAAATCTCACTAACATGTTTACTGAATGTTATAAAGAGGTGAGATAAGTCATCGAAATAAAACTTTAAACTAATCAATGAACAAGGATTAATAGCATAATAATTTACAATTCTTTTATTTTTATTCCAATATTTGTCATTAAACAAAATTCTATTGATTGCACGCAATCAACAAATTAAAACAGGTTCGATTGTACGACTAAATAAAATAGAAAGATATTTCATATGAAATGAAAATATTAAAATATTTATCAATTTAATACACAAATGAATCATAAAATTTATTGTATGTGAATAACGTATGACGAGTTGATTTCGTGTTAATAAAAGCATATGCAAACATAACATAGACATTAACTTACGTGGTGAATCTGTTGCATTCAATACTGATGAAAATACAAATAAGATGAATCCAATCCAAATAAAATGTTCCTGATGCATTACCATGTTATTGGTATGGAAATATCAACTCTGATCAATTACACTTAACGATGTCATTTACAAATTATATTGTTTGTTGTTTTGTAGCCAACATGGAAAATGATCACCGAACAATTAACTCTGATTGAACGAGAACAAAATTATGATTAATATTAGAACCACTTTTATTTCACTAAGTGTCAACTCATAATTGGGGATCGTGTCATGCTGAAGCAAAAATTAACTTTTATCCTTTACTCGTAGACAGAAAATAAACTTAAAGCTTCAATTGGTCGCTTTATTAAACATTTCATTTGAATGTTTGTTGATCAATTTTCAATCGCACAATTAGACGTAAATTGTAAATTAAATTCAATGCGAACGAATAAAATCAAATCAAATTAAACTAAAAAATAAATGTTAAGCGTTAGTAGTCACAAGTACGGGGAGATTTTTGCTTTTTGGGATTTTCAGTTTTTGTTTTCTGACAGTGTTTTGTGCTTCAAGAAAAATATATCAAGGTAACCAGGCTACATTACAATGCTTTGTGTTAACCGAATATACACAAAAAAAATTAATTATGTTTCAAATGTGTAGCAAAAACTTTGTCTAATTGCTTACGTAAGAGTTGTTAAATATTAATTGAAAGTATTTGATTTGGTACAAAGTGAAGTAGTTAATCAAGCCCACAGAATACATCACTTGAAATACAATGTGGAACATAATTAACATGGTAAACTAAATAATTATGAGTTGTACTAAGAATCTCAGTATGAAATTTCATTTAAAATCATAAATCATTTAGTTGAAGTACAAAACATAATGATGCAATGAAATTGAAAGTTAGTTAATAGATAATAGATACACAATATAAACTAAATAATTCTTCTAAACATCAATTATCTTTAGTTGTGAACATCAATAGATCCGGATACAGAAATCATATGATTGCTATATGAAATTTATCTTTCAAATTCATAAACTAATTGAACTTAAGTAACTGCAAATCATCCCCAAATTATAATATCAATATTAAACGATTATCAAAGATGGTAATGAAAACGAATGTAATGAATTTCATTGTAAGATTCCATTGTTAAACCAAAAATTACTATACAACAATAAACCACAATATTTGTGTTAGGTGAATCCATTGAAATTAAAGTAAAAGTTTTTATATTCCATTTCGAATATGGTAACAGAATGATTAAGCTTCATATTCAACAATGTATTGGTACTTTCAAAACAGTTGATTTCAAATCCATGCATTACACTTAAACAAATAACACTGGTATTTCGACAAACAAAAGTGTATCTTTATAATATATAAATTATTTTTGCGTATATTTTGAATTAACAATTCTGATTTTCTAACTGTTAGCGAGTAAGTGTTTGTTCAGAGTTTAAAATAAAAAGAAATTTCACTTTTAAAGGTAGACGATTTTCATGGTATTTTCAAGTAAACGGTTATGCTGGTACCATTCTCAGGTATACTGAATAACTACCAAACAATTCCAATGCGCGCTGGTAATTATTAAACGTATCCATTGCTTTGAAATTGTGTTCCACTCAACTCTTTCATCACAATACAGAATCAGTTGGTTATTATAATGCACTCATAATATCATGACCTTCTCAAAAATCCGATACATAAAAGAACCAATAAACACTTTTTGTGCTACTTTGTTTAAGCAAAAGAAGCAAAATCCAATTGAAATCAACGAATATTATTTAATCCAATTCGGAATTTTTGGTGAAAACAGACAAAAAAACTAGTTAAAGATTTGGCAAATGTCACTACTTATACGTGATGAAATCCATTACATTCTCATTCCATGCAACTGAACGCAATTTAAAAGATATTTTATATTTTCTTGCAGCATATGGAAGGAATGGAAAAAGAATACAGAAACCGAAGACACTAAGATCAATCTGAGTTGGTAAATGAATCATTTTCTTTAAATTTGTTTCACATTTGGTAAATATCTTACACAAGTTTCTTATCCAAACCGAATCATTCGTGTATAATAATCAGCTTTGAATAAGATTGCGATCATTAGCGTCTCTCTTTTTCAATATACCAACGTCATTAAAAGCTCTTCTTCACTTCTTATTCACTGTCGTTTTATATTTAATTTTTTCTCTTCACTTTTCACATTAAACACAAGAGATGCGTTTTTATTTGTTGTCAACTATCTGATTTTATACACCGAAAGACAAAATATCGTCCAACGAACTTTCAAATTATTAAATTCGTAAAAATTTTCTTTTTAACTTCAATTAATGGACGAGCACAACATCAGTATTTTTAATTATTGTAATTACACAGTGTGAATTGAAACAGATCAAAGCAATTTGGAAACGATTTTTCAAAATAAAATGTATTGAGACCAAAAAAAAAATGTAACAAAAATACGAATTATAAGTCTGGTGTGGTTGAGTGCAGGTGAAAGACTGGTTTTCAGATGGTATTCTGTAAAAATGAATTTTATTTTATTTATTTTTTTTCGTACTGGGCAATCCCCAACACACCAACCATACAACGAATTGTATTGCTTCAAAGTTTGGATACACAGAAAGATATAATTGCTGGTAGATAGAGATACATAATATTCCGTCATTCACTTTTTTCACTGTTGTTCATATTTACGAGTGTAATTCAACTTAACAAAATCCTGTAATATTCAACAGTGTTGAGCTGATGGTTCACTGTTTTTATTCGTGATTTTTGTTTGAAACAACTTTAAACAGACAAACGAAATAAAAATACATCAAAGATATAGAGGTGACTCTTTTCTACGCCAAATTCATTCAATTGTATTGTGTGTTGCGAATGGTTTCTTTATTCGAAAAAGCCGTCTACATCAATTGGATACCCCAACATTATGTTTTATTTGATTGTGCCAGATCTTAAATTTTGATGTAATACCATACAACCACGTGAGAATTGAATAACATTGAATGGAGCTTTACTCACATTTAATACGCGAAGAATGAAAAATAATAATAGAATAACGAAATGAAAAGCTAACACAGCTGGAGTAGTCTTCAATTAATTATTCGATTACTAAATTAATTGTTGCAATTTGAGTTTATTTATCGGCATCCAATAATTAACGTAACTGATTTATTAACCGGATTTAAAATCGAATCACGACATTAAGTTTTTATTACTTATTCCAAAAGTCAACGATTTCTAGGCAGACAAATTTAATCACTGTCATGAACTTACTGGCTACCAGTTAGATGTTAAATCCATCAATTCTTTTATGAATAAGATCGACCGCTAAGAGGCAGACAATTAAATTGTTTTATTTTTTCGCTTTTAATTCATTTGGGTGGAAATACCGGTGTGAGTAGTAAACAGGTGTTACATACTTACGTTTTTAATAGAAGTTCTGTGCGATTGCGATCTGGTTCGTTTATTAATTTCTAATTGCGGAAACAGCGTGCTGGTGCTGGTTATGAGTCACTGCTAAAAGAATAAGTGCACAAAGATTTAAATTGGTGAAACCTAAAATTTAGAGATTCATGAAATTAAATTATTGTTAAGAAACCTGAATATTCCAAACTTTCCTTTGAATTTTTAATAACAGTGAAGAAATAAAATTCTTTTCAGCAACATCCTGCTTAATTATTGCGAACTCACAGTTCATCCAAGAGCACAAAAATTCATTGACTTGATGCTTTACCGTGCGATGATTTACCCGAACAGTGAATTGAATTGCAACAAATTGTATAGGTATTCGCTTTTGCATCAAACCGTGTATTTTTATCATATTTCTTCTTCCAAGTGGATCGGAATATGGCTCGTTCACCAACACATGGAATCAATTCGTGGATATCATTCTCTGTCAGTAAACCAATTGCTTTATCATCTACCTTTGATTCTGCAAAATATTTAATTGAGACAGTATTTAATGATCTTGAGATGAGTGTTCAGTATTATTATTAACATCAATCATATTATCAATAATGTTACTTACGTTTAAAAACTCCATATAAAATCATCAAATCACAGGATCGAAGTAACGATTCCACCTGAATGTAATTCATTGTTGGACAATTTAAATTTTCATTCCAACGTTTTAATCACTCGACTTGAAGTACAAGAATAAACACAGTTGGACTATTTGTAAGCACCTTTAGATGAAACTCCTAAAAAGTTTATTAGAAGAGAAAGTATAAATCCAATGGCAATTCAGGAAATGGTCAAGGATAAGGGACTTTAAAATTTAATTTGATTTAAATCGCACGACACGCAATTCGATATCAACGGTAATGAACATAAATTGTCGTCTAATAGTTGTAAAGTTTGAGCAAGCACGATAATTAAAAACTTTTTAATTGCAATCCACACGTAATGAGCCAGATATAAGAGTATGGGTATTAACAAAGTCTTAGGGGTCTTGAAATTATTGGAAGTAATCAAAATATGTTAAGGCTACATTAGAATTAATCAATTAAAACTAGTTACGGCTAACTGAGTTCATTATGGAATTCTTTATTTAGGAATAAATTACCTGTAACTTGTAATATAACATATGACTATTCCACTTTCAATTACCTTCATTGTTTTAGAATTACTTTCCGTAGAAAAATTAAATTGCAATATTATCACAAAATATTAAGAAGAGAGTATTTTAACGAAATTAACGAAGCCTTTTTCGTTGAGTTTTTTTGAATTTGAGCCAGTAGGTGAGCTGCAGTCGACAAGTTATTCTCCGCTTTTTTAAACTTTCGCAGTTAAGATTCGTAAATCATAACGTTTTCTTAAACCTTCAATTCAGTTTTAAACATATTTCACATTTTGGTTCCAACTAAATTTATTCATCAATCATCAGTTGACTAAAACCAGGTCATAATTTTATACAGAAGATATTTCTCTCCTAATGTAATGCACTTCCTCATCTCCTGCTTCAGCAAATATAACTCAGTCAATATAATCTTGCAAACTTTTTACTTATCCTTTATGATTTGGAACAGGCAATCATAACATCTCAATAAATCGATTTCATTATTACGATTAAATCCTAAGAGAAAAATTACTACTTTGTCATAATAAAAAGTATTAATCTAAACCAACCGTTTATTTATCCAACTTAAAATTCATCTATCGTACCCAATAAACTGTTTAGATTCAGAAACGAATGCGAGTCGCAGAAATCGCTGGAATAAATGTAAATGAACAAAACAATTTCTTATGATATTTGTAATATCTATAAATATGAATTTTATTGCATAAATAATACATGCTCTGTAATTCATATTTTACTTTAATGCTTTGTTATTTTTTATACTTTTTTTTTATATCTTCACTTAAGGCATTTATTTATATTTCAAAGAAAACATGGATTTTAACAAAAGAAAATCGAAATACTATCTAAAAAAAATTCTGATGATTGGTCAATTACAAATTGAATGTAATTAATAACGGAGCGTATGGAATTGCCAATCTTGTGAATCACACTATCTAATCTAGAAAAAATACATTAACTTCAGGGTGGAATCATTTCATTTTGTTCTCACATCTTACTTATTCACAATGCTTTCATTAAAGCCAGTTTCATTTTATCTTTTGGTAAACTATCTAATTAAACGATTAAATTTTGCAATATATTTATTACACAATATAAATGGAAAAATCGAATAATTTATTAATTACTTATTGCAAAAGTAAAGTCGGAACTGCGTTATGACAATCATTTTATTTATGTCTTCGCTGTTAAAATTATTTATATTGTTATTCACTTTATTACCTTAAATACCTCGGTTCTACATTTAAGTATTGTATTCATCTAGGAATATTTTTCTTTAGCATTTGGTTTAGGTGTGTGTTGTTATTACATAATGCTTCACATTTATTATTTATTTAAAATTAATTTCTCTGTTTTATTGTAATTCCATTTACTAGATGAATTTGTTTTTTTTTTCTTTTTAAATATACTATTGGATAATATTCACATAATAGAAGATAATCATTGTATGGAAATCATTTGATGACTTTGTGTTTGATTCAAATTATTACATTTCATTTAATCCATTTTGAGGTATCGGTCTTCCATCATTCCTTATTAACATTATACATTTATTCATTTACTTCTATACGATTTCTATCATATTAATTTGATTTCAATTTGATAGTTACATTATCACTTCTAGTTCACTTTAATCCTGGTACTATCTTGGATTTTCCATAACAACTTGTTTAAAAACACCGGCTGGCATACGGGATTTAACTTCATGACCCCCTAACGATGCAGTACCATCACTTGCTATATACAATTGTAGTCCAGAAGCTAAAACAAATAACAAGTAATTAGATAAAATTCAACTCAAATGAACGCACTAGGAAAACACTTACTCTCCGCCGATTCTTCAAGATCATCTAATTTTGTCGTTTTCAAGAGTTCATCTATTAACGAATTTGCATTTACCCGAGTGTCCTCTACACGTTCTGATACCGTAGGACCTTTATCTTCACTGGTTTTCTTTCGCCTTTCGGCTAAAGCTTTCATTCGGTCCAATGAACCGGTTTCACTTGTGGAAGATGAGCTTGTATTTCTGCATCATCAAATAAAAAACAATCATTTAATTTATATAAAACAGTTCATCACATTAGAAGTAGTAAACGCAACAGAATTAAATAACAGCAATTAAGTATTCAACTACTAAACCTATTGAGTAAATGTTTCATATAACTATAACACATCACATCGAGAACATAAGTTAATCTTCTGTACAAAAAAAATCTCAAAAAAAAAAAAACTCCGTAAACGACCAAGTAAATGAAAAAGCAAATGTATTGATGATTTTTAAAAGCCCTTAATATTCATATTCATGCAGTTAAAATTATTGCAATATTCAGGCTCTCGTGTTTCCAAAACCCAAAAGAAAAATCAAATGCTCCCCGGGGCTATACGAATATGTACAAAAAAGAAAAAAACTGTTAAGAACCAAATAGAGATTGTGAAATTGTTTTCCTTTCAACATGCATTGACCATAAAATTGAATCTAAATAAAATTATTGTATTGAGTGAACAGAAAATCATGCAATTACTCAAACCACATTTCAACGAAATTGATTTTCTCTTGGAAAATAGAATCTGACGAAACCATCTGATGAAAATCAATCTAACAATGAAATGCAATTACCAAGTATTTATTAGAGTTCAGTTCTAGTAAAATACCAGTTTAGTGCCACATAAAATGTAAAATAAATGATTGAAGACAATCAAATATTTTGTGTGAGGATATTAAAATAAGAAACAAATAAAAATTAAGAAAAATTAAAAGAGAGCTTTTTTCTGAATTCATAAAGAATGAAACGAACGTATTTGCACTGGATCGCCGTATTGCCGACGTAGACTGCGTAAATGAAAACGGCATTGGACTACTTGGACCGCCACCACTAACAGCAGCAATTGAAGGTGATGATGATGTTGGCAACGATGTTAATGAACTAGTTGGCTCTAGTGTTGCCAACGGTTGGCATACACCAGACGATGTAAATGGTGTACTAGAAGTGATTGCATGATCAGACGATGTTGATATTAAAGGACAATTATTTAATACACCAGCCGGTTGATCATTAACCGTTGAATTATTTGTTGATCCACTTATTTGTCTCGTGCTACCATCTAAAAGCCGTCGATGTAATCCACTCGTCACATTTCTATAGATTTAGAAGAAGAAGCATTTTGATTTTCTTTTTTTTCTTAATGATATATTATATGTATGTGAGATGATTCAAAGCATAAATAACAATAAAATTATTTATTGTTTTCCATGTGACTATAATTAAATAAATATAAAATTAATTATACATAAATGTATAAAAAAAATTAAGTATTCGTTTAACCCATTCCATTAAGTAATAGTTTATATGTACAGAGATTAAAACTACTACTATTTATAATACAAGATTCAGAAAAGGGATTCACACTCAGTATAAAATAAAACTGAAGGAAATAAAAATGTGTATTTACAGGAGCAGATGAGAAAACCTTCTGATTAGAAGGGTTCCCAACTGATTTTGTATCTAATAAAAGTATTGAAAAGCAAAGCTCTAACTATATTTGTCTCACATAGGTTGTATAATTGAGAATATACATTCAACATAAAGCACACGTAATCTCATCACAGTAAACACGATTCCCAATGAATATCAATGGCATTATGGATATTCACCAGTAGAACCGTATTTGTAAACAACTAGAATACTAGAGAATTTTCTATGCCCAATTTGAGACAACATAATCGAACAAATGTAACACGACTTGATGTGTCTTAGGTCAATAAGCTAATTTGGTTGCCAGTTTTGAGTTTTTCTAATCGTCTCATACTGAGAACGATTAGACTTGTCTTAAAGTGTTTCGTACCTAATTAGTTCATGACTCTGCTTATAATTTTGTAAATTATTATGTGATGAATGATGTAGAGATTTAATTATATGCTGCGGTATTCGATAGATTCCATCCGATTGTCGGAATACAGTTTTCATACGTGCATCCGGTTTATGGTAACTCCGACGGTATCCCCGTTCAAATGGTTCTGCCGTCATGTGGATTGGATCATATCGAGGTGTTACTGGATACCGATTGCCCATGGATTCATCATTCAGGTAATCAGCGGTACTGTTGCTTAAACGCCGTTCATATACAATTGGACTCTTCAGTGAATCAATTGAAATGTCTTGTTCATTTATTGATGGTATCGTACCCATTGATTTTATCTTTATTAATTGCATATGACGTAATGGTATTGAGGGGCTATCTTCGTTTGTCAAATAACGTGTATCACCCACGCCACCATAAATTCGATTCTTTTTATTGTTTTTTTCGTTGCAATTTGGTCTCTGTAACAGATCAACGTCATTCTCCATTTTACCATTTTTATTATTATCATCAATTAAATTCGTTAAAGAGCGTCGTCTTGCCAAATTGAATCGTAGATTCTCAAAATCTTCTTTTGATTCCAACAAATCAATGGGTATATCAGACATGAGAGTTAAATTATTTAATGACTTATGAAATCGTGAACCAGTTCCAAAGGTATTATTCGGTGTATAATATTTTTCATCAATACCAGAATCACCGCTATATTCATCTGGTGGCGTTAAATTCTGTATATCGGGTGACATTACCATTGGTGTACTAAATCCATTTGAGGTGTCATCATGACCAAATGAACCATTAGGTGTACCATAGTATTCATTAATTTCATCAGGACTTTGTGGTATTATTAGTTTTAACATTGGACTATTAAAATTCTGTTTACTATGTAAACGGTTTTTGATTGAAATAGATTTTGGAAATGTAGGAATACACCTTTAATAAAATAATATGTAAAAATAAATATATTGTATATCACTTGTAAAAAAAAACATTGTTAAACAGATATAAAGAGTAAACGAAACAAATATATAGAAATTAACAAAATATGATTCAATGATTATTAGGACAATAGAGATATCTAATTCACATTCACTAGTAGGTTTTTTCAATTATGGATAGATTTTATCAAGTGTTTCTATGGTGGTTTACACGCCATACAGGCATCATGCCAAATGTCGAAGGATATATGAAATCATGAAGATATACCACTAATTTGACAGGTGTTACCGTTGGTAACACCCAGAACATAACAAATAGATATACATAGTTGAAACGCAAAAGGTATTTTCGTGTAACCAACGGTGATTGAATGGTTTACCATGCACACTTATTAAATATTAAATTAATAAATCTAATTATCTTTAATTGGTTATTAACAAATTAGTAACTCAAAATCGTAATTGTTCTTCTACATTGATAATAATAAATTCTGCTATTCAAATAGATTAATTCATAATGTAAAGGTTAACACAAATCACTAAAATCACGTGTCAAACATTTAAAAGATTCAAATTGAAATTAATTAAATACTTGAACATGCTGATTTTGTTGTTTTTTTTTTTTTATTTATTTGTACTATTATTGTTAGTTACAACTAGAGTAAGTTAATAGAATCATAAATTTTCATATTACATTCACATAATATAATATAAAAATCTGTTGCCATGTATTCCATTAAAATAAAATGCTTAGAAGAGTGTGAGAGATATGGATTTAGACAGGAAATCAAATTATTGTTCACATTAAGTTCATACATGGATTTATATATTCAACGTGCCAAATAATAAGACTTTGGTTATTATGTAAATCATCTGATTTTCCCTTGTATGAAAATAAGAACTCAATTTTACAATTATGTGAGAATGTCACCGTGTGTGCGCCTGTTGTTTAATAACTTTAGGAAATTAATTTAATTTTCCATTGTTGAATAACATTTTTGTTTTCATGAGAATTGTGTCCATTACCATTGAAAATCAATAAAATATTCATTCGTATTAAATTGGTAGAACAAATAAAATTTAGAACAATACTTTTTATTTTATCTTTATAAAAGTGTCAAGTTATAAAATTCCAAAACTATCTATCATACATCTACTAAGTGATAGTATCACCTTAGTGATAAAACTTGATAGTTGTGTACTTAAAATTTATCGTATTAGAGAATAAGATAAAACTCTGCTTTACACAGAGTTGGGATGCAATTTCCTTTAAGCAGCCCACGTGCATTAAACAAACTAATAAGAATTAAGAACAAGGTCTAATCAATAATTTATAAATTTATAGCATGATCATTCTTTTATGCCAAAATGATAAATTGAAATCAGACAGATATTATTATATAGAAGACATAAACCAAACCGGAAAAACTCAACCGTTGCACCCAAATAATAAATAAGTTGGAATTTAAAATACCACATCTGTCTAAGCGATAGTTGATCATTGATTAATTTGACAGATTAAATAAATTTTTAGTATATTCTGCTAATTAAAAAATTATGTTAATCAAACAATTACTACAAAATGAGCAGATACTATTCACCAAAGTAGATACTATTTAATTCCTCCTCAGACACTTAGTGTTCTGACTAATTACTAATTAATTTAATTATACCCATATGCCCAGTGATACCCCATACCGTCGTCACCATATATTTATCACTACATTCTTAATGTATCACTTAAACGTTAATGGAGGTATAGATTTAACACAACAATTATATATGGATGGATGTAAGAGATATTGTAATATAATCTAATAGTTTTTTTGTTTTCTCTCTCTCTTTCTATCTCTATGGAACAATTAAATACAAATATGTGTAATGATTACACATTTAAAAACAATGATAAAGAGAATGTAAAAAAACACCAAAAGGTGTATCTACTTGTAATTAACATGAATTACGTTGAAATTGATGAAATTAAGTGGAAGTAATATAAATGGGTCTCAGTACAACTACACCAAGGCTTTAATATAAACTGTATGATACGATTTGAAATTACCTTGTATGCCCGGAATCACCTTCTGAACTTTGTCGCGAGTGCTGACTATGAGAAAAACTGCTATAGCCGGAACCTTTAGACATCTAAAATTACACAAGAATAAGAGCAACATAAGAAGCGGTAAATCATTTACGTTTTTCACAACACTATAAGAGTTCATAGAATATTAAAAAGAAAAAAACACTGCAAATCAATGACATTTTAAATGTACTTACTTGACTAGTATTACTCGAATTTCTTGAATGACCCATTTCAGGCGGAAGACCTGACTGGTAGACCATTTGTTGTTGCGGTGAATTACTATTTAATTGACTTATTGATGAATATTCAGTTATTGAATTAATTGCTGCATCTGAAGACTCTGAATTCCCTGAATCAATTAGTCCTGATAACGGCATCATTTGATGATTTGGATCCAATTGATTTTCACAATTTATTAATAATGTTTCACTTGGTTTCCGTTTTGTCAATGAATCAAATCCAGATGATCCAGATGTGATCGATGTATCGTCTCGTGTTGTTGGTACTATTTGGCGTATACCACTACTTGGTGTTTGTAACACAGAAACAGTTGGTTGTGTACCAGTTACAAAATTATCAACGTCTTGTGACGATAACTGTTTACCCTTTAAACTTGGCGATGGACTAAAATAAAATAGCGTAATAAGAAACAATAACATAACAAATTAGTCACATACGGTTATAAACAAAACGAATGCGATTTAAATAATAAATTATATTTATACGTACACCTTAAATAATATATCACCACTTAGCATATGCATTTTAATAGCAACTCTAAGCATTGAATTGTCTTGACGATGCCGCGTATCATAACCCTCTAATAAACATCGTCTGGCTGTTAAACCAGAACCAGCAAATTCGGCTAAATTTAAATCAATAAATCCTAATTTTTGATAGCTACGGCCACCTTTAATCTCTTTTCGTACTGATACCCGTAGCATACATGGCTCCAGAACACCAGTTGACGCGTTTGCTGACATTTTACATACAAAATCAAATTTTTGTCCCCATGATACTGAATGGTTTTTCACCTCAATGCTAAAAAACAAAGAATTAGATTTCCTATATATAGAAACAAAAAAAAACAATTGAATGTTAATTAAATTAACTTACCGATTACTGAACTCTTGAAATGAACCACCATCGAGCAATCGAATTTTGGCAAATAACACAGCATTTAAAAACGGCACCTCAACAAGTTCAGCTAAATGAAGTTCCACCGCAAATTTATATTTTTTCTTTTTCATCATAAACGCCATACCTGGGGCACCTGGCCCAAGCAATGTCATCAGTTTCTTAGAACCGTTTAGCGTTCCAGTATACCGTATTAGCACAATTGCAGCAGCCAAAAAATGGTCACCCTTGACTTGTCAGTATGTGAGTGTTACACAATTTTCCACAATTTCTGTAAAACTTTTCGCAATCGCGTTTCCTCGAATCTCAACGTTTATTTAACTTTTATAAAAAATTTTCTTTTCTTGCAACTCTATTATGTTTTTTCTTTCAATATTCGTTTTAAATAACAGCAGCCTCGAAGTACTCACAACAAACAATAAATCACAAATAAAGTTCATTAGCACATTATACAAGTCTCAGGTAAACATAAGTTCCACCCAACGAATATTTTAGTTTAGCCTAAATTTCACTCGAGGACATTCATAGAAATCGTATCCTCTAGTCCAATGCAATCATACTTTCATAGTGAGTTGTTTTTAAAACTTCTGTTCTGGAATATAAAAACAAAAACAGAAAAATTATTACGTTAATGATGGCAAACATAAACGCTTATTTTAAGATATTTAGTATTAAACATTCTCTAGCACAGCGTCATCCACTTAATAAATAAAATTTATATCATAAAATCAATTAAACAAACAACCGTTCAACCCCAAAACAATCTTTCATTTAATTTATCTCGGACCGATTGCAGTCAATTATGAATTGTACTTCCAACTGTTGTATTAGAGATATGAAATAATTATATGATGTAAAATGTGCAATCATTTAAAAGTTCAATTTAAAAGAGGAAATTAATTTTATGTTTATGTACAAACATAAACATAACGAAAAAATTTATTTGGCAATATCCAAAAATATAAATTCAAATCTCATCTACGATACACATAATATATAATTTAACACGTAATAATCAACAGAACGTTGTTATTTAATGACGAATTTAATATAATATCGTTTCAACTCAAATTATATTAAATAATAATTACGAATTAATAACATTGAGATATAATTTTGAAACAGAGAGAAAACACACTCACACATACACTAAATCGACTATTATATATGAAAAGATTACTTATTGTAGCCGTGAAAATTGCAGTACTATCAAGGTATTGTACATTGATCCGTTGTTGATTGCAAATTAAAAGTTTCACTGAATAATTATTTCAACGTTTCCACATACAGAATATTGACTAAGGTGCTGTTGAATCGTGTATTGGCGACAAGGTAATATTTCGATTCGTAGGTGACTTCATGATTATTCATCACAGGTAAGTATATTAGTCTCAATTCAACCAAATGTTTCTGTTACTTGTACAAATTCTATATACTGATAACAATTTACGCGATATTCGTCAGTTACTAATTAATTTTATGTGTTTTCCCATAAAAGCCCATAAAGAAACAAACATATGTATGTAGCTTTCGGACTCTAAGGCTTATGCAAAATAAACATTACGGTATCTCTACGTACGTTATCAGCACTGAACTTAAATTTGATTCAATTAATACAAGAACAAATTATGAATTCTAATAAAAATTTAATCAAATATGAATTTTTGCTCCCAATTTGATTTAATAATCATACGAAATAGAATTCCCGTTTCATCTGTACAATTCTAAATTGAAGATGTCAAGTTTAATAATCAATAAATTCCCCCATTGAATTGATAATTTAGTTTCCATTTGGTTCAATTATACTCCAAAATACATTATAATTTGCCAGCCACTTTGATAAAGAAAAATATATATAAAAACTGGGTGCGATCATAAGTTTAATGAATTCATTCGCAAATATAAAACTCCATATTTTCAATCATTATTAGTTAAATGTTTTATTTCGATTTTTCGGTTTCGCTTTTATATTTCGCACATATAAACTTTTGTTAGCTAGTCTGAGAATAATATTTGGAATTGATTGAATCAGCACCAATACGTTACTTCATAATTTATAAAAAAAATATACGATTCATTCGCTAATCAATTTATAATTCAACATTATTTTTGCCAATAGACGAATTGTGATGTCTCATCCAATAGTACGAAACAACAAAAAAATTTTTATGTTTACTGGTACTGACTCAACGGTCATATTAAATTTAGATCCATTATTACATGAAAGATAAAGAATTTCAATTTAATTTTTCTATTATAAGGTTTCATTACAAATTGTATTCCACGCTATTATATAAAAGATAACAATTTATTTTTATATACTCAATGATTCTTTGATCCAATTCTCTGTATATCTCACATAATAAACCGAAAGCAATTTTAATACTATGTACAGCCATATCAAGTGTCAACATACAACCAGAGAGAAAGAGAAAGAGTCAAGAGTTGATAAGAACATGAAATTTGAAATACGGAAAACCTATTTGAAATGAAAACAAATTCTGTAAGTGAAAAGTAAAACAGCATAATAAAAGTGGCAAGGTCACGTACCGAAATGTGTGAATGTTATTAGCAAATCCATTATTGAAACATCATCAAACTGATATCGTTTGTTTATTAGGGTCTTTCTTACGATCTGTTGACATTTTCAGTGAATGAATTTACATCAGTCAAATATCATTTTATAATCAATGGATATGATAAGCTCTACATTTTATTTAGTATTTATACATATGTAGACCCGGACCTTAACTCTACTACAGAAGCTTCTCACCTGTGTTCATCAACACAGTTTCATACAATAAATTCCGTTGCTAAATCAAACGTAATATTTTCCATCGTGTTCCGACTGAAGGTGATTTACGCAAATCATGATCAAATTTTTGTTAGTCAGGTAAGCGCTTAGTTCTCTTAAATATTCTACACGTCAGCAATGGCTTGGCATTTTTCATTGTCTCTATAATCGTGTAATGTTTACTTTAATTAATTCCCGATAAGATTAACTATAAATAAATTAAGATAGCTAAATTTCTTAAATTGTCCTAGCCAAATAATTAATATCAAGTTTGATGAAATTAATAAATAAAAAGGCACTTAACAGCCAAAAGCAGTTAGCAAAATATGGAACCAAGGTAGTAAAATCACCTTGACACCTGATAACGTATGCACTTGCTTCAACTCTATTGATTGCTTGGTATAACATCGAAAACAATAACACAATCACCTTTCAGAAAGCATATAAAAATAAATGAATGAAACGTTGCCACAATTAATTCGACCATAATTCAATTTTAATATCGACTACTTTTAAATAAATAATTATTTTATTTTTTTTTTACGTAAAAGGTAAACAACAATTTAACTAGATCTTTTTTATTATTTAACAATTCAGCACATTCAAGTAGTAACGAATAAAAATTCCGTCTGATCAACATGAAACATAAATAGCATACAATTTCAATTTGCATGAATCCACCCCACCGGACGACAGGTAACAAACCATTTTCATTTAAATTTTAAACAAAAAACCTTCATGTCTTGATCCACTTTAATTTCTCCACAATGTGTAATTTTAAACAATAAAATTAACGTATTAAATTTTATGGTAATTGTACAGTTGATAGAGGCATTCACTTAACAAAAATTCTCTATTACAAATAAACCGTAGAAACAAAATAATATGAATCTCTTTACCCATGTGATCATTTATGGAGTGTAAATATTATGTACGTAATCATAAAATTGTAACAAATTGAGACGAATTTTCATTAAAATATATTAAATGAATTCACTCAATTTATTGCTTTATATCGGTTTGTGTGTTACCTCATTCAATGATATTCGACAGCTTTTTTATTTAAATTGAGGAAAAACCAGATATTATCTGATTGTCTGTATGCATAATAGTTTCATTTAAGAAATTATCATTTGTGCTTTTTTACTGATTTGTTTATTTGATTGTTATTTTATATTTTCTAGTTTCAGAAAAACAGTTTGATTAAATATGTATACGTACATATATACAAATTGGCCCAGTAACAGGCGACAGGAAACTTTTAAGATCATAAGCTAAACGTAAAACAAAAACAACATGGAAAGCAGAACCTTGAATCTGATCCATTACATTTGCTTTAAGAAAATGTTAACGCGTTACAATCAATGAACAGCAATACACACGGATGAGGCAATTTCATAAAATTCGTATGTAGATCTATGTTGTGTTACCAGCTCAAATTAATTGTGACCAGACAGCCTAAGTAAACTGGTCATAAATTAGCATGAATTTTTAATGCCATTCATATGTAATTATGCTTTTATATTAATCAGTTATGAATTATTTAAAATACTAACAAATTTATTTTTGTTTTTAGTTTTTCTGTTAAACAAAAAACTTTCTTGTTCATTGTCTCATTTTGATAACATGGATATTCGGTGACATGAACCTTACAGTGAAACAATTTTGAGTCACTAATTACAAAGAAAACTAATTTAAAACACAATCCACCAACTAGCCTCAGATCATAAGGAAAATACAACAATGTAACATGAAAATATTATTATGGCTACAGAAAACGATGAAAGAAATACAATACGCGAGAAAATCTGTTTTCATCGATTCAACAGAAGAAATCGTATTAATAAGACAATTTCAAAGAACTATAAAGTAATTCAGAATTACATTGAATTCAAATAAGAAACAAAAGAATAAAAAATTATAACAGAAAGAATTAAATTCTCCTTAAGTTTACTTTCATTCAACGCACAAACAAGCATCGTACGATTTTAGGATATTAATTCATATTCTAATTATAATTCGGTGAGTGAAACATATTATTATGAATGAAAACCATTAAATGTTTCGGTTACCTTCGATTTCCAATATGTATTATGAACGTTAAATGTTTACAGTAAGAAAATTGCACAACATATTCATGTGATGCCACAAAACAGATAGCGAAAATACACCAAATATATATTATAGAACAAAATACTTTTTTTTTAATATCAGAACCATCGTATACTTATGTTGACGCCACACAATAACACGGATAAAAGGAGATATCTGTTTGTATTCCAACTTCAATTAAATGAATCCAAACTGGACTATTATTGGGTTAATTTTTAATGTCCACAATTGAACATTATTATTGTTATTTGTAGATTATTATTCGGCGCATTCCTTCAATTGCATTTAAACGAGATATCATATTTTATACTTTAGCTTTCAACATATGCTCTTCTCTTTTTTTTTATCCCGTTAACTAGCTCGACATTAATTCTTTTTTTATTTTGTGGCATCATAAATTCTACATGGACATATGGTAAAACACATTATAATCTCAAATCGTTTACGATTTGTGTATAACTTAAAGAACAATATCATTATTATTATTGGATTAATATAATGTTACGGTGTAAAATACATAACATCTTATTAAGTAAAAACAAACAAAATCTTCAAACTTTTACTGTTTTATTTTTACCATCACTTGTTTTAAGTTAAATTAACAGCAATGGAATGTTTATGGTTTATTGTTCACACTGTATGTGGAATATACGGAAAACACTTATAGAATTCTATTGCACTTTTCCAGCGCTATGATTTCACTGGTGACCCACTAAATTGTAATTGAAGGGAATCATTCCAGCCGCAATTGATCAGAGACGAAAACATTGTAATTCAAATGGGTATTATTTTACATACGAACAATAACTATTTCATAAAACAGTCGAAAACTAGTTTAAGTCTGTTCCTGTGGTGTAATAGTTAGTTTATGTATACTGTGTGCCATTTGATTACGCGTATGAATCCAAATGGCAAAAAAAAAAAATCGTTAAATTGAGCAACTTACGAATGGGGACTCACTTTTGTTTGATAACTCTGAATCTCCAGCTCTCCGTATGAAAGTTATGGATCAGTTTCTGGTTACTCTCCGTTTCAATAAACCACAGCTATAGAAAATAGCAATGAAATAACACTTTTACACTGGGTAATATAAGTAATCTGCCTTTCGTTTGGATTTTTAACGATGTACCACTTGCAAACACAAACAATTTTACCAATTGGGTTGCGTTATCAAAACTCTTTGGGGTTGCGATATTTTGACGAAACCAAGTCCTCACTTGGATACAACCAAATGTATCTACTGATGTAGTATTATGTATATCCAATGCAATCACACACTAATTATACATTAACAGTAAATCGTCTACAATGTTACGTAGATTCTAAGCACGGGAAACTAAATAAAAATATACAACACATCAATTTTTCCCTCGAAGGCCAATCAGATCGAGAAAATGTAAAAAACAAATTTTAGTTGCTTGTTTTATCACTGCAGCCCCTTCTCAATCACAATTATTGTTGGAACAACTAATTAATTATGGGAACACTGATACGCGAGAACAATTAATTCCGATAAAATAATTCGAGACGTTCTTGACCAAAGAAAAGAAAATAATTAAATGATTCGAAGCACTCTTTGGATGTGGGTGCCACAAAATGTTGGATGCTAATTTCGCACCAGGTGGACATGAATTCGATATCCAATCACTTAGAATCACCGATCACTAAGGCTACTGAATCACCACTAATTGTTCACTATCTTCCTTACTATTTGGTACTTGAATCTAAAAGCAGCACTTACTTTTTAAACAATGTTGAATCAACATCATATTATTAAAAATCGCGAAAATGGAACAAAATATTGAGTCGTCTCGAAAACTTTTATTCGAGAATGAAATAGGTGTAAAGTATTACTGGAAATGATAATCAGATATGATGTTTTAATAATAATAATATTAAGTAGAATCCGAAAATTGTCTGAAACGTCAGAAACGAAAACAACATTTGGCATTTCGTCCCCTTAGTATTATAACAGTGTATAAACGTGCTAAACGACAATTCATTCAATTGATGCATATTTGAATACCTCATGAATTTTTATCTCTGATGATCTACATTTCGTCCTTTGAAGGAATTTGGATAACAGTTATAATTTTCTATTTATTAATAAAATCAAACATAAGATTATCGCGATTCGTATTTACTTAAAAGTATTTAAAATCTTCAAATGATGATAACTCAAAACAATGATTTTACACGGTTATAATACTAAGAGGCCGATTTGTTTGACATTATTCGAATATCTGAAACTAACGTTAATATAATTAATTAAATACACTAATTTAAATATAATCGATGTTGAATGTTATTGACAATAATTTTATTAATCATTAAATTACGATTCTTTGATTATTTAACTACATATTTCTAGCATATTTGAATTTGATATGTTATGTTGGTAGCTCTACTATTATGGAGGAGCCAAATTCAAATGGACTACTCATCTCGCACGATTGAGGAACTGCTTCCGTTGGTTCGTCACATATACCAGTAACTTGGATATGCGGATCTCATCGAAATGCGAAATTATTCCAGATAAACTCTGTGTGATTAAACAAAATATATTAAGTACACAACAGACAGTAATTGGACCTATCCTCAATATACCAATGACAATTTACAATATGCGACGTTCCAGTATAATGTCCCAAGACCACTCTTTATCTCAGCAGTATCCAACTCCAACAAGATTTGCCTCAGTCGCCTAACATCTGTGTCCGACCAAAAATTATTACAATTCCTATTGATCATTAAGCGAACCTGAAATTCCAATATTAGTGTAATGACAAACAAACTTGCACTGTTGATCACGAACGAAACCCATACCTCACTCAATACATAATCTATTTGATCCATTGTGTAACAACTTCAATAAGATATTGAACGACAGTAATGCTATTGCCATTGTATTTAAATGCAACTGTTTTTTATTCATACTCATTAATTATAATAACGTGATAAGCTCTGTGCTCATTCTACTTTTGCTATTTCTACGAACCGTTCTTTATGAAACAAATCCTGATAACTAGCAACGTATCTTAAGTTCAATTCAGAATTTTTACTTAAATACTCATCTATCATGGTGGGATGACTGGGATCTGTTTCCAACCAAAGGTGGCCACCAGGCCTCAATTTCTTTGATGCCACTTTCAATATCAGCAAAATTATTTTCATACCATCTGGTCCGCCGTCTAAAGCTCGCAGATCTTCATATCTACAAGCAATATTATCTTGTTTAGATGATATAATTTCACACTTTTGATTATTTCATAACTCACAATTGTATTTCTGGTTGAAGTTTCTTTATATCAGCCGTTTTGATGTATGGCGGATTACTTACTATTAAATCATAGTTATTGTCCAATTTTTCCCATTCATTCGATTCGTCAACCTTTAACTGGAATATCTGCAAACGATCCAAAAGCTGATGTTGGTTCATATTTTTTCTCGCGAGATTCACAGCCAAATTACTCTGATCAATTGCTGTTCCTGTTGCCTGAAAGATAAATTTCAATTATTAAAAAACAGAATTCAGACCACATTATATAGTTCCCTACCTTCGGTAATGATTTAGCTAAGGCAAGAGATATGGCACCTGTGCCACATCCAATCTCCAGGAATGACAATTTCTGTTTGGCGTCTGTTTGTTGAAGAATCAGTTCAACTAGTTCTTCTGTCTCAGGTCTAGGAATAAAAACCGGTGGCTCAATTTGCAGTGTCAAATCTCTGAAATCCCATTGTCCTATCACGTATTGCACTGGCATTCGTGATAGACGACACCGACACAATTGCTCAAATTTTGTAATCTGTTTTTCAGTTAGTTCAATCCCAGGTGCTTTGGTAATATCTCCTAACTAAAAAGGAAAAGATATTGAGTAACCAATGGAGGAAGCTGTATGTTTGTAATCCGACTTTTCGTTTCTCAAGAACATGGGCTAAAATTATTTCGAGAGATGGTTGGATTTCAGTCACTTTCTCATCCTGAAATCTCTTCTTCCACTTGTCTAATAAATCTAAAGTTCTCTGTGCCTCTGTGTTCAGTTTGCTACCATCATCTTTAGTAACGGCGACATCATCAGCCGGTGGTCTCGTCACTGTGCCATCAACCGAAGAGAATCGATTGAATGGATTTCGTAATAGATACCCTTCAGCTTTGCTGTAGCTGCCCGACAGTCTCTGGACAATATTTTTCAACATGATTGCATAAACCTAAACACTTTAATCACTCATATTAACACCGAATACCGCTTTTGAATTTATATTTCCTCTATCAGTTCCCCGCTGTTATGCAAATAATTCCATTATTTTTATGAAAACAACAACATTCAGTGAAAACAATTTAAAAAGACAATAAAAAAGTTAGGTTATGATTTGGAAACGAATCATATCAGAGCCATTTTAGTACAGTGTACGGTGCTAGTAACTCCTATTTAATTTTTAGATTTTGTAATTGGTTTTATTTTTAAATAATTTATTGGTAAATTAAGGTGAAGTAACGTGCTGAAACATTTGAATAAAAGTGAAATTAAATGTACGAGATCCTCAGGTTAGTCGAATAATTCAAGTTAATAGTAGATCCTTAGTTTGCTTGCTTAACTTCTTCGGTTTTCCAGTATTGCCTTCCAAGGCAACGGTCAGTTTTAAGTTATAAGCTTCATCCTCATCATCAATAGAAGCTTCCTCTGCTTCCTCTTCTGAGTCCCTAATCGGTTCACCATGAACAGATCCTTTTAGAATGATTGGTATCGTAGGCCCCAAATGTATCTGCAACGTCAAGATCGAAAGATTACTCCTTTACAATTTTTATATGTAACTTACATCTAGATAAATTATCTCATTAAATTCTTTCACTCCTCTATAATATTCTCTGGTTGGTGTGAATGTAATCTTGCAACTGATCTGTTCTCCTGCAGTATTATGTATGGTCAGTTCTTGATAGATTTCACAATGAGTGTTGGGATCCTTTTTCATTCTGTACAAGGTACTTATTTCGGTATAATGTTGTTTAACCGCTTGCAGATCAATACTTTTCACATCTCTGGTGTGCTCACAAACCATATTCAGATCTCTTGAGTGTACACCACCCAAACATTTGCAATTGCAAATTTTGTATCCATCAAAATATCTCTGGCGCTTCATACGTTTAAAACGATTTCTATAAGTTTTATATTCCCAATGTTCTGGGGGATCAATAACGTAGTTATTGATTGTATATCTTGTATTCACTACATCTCTACAAAAAATTTGGTAAGGAATATTCAACGAGATCCGATTTAATATGATAAATACTTGTGGCAAACACATTGATCTGGTGGACATAATTCGACCCGTAATCCAGGAATATAGCAATCAGTTCTTATGGCTGCATTTAAAGTACCAGGACCATGGAAAAAGAACCGTAATGTAGTATGAAATGTTTCAGATGTCGTTATTGGACAAAAGTTAACTTCATATTCAGGTAGACAATATGGAATGGGTTTGATTAAGAAACTAGATGGTTTAATTGGTCGTCGATATCTATTCTTTGAAATAAAATATTTTGTATTCATCTTTGGTGCCACTTCAAGGTAAAACAATTTCGAGAAACATTCCCGCAAATCTGAATCACATTCCAATAGCATTGCAAATCGCCGAGATTGAATATAATTTGTTATATCTATTGCCGTTGGATATTCTTCCTATAATAAGAGTAAAAATAAATGAAATGACATTGATATACATAAATTGAAATTTTAACTGGATAATCCAAAACAACAAAATCGGCCAAATCGTCATCCGCAATTTCCAATATTTCTGCACAATATTCCGACTTTTTGTCATATTTAAGTACTGCACGTCCTCCAGAAACGTGGAACAATTTCATGTTGATGAAACGGAATCCCATGCAAACAGTCTCATCATACTCTGGTTTGGCCTCCATGGTTTTACGAATATCGGGATCCCCCTCCATAATTGAAAGGTTAACTGGAATAACTGGTAAGCATTCAGATGGATGACAGATAATTTCCTTTGTAGAAGGAAGATTAGCCGAAGCCTTTCTCTTAGATTTCCGTCTAGATGAACTTCCACTGCTGGAACTACTGCTTCTTGCACTTTTCATTCTTGACTTCCTTGTACTTTTACTTGTTGATGTTTTGCTAGCAGTTCGCTTTGATTTTGATGCTTTACCAGACTTTTTTGGTGTTTTATCTCTAGCACTATGCCTATGTTTTAAAGCATTCCTCAATTGATCCACCAATTCAAAATTGATTTCACAGGGTTTTATTTTAATCTTTCTGTAACAATTTTCAAACATGTGTCTTATGGCTTCATATTCAAAGGTCTTGTTATACGAATACAGAGTGCATCGATCACAATTTAAAACTGTGATTAAAGGTATCAAACCGGCTCCAGTTAGATATATTCCAATTGGTGGTTTATTGTTCACTTGTATACCAAATTGATTGTCGAAAAAACATGATACACCCATGTAACTAATTATGCTCATTTGCTGGTAAGTGTTGACTGGTAACTCAAATTCACACATTGGTAAAATTTTAACGAATCCTTCAATTAGTGTATGATCGTCAGGAGTATAACGATCGAACACTGTTAGTAATTTCAATGGGATTGGACTGATATTGAAAACACGTAGTTTATGAAGAATTGGTTCGTACCAAACCTATAAAAAATTGAATAAATACAACCACAATTGATAATTAATATAAATTATTGTGAGTTTTTTACCTTATTTCCGATTTCGTAATTTGTTTCTGTAATCCAAATTCGAGGATCACAATTCATTGCCGTAAACTCAACATTCGTGGTATTGCCAGCATCCACATCGAATAATAGACCGACATAGAAATCAAATTCTGTGAAGTTATTTCATGTTAATAAAACGCAGAATTGTAATTATTTAAACGGATTAGTGGGTAGGTGTACCTTTGGTTTGGCTTGCAAATCCTACAGTAGTAAATTTCGTCTCAAGTGGCTCTAATGAACCAACCATTTGGTCAAAACGAATTACATCCTCTGGACGAATACATTTATCTTTCTTAGGCATTATGTGTGGTGGCATCAGCTCTTTTCTTTTCTTACACAATGGCAATGGATTCATTTTACATAATTCAACTACTAATTTATTAAAAAACTCAAATTTCTCTTGATTCGTTATCCAGATATCAAATTCTTCAGGATTTATAATAGTGGGTTGTTTTACTATGCTCATACCACGTTTTGTACTACTTCTACGTCGCCCTTGTCTGGTAGAGGAACGTGCACTCTGTCTACCTCTAGATTGTGCGGTAGCAGATCGTGTGTTTTCTTTTCGTGATGCTCTTGCTGTACTTCTTCTACCCTTGGCAGTTGCTGACTTTCGTTTTCCTTTGGTTGTACTGATTGCTGATAGTCTCGGAGGTTCAACAACTGGTGGCGGTGGAGGACCCTCTGGAAAATCATCATCCTCTTCTGCCCAATAGGCAATGTAGTCGTTTGTAGTGTCTTTTTTGTAACAAAAATATGGAAATACGTTGGATTTAATTACTTCGGAGAAATTCATCACATTTTGGCAGTAGGGAATAATAGGCTAAAGTAAAGATAACAGTGTAGATTGTTTGTTTTAATTTGTGAATTTAAGTGACTCTCACTTCGTCATATTGAAATGTCCCTTCGATATAACTCCACTGGTATTTGGCTCTTAAAGGTCCAGGGTTGTGTAACTGAATAGAGGCAACAGCGCTAGTTTGAATTGTTACCAGTTTAACAACTGTTGGAAATACTTCAATTAACGGATATGTAATGGAAGCAATTATATTTAATGCTGGCATTGGTCTTCCTAAACAATATGTCTTCAATTTTCCCATATATTGTATTGCCAAACGATTTTTTGCAATAAGTTCATCATTGAATTGAATAGTGACATAATCGTAATCATTAGGTTCCATGTATATATTGCACATCTTTGATTGGAAGATGTCGTCTTGATGAAAAATGAAAAATTCTCCTTCAACTTGGGCAGCTCCCATAATTGCCAGTTTCCCACAATTATGCATCGTAATCAGTTCTAAAGACAAGTGTAAAGTATTAATTTAAACTTCTATTGTATTGCAAATTAATTACCTGTAATTTGATTATCGTAAATGCCTTCCTCGTTATAATATATGTCGAATACTACATTCTTGTGCGACCATTCGAGACAAGGCTTTACAAAAGAGGCCATCATCACAATGTGGTATTGTGGCACTCTCATTGGTTTTGGATGGACCACAGCATCAATTGTGAAATCTTCTTTGCACGCTTGGACGATGGTTGATTTGATTGAAATCTGCATTTCGACTGTTTCAAATGGTTTAATTTGGAATTCATCTGGTTGGACAATAAAGTGTCTAAAGATAATAGTAATTTTAACTCAATTCATTTGAGAATTTAAAAGTATACGTACTGTGTGATTTCATCTCGCTTGTGATTACTGACTTTAAATATAACGAACACACTATGAAGTTTTCTACCACGATTTTTAACTGTGATAAATTTACAATGGGGCTCTGGCATAACATAAATATAACCAAAGTCAAGAACTCTATGAGCATAACCATTGGGTTTCATACATTCTTTAGAACCACTTGGGACTTTTTGTAAGAAACCTTCAGCAAATTCTAATGATGAGCCAATTGCTTTGCAAACAAATGGTACATCGATTGGATCCAAATGAGGATTATGTATTTGCAGAAGGTTTTTATAAGTACCAGCATCTCGGAAAAAACTCCAAACAACTATAATAACTAACTGTCTTGGTCCCAATATTAATCCAGCTGGAAAACATTCAGTATTATCATCTTTCCTCTAAAAAAAAGAGGAAAATTAGACGTTTATAATGAAATTGGTAAAAGTTAAATTTTGTACTTGTGTGATGTGAAATTTAGCAATTGTGGGGCTTTCATTTTTGATTAGAATATATCTTTTGTAAACTGTTAGGACTGGAATATCATCACCTTTTAAGCTTCTAGGAATTACAGTTAGTTTGGGTGGCTTTGCATGAAATGTTAATTTATAGATGTACTTCTGGTTCTTTCCTAGAACCTGAAATCTGAAGAGTCTCATTAAAAGAGTTCTAATATAAAAAAATGGAATCGCAGACATACAAAATTTCAGTAACATGAATACCAGTAATCACTGGTTTTACAGTAATTTTAAAACTTCTTTGTTCACATGAATTTAAATGCCACTTCATTGTATCATATTTAATAATAATACCGGGAAACTCTTGCTAATGGAATACAAAGTTGAATGCAAATTTATCATTTCTTTTCGCAAATACAAATAAAATGATAATTTTATTGTGCTTACGTTTATGATGAAGACGAACATCATGATTCTGGAAGGATTTTTCATTTGTAATGTGATTGTTCGTTCTGCATCTACATATCCAGTGACAGTTCGTTCAGTTGGTGTGAGAATCAATTCAGGAACTATACAGTCGTGATGAAATGTAACTATTTGTTTAGTAGTATTATATGGACTTTCTTCATCGATGAGAGCTGAAACTAAGTTTTCTTCGTCATTTATGTATTTTATATAAAAATTAACAATCGTTTGAAATGGTCCTGGACAATTTGGAATAAAGTAAATGGTGATTTCATTTCTTTCATTTGGTTTCAATGAGCCACAAGTGGGTGTAATATAATATTCAATTGGATTGGGTGGTAGTATCCAATTTTGTTCGTTGTATGCTGTATAATCTAAATGATCTAATCCTAAGCAATGGCAAGCAAATACATATGCTTCAAATAGTTGATCAATAATTCCTTCAATTACTAAGTGCCTATCAATATAATCAAATACTATATCAAGTGTTTCGCATATAGCATCACTTGCTGCTAAATTTTTAGTCAAATGAATATCAAATTTTTCTTGTAATACTTCAACAATTTCTTCAACTCCCTCAGCAGCAGATGTAATTGAATCTTTATCAAGGTCTTTAGTGTACATTTCGAAGGTTTTTTGTAGGAGGTCTCTTGCTGATTTTTGGACCATTTCTTTTACACAATAATCTTCCTTTTCATAGGACCATAAATCTTTTTCATGACTTTCTGAATCCGATAAGTTAAACATATCATCTGATAGAACTTCTACACGATTGGGCATTAAATCACTGGATACTTCTGATATATTGTATCTGGATATATCAGAACTTAATAATAATTGTTTATCACATTTAGCTCCCTTGGTTTCAAATTGATTTGACGATGAATGAAAATCGGTGAATGATAATGGACTATTATTGCCAGTGAAACTGAATTCAGCCTTCCAACTAAAATTGGCTAACGTTGAGTTACTGATAGTTATAAATGAAGTTTGAAGGCAGCATATCGGTGACGGGCCGAAATCAACACAATCGGGAATAATGGTGGCTGAAATTCCAAGTACTTGGCCCCTGAAATTAATAAGGAATTTATTAATTATTCTTAACTTAGACTACAATTTGTAATACTTAATGATCACGTCTATTTTTTCACCAGACAACACTTGGAATGATATAGTTTCCAAAAAGAAACCAACATTCGTATTGTAGTACTCAAGCATAAAAATTGAATGATGTTTAGGTTCTAATTCCATGAAGATGGGTTCTACCTTCACATGACCTCCAAAGTTGCATTTACTTGATTTGTATATAATTCTTCCGCTATTTGGGCCTAATTGTTAATCAACCATTATTAGAGATTGACATCAAATTAACATAGAAACATTGATACCAGTATTCCCAGCAACTATTTCAAACCAGTGCTTCTCCCCTAATGTTATTTTTCCTATATTGATTTCAGAAATATTCAATTTTATTAATGGGCCTAGTCCTTCGCCTTCCAATTCTAATGGTATTCGATTATTTGGGTCTGTATTGACCCATAAATATGCAAATGTATCAAAGTCCAATGGTCGTTTCATTGCAAACGGAATTTCTGATGGTGGTTTAAAAAATACTTGAATCAGAGCTTTTGAATTAGGATAGATCACTCCTTCCTAAGATGATTATTGGTGATGAGAAATGTCATATGGTTTGTAAACCAGACTAAAATCATACCTTGGGGATTATGTGAAAAGCTTTATTTTGAAAATAGAAGTCCAATTGAGCCATTAGTCGTGTGTTTATATTATAATGGTGTTCCAATATCATTTGATGCGTTCTTGGTTCTTCAATGATTCGTCTATGGAGCAAATCATTGTACAAATTCGTTTCATAATTCAAATAGCCTTCGTAACTATCCTTTAAAAGTTTACGGAAATTGTTATCTTCTTGTCGATTTGGAAGTGCTAACCATTTATATGCAACCATTTTGGTCCCATGATTGGTAATATAAAAGCTTTGTTGTTCAGAAAGACCAATATAAGTTTTATGAAATTTAATTCGTTTTGTATCCAATGTTACTTTACATAATTCTGAATGAATTTTAACTGTGATTGTATCTTCGGTGTCAACTGAAATAGTAGGTATTAGTGGAATATTGTATATAGTAATTAATCTATTATTCTCACCAGTATCTAAGAATTTAACAGTAAGAACTTCTTCAAAATTTCCTACTTTTACCGGAGTGTACTCAATGGTCAAGGTCAAATTATCATTGGCATTAATGGTTAATCCAAGATTTCGTGGTTTTATTTGTATTTCGGACTCGTCAATTGGCAATATTGATATATGATGAGGTTCATTATCTAGATTAACTATGAAAATTGTATAGTAGCTGGTTACATATGGTGAAGTATCTGCCATTATAACATCATTTGGAATAACGAGACTTGGAGGCCTTGGTTTCACTAGAAACAAATCGAGATAAAGATTAGAAATTGAATTTTAATTTGAACGTAGTTTCTTACTAATAATCGGTATGACTGTGGAGAAACTAAGTTCTGGGCTATAAACAATTATTTCGGGAATTGTTTTAGATAAATCATTCACGTAAAATGCCATTTCGCGTGGATTGAATATTACTTCCACATCAACTGATAGTCCAGGCACCATTTTCTGATTCCCAGTAACTCGTATTGCCAAATCTGGTGAATTTTTCAGATAGATGTTCAATTGATGCGAATTACTATCCAAATTAATAATCTTGATTTTCTGGCGGTATTCATTGCCGCTGCTGAAGTTGTTAAACAAAATGACTCTGGGTTCGATGTTAAAACATTTATCCGGTCTAAGTGATTTTCTCACAGTTGGCCTAACCAAAGAATCTTCTAATCCGTCTAAATTAAAGAACGTATATCGTAGATTATGCAAACTATCGTCTATTTTATGGATATTCATGTTTGTTGTTTTTTTTTTTAATATTAATAATATTATTGTTATTGAGATCGATTTATAAATTAGATCCGTGCCAACGAACGATCAAATCAAAATGATTGAACGTATTCTAAATTGTCAATTCATTGGTGCTAGATCAACGGAGACTGATTTTTACTTACATAATGATAAATTGTAGAAAAAACTGTGTACGTGGATTGGAGAGATGCGGTATAGCAATATCATACGTGAAATACCTAATTCTGTGCGTTTATAGTAGATATGCATAACATTAAGACTCTAATCATCGCAATATCTTGGAAGGAATTGTATGAAAAATATCATACATGTTACTACGGTACTGATCACCTGAAATGTAATTTATTAAAATAAATTTATTTGTTTGAGAACTTTGAATTCACCCGACGCAAGAAACGATAATCAAACACTATACATCCTTTGCCATGGAATACAATCGGTGAATGTTCAAGTTGATAAATTAGGTTTAGCGTCTATCAAATGATCATTTAATTAATCCAATATTCTTAATCTCATATTGTAATCATTACCGACTCTGCATATTCCATATCATTATCTCCAAATTCAATGCTAACGGCTGCCTCCTCAATTCGCTTCGCCTAAAAATTTAAATCAAATATTTTAATTGTATTTAATAATTAACATGAATATATTACTTACTGCATTGGAACACTCCACACTTTTACGCACCACCAATATGAACATAATGAGTGATTGAAATACGCCTATCGTCGAAACTGTATATAGGACATTTTAAATGCAATGAGATTATTAATCGAATAGTAATATAATTGTAAGAGGAACATACAGAAATAGCAATCAAGCATTTTGTTATAGATCCGATAATGGCACCAATACAAATCAACCAATAATTGTATGAAACAATGAATTAAGTTAATCATTTGTGAACAACCGAATGCATTATTAACCGATTCAACAAGATCATAAATTGACTGATAATAGAGTTTAATTTCACGTAATTCATTAAAATGCACCTTGACCTTTTTATCAGTTCCTTGATGGTCCAAACGCAATAATTTTTCATATAAATTTTTTTCCAAGGTATGAATTATATCCAAATATAAAATATATTGGAGATGACGAACACTACTGACCATTAAACCGATCATATAAAATTGAATATAATAAATTACTTGTATTGAATTATAAGACACCCGAAGAAATAAGAATTGTGTGGCAACAGTAAATAATAAACTACCACCGAAATGATATATATAAGGCCACAAGTTCATAGCTGGTTTATGATCCATATTCAATTGAATAACGGTCTGCCAATAGTACTTATGATGATCACGTTGTAACCATGATTCAATTAAAATAAATAAGTAATTTATCATCGATGATAAAAACTTTAAGATATCATTGAATTGTCCCATTACATCCTTTTGATATATGAATATCGATGAACTGTCGTATGATATTATGAATTGCACAATTAGAAAAATTAAATGAATTACGTTGAAAACAACTGCCCAATTAATTGGAATTCCACCAAATTTTCTCAAATAAATTGGACAGAGTCCGAGTAGTTGAAAGAAATAATAGAAGAACTTAACTTTGTCCAGCATTCTGTTCTTGTTGAATTGCAACTAAAACTATTGAATACTAATGGAAAATTCAAATGCAAAAGTCCATTGCACTTTAAGTAATTGTTTCATATCTTCATCTATTCATTGGTAATTATCATAAATCATGATAGACCATTAGGTCACAAGTTAAAATTTGTTGTCTTTTATTCATGCGCACATGAACATAATAAATTCATTTTAATTTATTTCAATTTCATTTTCTATGCTATATCCGTTTCTATAATGAAAAGTGTGTGCTGGGTATTCCATTACAATATCCATAAGACCGTTAAACTAAGTGAATACATTGAAGTAAACGATCGTTAGTTATGAAACCAAAGAAAAAAGTATTGCGTTTTAGCCATGGCGCGAGAATAATGAGCTTTTTTATGTGATTTCCATAAAAGCATCTATTAAGGATGTGATTGAGATTATGGAGGAATGCCGTTTACTTGATCATTCATATAATAAATTAGGTTGATTCGAGTGAATTCTGTTTTATTTTATTTTGTATTATTAATAAATAAATTTATGCTGATGATTATATTATTATGTTATTTACAATGAAAAGTGAACTGCTTAATCTGTGTAATAAATAATTTTGTGGTAGACTAATCTAAAACATTATCAGCTTTATGATTCAGTTTATCAGCATCAGTCTTAGGTGACAGACGAGTTTCATAATTAGCTCTAACGAGTGTTCATAGTGAGTGAAGAAATCTCAGTATTGTTAAAAGATTTTTAATAGAAATTACATTAAACAATTGCTGGATTATTGTGAACTATTAAATTACTTGAAAAATAAAGAAATTAAAGATGCAATTAAAACGATTGCTATTAATCGTTGTGATTCTAATTGTACTCTGTGTGAGTGGCATTGAACCAAAACGTACAATTGGTATAAATCGTGGCCGCAAGAAGGGACAAAGTCCAAATGTACGAAGAAATCCTGGAACCAGTGGTATGGATTCACCGCCTGTATTTGAACCGCAAAATCACTAGTACAATGGGGAATTTATTATTAGGGCCCGATTCAGAATTCGATATTAATAATTCGAATACAGATGATATTGATGATCTTGGTTTAAATTCAATAACTACAAAACAATCGCATATAACAAGATTGGGAGACCGGAACCATAATATGGATTTAAGTACGTTTCATGGTATCGATAAAGAGAAAAATGGTGCATGGGGTGGACCCAGTTATGCCAAAGACTATAATACTTATAGTCAAACAGATGGAAAGAAAACAACAGAAGAAGAATTTACATATGGAAATGTCCTTAAACAATTAGCACTTTGGCATATTGCCAACAATTATAATTCATATAATTTAGATAATGTATCGGGCCCAAATAATCATTCGCATAGTATAACACATTAATAATGATACGGTGGAAAATACTAGAGAATCACACTTAAAGGCAATCATATAATAATATCACAGAATTTGAATCGTATAATTTATCATTGTAAAGAGCATTTAATTTTTAATATTATTATTTTAAATAAACGCTTAGTGACTAAGTTTTTGATTGCATAAAAACATAAATATTTAGCATGTATATTATGGGTGGCAATTTTTTTATTATAATTGTATAAACGAGAGGAAAAAAATAACAAACATAAATGATACTAAAAATCATAAACTACACTTTATACATATTATTTTTGGTATAACAACATCGTTTTAGTTTTGTGAAACGAATTGACAATATTTAATTTTAAGTGTGAACATTTAACTGGGGACCTAATTTAATAATATGGCATGAAATTGTTCAATTTAATTTTTATCATACTAATAATATTATGTTTTTATTTTATTTTATTTTTTTTTTTGCTTTTTTAGGAATTTAAAAAAGAATATTATGATTTTTTTTTGTTTCTTTTGGTATTATTTGATAAGATATAATCATATTTAAAATAAAAATGAAATACTCCTATACTCATAAGTATAAATTATTTTGTTATGCTGTAATATTGGCTAAGATATTAGTTTGACTCCAGTGTGGTCATTTGAATTGAATTTGAATTGCCTTTAATTTGATTAACGGCCCAGTATTCACGATTCTTTTTTTGTTCAGCTTTGTATGATTTACTGCGACACATGGGCGTTAATAAAATATCGTCAACTTCTTTTTCATCCCTCGTACATAAACTGACTAGAATGCCCACGATAATGTATATTACAAAACCAATTAATGTGTAATACATTCCACTTAGTCGGAATAAAAAAAATTTCTCCTCTTCTGAGTTTATTAATGTATCTGGTGCTATGGTTATTGTTGATGTTATGATTGAACTTGTAATATTGCCAAATCCCATAGCTTCACATCCATCTGTACTAACTGGAAGTGTTACTGCCTTCTTTCGTGGCCCCGTGAAATGTCCAACTGCAATTATTCCAACAGACACTATTGACACAATAGCTCCAACTAAAGCTCCCTAAAATAAAAATGGATTATTTAATTTTAGTGTGGTCCTCTTATTAGTTATTATACCTTTGAAGTAGTTCTTCGTGAAAACATTCCTAATGTAAACATGCCTAATAGACCTCCACCAGTAATTCCATTAATTGCTAATGTCAAATGGAATACTTCTCCTAAATGTTCCACTACATAAACCAATACTGTTTCTATTATTCCAATTGACACTGCCAATATCTATTAATAAAAGAGTAATTAGTTAATCAAGATAAAACAATTGACATGAATACTAACTTTCATTATATTGCTTGCACCCCTTTCCGTTATATTTGGGAAATGTGGTCTAAAGAAGTCTTCAAAAACACTACCAGCAAGAGTATTCATACTAGCTGACATAGTAGCTAATGAGGCAGAGAATATTCCAGCTATGAATAATCCGGGTAATCCTGGTATTCCGCTTGCTACATCAGTTACGTAGTATGGTAATATCTAAAATTGATTTATTAATCTCTATTTGTAGATAAACAACTGATAATGTTACCTGATCTGCTTTACGTACAGCCTTAATTGTAATTGGATCACAATCCGCATACTTAGCATATATTAGAAGACCAGTGAAACAACAAAGACTCTTGATAAAGATTAATCCAATTGTGTAAATGAGAACAGATCTACAACATAAGTAAAGTATTACACTATTCTATAAATAACTGAGCAATTTTTTACCTATTCGCTTGCTTTATGTCGGGAACGGCTAAGAATTTCTGCAAACATCCTTGATTAACACCCAAATGAGAGATCCATAGTAATGATAATCCGAAACAAACGGTCCAAAATGAAGATTTGACATAAGGACTTGGATCTAAGCTATTAAAATAGAAAATTTCTTAAATTAAATTAAATTTTTAATGATTACTTAGTTGCTGAACATGTTACTTGAAAAATATCAAACGATGACCCCTATCAGCTATACGCCACACTTCCGTGAAACTGCCTATATCTTGTATACCCAAAAATATGAGAACAGTGATTCCAATTAACATAAGAAAAAACTGAAGTGTATCTGTCCAGACAACAGCTCTATAATGGAATTATTTATAAAAATAGATAAATATAATTTGCGTTAATTTAATCATAACGATCAAAAAGTTTAATTTATTGCTCTATTCATACGAACTTAACGCCACATGGTTGAATGAAAAAGGTGACGTTAGGACTCTTTGGCGACATATCATTTGAATAAAATAATGCAAATTCATCATGAACAGGATGGATATAGGAACCAGTAATATTTAGATTTAATCATACCTGAGACCACCAACCGTTGTATAGAAAGTACACACGATACAAATAACCGGTGTGATTAGATGCAAGTTGAATCCAGTTACTAAATTGATTGAATTGAATACAATAAAATTAAATTTTGGATAAATGATAAAGTGACACTTTGTATACCTTGTGAGAGTGCCAAAGCTGGAACATAAATGACAATGGGAATAAAGACAATACAACTGATTGCAAAAATTAGACTAGCCATCTTTCGTACTTGCGTATTAAAACGTTGTTCAAGGTATGCAAACGAAGACGTAAGTTGAAGATCATAGAAAACGGGAAGAAACACATAAACCATTGCAAGATAGACCTATTAACGGTAAACCAAATTATATTGTGAAGAAAAATTATAACTATTCCCAAATTACTTACCAAAATGGCTGGAATAATGAATGCCCAATATTGGGTTCCATTGGCATACACCTCTGAGGGAACACCAAGAACACTAATTCCAGAAATGTGACTTTAAACAAAAAAGGAAAATTAACACAAATGTTTGATATCATATAAAACAAATCCTTACGATGCAACCAGTGAAATGGCAATTGGTATTGTGCTCATTTGCTTGCCACCCATTAAATATTCAGATGTGTTATTCTGCTTCCTTTTGGATATAAATCCATAATAGACACCAATTAAACCTGACAAAACTAACATAACTACAAAAATTGAATGATCCCACACAGTGAAACTCATCACTGGTTCAATATCTGTAAGATTTTGCATGACTGTAAAGGATTCAACTGATTTGGAAGTGAACTAAACGACAACTAAACTGACCTATTTCATGTCAATTGTCTAGAAGCGATGAAATTCTTATCTCACCTTAAATTTTGCTATTTGCATTAGAAGATTACGATATTACGAGAATGTGGATAACGAATTTAAATTTCTGTTGTTAGATGTTATTGCAACTGAAATGATATTTTTATTAACGATTATCGTGACGAAATAAACTAAAGTTTTCAATCCGTTTCTTGTGATAAACTTCCTTTACATTGACAAGCATTATGGTGGACAAACGTATATTTATATCCTGTGGACAATAAAGAGGAATTATTATGATGTTAATTATGTTTTCTGAAGAATAATAATATGGCGGTACCGGAATTGCATTGGGCCTTGGTTAATTCACAAACATCATTGAATGAATAACGGATATTTTCTCGTTCCACACAGATTGGAGGTCCTTTATTTCCTACGTATTCATCACAATTTAATTCTTCACAATCTAATTTGGATGGGACACACGCACATTCTCCTGCACCACGAATGATTGGTTTAGCTAAAGATATTTAGATCAATTGGCACATTAAAAAGTACTAAAATTAAATTGACTACTTACAATGATCAAAATTGCAATAATCTTTGTATGCTGTACAATTACTTTCATAGTTAAGATACAGATATTGTGGCAGATTTTTTCGCACAGTTTTGGGGAACCATTGGACACAAACTGGCACTTGTGGTTGTTTGGAGCAATCAGCGGTACATTCAGGTGGTGGTCTTACTGTCACTGGTTTCGAAGTCCATGGTCTATAACTATTGATAACTCCGAATAAACCTGTTAATTAATACTTATGAATATTGTAACTGAATTACATGTTAATTATTAATTACAAAAAATAACGGCAAATGCTAAAGAAAATTTTCCAAACATTGTAATTCGACTGCTTGTATTATTGCTACCTGTAGTAACTGATTCATTATGGGAGAGAATTGTGAACTTAAATACTGTAAAATATTAAAGTTTTTTTTTTATCGGGTGCTAAGATTTAGACAATTCATAATAAAATACAGAATTTATTTGAAAGTTTGTACAAGAATTTTTATCTATGAACAAGCGTTTATATGGGGAGCTGATATATTTCTTTTAGCAGTTTTCACACTTGTAATTTTTTCTTAGTAAAAATCGGATCAAATTAACAAGTGAAATTGTTAAATAAAATAAAAATTTCTATATAAGTTATTAAATGTGTATTTTTAATGTAAGTACATATATAGGTAAATAGCATACTCGTATTATAAGTTTGTGAATTATAATTTTATACAACTAATTTTGGATATTATTGTAAATGAAATAAAATTGTTTAACATTTTTTCCAGGAAGGTTAGTACCATAACTTTCAATTCTGTACAGAAAACCGTCCTTCACATTTACATGGTTTATGGTGGACAAATGTATACTTAAATCCTAAAAGTAAAGATAATATTTTATAGTTTCCACATGATGAATGAATATAGCGAATCTACCCTTGCATTGGGCTTTGGTCAATTCGCAAGCATTTTTTAATGAATATCGAACATTATCACGTTCAACACAAATTGGATGTCCTCCTTCCGGTAAGTCTTCATCACAATTTAAATTGTCACAATCACTTTTGAATGGGGCACATACACATTCTCCTTTACCACGAACATTCGGTATTACTATAATTGATTTAAATGGAATAAATTAGAATATGTTCTTAATTGTTTGTATAAATTAACTGTCTTACAGCCAGATTTGCAATATTCTTTATAGGCTGTACAATTATTTGGAAATTCATAATAAAGTGGCAGATCTGGACGGTCTTGTTCAGGATACCATTCGACACAAACTGGCACCTGTGGAAATTTGGTACAGTCAGCTGTACATTCAGGGGGTGGTCCCAAAGTTACTGGTCTTGAAGTAGTGCCTCTGTAACCATTAATGGCTCCGAAGATACCTGTTGATTAATTAGAATACTTAGTATAGATGTTAATATGTAATGATGATTATTATGTAACTGCAAGAAATAACGGCTAATGCTAAAGAACTTTTAAACATTTTTATTCAACTTCTGTGTCACTGAAAGCAACTATTAGTGAACTAATGTAATATGGAAGTGAATTTTGAATTTAAATACTGTAAATTTTGATGCTTTTCTTATCAGTCGCTTAGACGTAGATAGTTGATTATTAAATGCAGAATTTATTTGCAATTTTGTACAAGAAGTTTTATCTCTAAATAAAAGTTTATTTCAGCAGCTGAAAGCTTTACTTGCAAATAACCGAATCAAATGGCTTAATAGTTAATGAAATTTAAATTTAATTACGAATGGATAACAGTTATTACCTTCACCACATGTAAAATATTTAATGTTTATTGTTGGGACTTATAAAATATAATAGATACAAATAAATCATTGAATCTTATTACCTTTAAATTTGATGTTTTATTTAAATTAAACATGAATTCACATTAATTTTTGTCAAATTAATGTTCAGTAAAAAGTTAAACAGAATTGTAAATTTGTCTGCGATATTTATGGTCGCCTGTTAGAAATGCTTAGAAATGGTGAAGAAAGTTTCACTTTTTCCGAATAAAATATCGACCAAATTGATCGAAGTTGGAACAGGCGAACATAAGAACAGGAGGCAAAATCGTCCTAGCCGTACAGTGATTTCAACTAAAAAAGTGGACTTTTGGAAATTGGTTTTCCTGAAAAATCTGAAAATCTAAAGTTTCAAAGTTGTTGTTGTAGTCGGTGTACCAATTTGCATTGGTATCGGTAATTTCTTAGTAAGAAAACTACAAGAAAATTACTGAAAATCCATAAGTTTCAAAATTGTCGATGCGTGGAATTGCAATAGTATTGGTAATATGATAAAACAATGAAAACTGTCGTAATTCACTTCCAATTTGCATTACTTTCGTGATAATAGGATAAACAAGTTCTCATGAAGTAAAAGGAATAGTGTTTTCTTTGTGCTCTAATTACTATTTATCACTATACCACATTAATTAGATGTAATTAAAAGGATTTATTTCACATTACTCTTACAACTTTTGATGTACTCTTACATCAAAAGATCTAAGTTTAAATTCCCCGCTGTTGAATCTGTCAGTTGTTTGTAAACAAAAATAATATACGCACACCAGTCCGGTAGATTGAATGCTGATAACTGTTGTTGATAATTTCATGTTACACGTATTACGTGTTGTGTTATGTTTTGTCGCCGGAATTGAATCGAACATCGATATTTTTGAAGTTAAGTAGATCGCAATAGAGACAGAATGAAGGAGATAGTGAACATTAATAATCAGCCACCATGGATTAGTGGCCGAACTAAGCGATTGATAGCATTAGGTGTTTTCATTATTCTTAGTTTCCTACTTTTGCCAAAACCGGTGGGCAGTCACCAGCATGATGACCACCACCACCATAACCATCACCACGATCATGACCATGATCATGGACATGAAGAGTTTAATCCCAGCTACAAATATTCCAAACAGGCAAATGAACCAGAGCATCATCATCATCAACATCATGAACATGATCATCATGCGCATCATAACGGGGGACACGAAAAAGATGCTACGAAGCAACCACGTATGTCTTTTTTACATAACGCCATAATTATCTTCTGCTGAATTTATATCTGATTCTTGTTTTAGTCGATACAACAAATATTTGGTTACACTCAATCGGCTCCACATTAATGATAAGTGCTGCACCATTTTTCATTTTATATTTTATTCCACTCGACAATACTGACAGTATGCAGCCACGATTGAAGGTATTGTTAGCATTCGCGTCTGGCGGTTTACTTGGTGATGCTTTCTTACATTTAATTCCGCATGCAACTCACAATCATTTGCACGGTGAAGAAGGACACAGTCATGAGCACCATCATCATGATCACGGTCACAGCCATGGAGGTCACAATCATACCGAACATATGACTGTTGGCTTATGGGTGGTGGCTGGAATTATCACCTTCTTGGCTGTTGAAAAGGTGGTAAGACTTATAAAAGATGAAACTGGTCATGGACACAGTCATGGACCGAAGAAACCACAACCGGCTGCTGAATCAAATAAGAAAAAGGATGGCGCACAATCAAAGGATGTGAAGAAAATCCTTGAAGACACAAAGAAAAAGATGTCAGCAAAAAAAGAAGAGAAAAAGAATGAAATCAAAATAGCCGGTTACCTGAATTTAGCCGCTGATTTCACTCATAATTTTACTGATGGTCTGGCAATTGGTGCTTCCTATTTAGCTGGCAATAGCATTGGAATAATCACAACTATAACGATTTTGTTACATGAAGTGCCCCATGAGATTGGCGATTTTGCCATACTGATTAAATCTGGTTGTTCGAGGAAGAAAGCAATGATGTTGCAACTAGTGACTGCTTTAGGTGCATTAGCTGGTACTGTGATCGCTTTATTGGGTGGTCAAGCTGATTCAGCCAATCCATGGATACTTCCATTTACAGCCGGTGGTTTTATTTATATAGCAACTGTTAGTGTATTGCCAGAACTATTAGAAGAATCTACAAAATTGAGTCAATCACTTAAAGAAATTACAGCATTATTAACCGGCGTTGGTCTGATGGTGATAATTGCTAATTTCGAATAAATTATAAGTTAAAGTAGAATAATTAATTTAAAAAGAAATTTCATTACCGGCTTGTTATTTTTTCATTTGTATCAATCAATTAATTAATGAATAAGTGAAAAATTACGGTCTCATTTTGATTAACTTCAATAATATTGTTACTTTAGTTTATTATCAGATTATCACACTTATTAATTACCCTTAATAAAATTTTATTATGGATACGTAACTATCTATACAAACGAAGAAGGAATAAATAATACATATAATATGTGATACTTGTTATTACACAGTTCTAGTATATCATTCTTTCTTTTTTGTACCACCTTTCAAAAGTTCTGTAATCACTTCTAAACAATATGAAGCTTGTTTCTTAGCTTCTTCGTTATCATCATTTAAAGCTGTGGACCAGGCTAGTTTACAAGCGGACTTTGCTTCTTCTAAGAGACCTTGTCGTAGTAAAAGCATTCCTTGTGTCGCCTGCAACACTGCCAATTCAGTGAACCCTCTTATTTCTTTAGCCAATTCAAAGGCTCGTTCTAAGTACTTTTTACTTTCCTCAATCAAATTCAACTAAAATATCATGTCGATATAGGACTTTCAAATTTATGAATTGTATAACTTACCTCCAAACAAACGGCTGCCAGATCATTCAACATTAAAACTGCCTCGTTCGTCATTTCACCATGGAGTTTCTTATAAGTCTCGAACGCTTGCAGGAGATAGTCCTTAGCTTCCTGAAATTTCTCTTGTTGGATTAACACATCAGAGTAGAGTTTCTTCGCTAGACCGTAAAGTTCAAATAAATCTGGGTTGTCCTTCAATTCTTCTAAACGATTTTCAATTTTTGATAGCACGTACTTAAATCCAGTATTGGCTTTGTCCAGTTGTTGTTGCAGAAGTGCCATCTGTGCTATCTTTGTGCTTATGTGTAGCATCTAAAACGTTTAACATAGAATCCTTTATGTGACTCATGCGAATCAATTAAAAAGCAGGAAAACAAGTTACCTTAATATCAGTTTCTTCCGTACCGGCGCCCATTAGATATTGCATTACACTAACAAACAGCTTCTCAGCCTTTGCAAATTGTTGGTTCTGCATGGCGAGGTTAGCTAAAGTATCATAAATGTATACAACTCCATCACGATTCTGTAAATCCTGTGCCATCTTGAGGGCCACATGAAGCATCTGTTCGGCTTTATCATATTGTTCCCGTTGGATACACAGTATGCCTCTTTTGATGGTCATAATCAATTTGTCTTCTGGAGTTTCATCCTTATTCTCTCCTTTGAGGAACGACATCAGTCCACCAATTGTCAACGATGTACCGGTTGTTATTCTCCACTTTCCATTTGAATCGTTCTGTTTTTGAATCCGGCTGACGACGGCGTATGATCCATTTGATTGGGTCCCGTAGAATGACAACGTTCTCGAAACGACTATTTTATTAGGATTTTGTAATCTACCAAATATTGCACGTAAATTAGAAGCAAATTGAAATCTAAAACCCATTTTAATAACAATTATTTTTATATTTTTATTCTTAGATTATCTAAAAATATTATTCTATTTATGTTATTTTCAAAACAACAATTCATTTCGATTAAAAAAACTCAGATAAAAAAAACTGTATAATGTTCACAATTTTTTGTGAAGAAACGTGTTTGAAGTTTTTAAAACAATGTTAACTGCAGTAAAATTTGAATCTCAACTTTATGACATCTCAATTTTGATCGCCCCGCCATGGACCATTTAAAAACAACCTTCTAATTAATTATAGACTTTTGCAAGGCGCATCCATTGGTACAATCTTTTAAAAAAAACTGTATTGAAACTCTTACAATATATTAATCTGAGGCGATGTTTTGTAAACATCAACAAAGAAATAAACCTACCAGTTGAGTCACATGTGGTGATTGGTGTATGTCACCGAAATCGATAATGCCGATTACATTAACATCCGGGAGGTTCAAATTATACGTTTCTTGTTTGAATGTTCAATTATTGAAAAAGTGCTTGTAATTTACTAAATCTTTCAAGGTGCATCTTCTACTCGCAATCTTAAATTACTATAAAAATTGAATAGTATAAACAGTACTCCATATCCAGTATAAATTTGTTGATTTTTTGTAAATTAGACACAAGATCAGGAGCAATAATAATTATCATAATTTCAATATTATCATTTTAAATGTACTTCTAAGAAATGAATTCATAACTACTTGAAATAAATCTTAAATTTGCGTAATATATATCCTTGTGTGCTAATCAGTACCATGAAAGAAGAATGATTCACTTAAAAATTAATAATAAAACGGAAATGTGATTGTGATCCCTTTCAACAAAATTGTAATTTGAACCATAAAATTCTATTGTGCCAAAATTGCATTAGATATTCAAGTAATGGGATCAAAATTCAGAAGGCAAAAAAGGCGCTTCATCGATATTATTAAATTTCTGATCTCCTATTCATCTGATGGTGTCAATTTTGCCATTAAAAAAAGGACTATCTTTTTAATAGATTTTCTTTTCACTTCCATTGTTCATACTGATCGGTTTGTTACCAGTCTTTAGCACTTTGTATTCAATATGCGAAACCCAAATGTTGTTCTCTTCCATTTATTCATGGTCAAGTTGTTAGTATAACTCATAGAGTACCTCTGTATGACAAGTCTGGTGGCTAGAATTACAATGCGTATGGTCAACTGATGATCCGTTAAACAATTTTTTTTGTCTTGTAAAAAACGAACAGCCCAAAAGTAAAAAAGAAACGACAAAAAAATCATTCCTTTTATTCATTCATTTCACTGAATTCTGTGAAATTTTTTACCCTCGTACCTGTTCAATATTGTTCAGTGAATGCACCACTGGATCTCATATTAATACGTTTTACCATCAACAACAATGTTACCAATTTCATTCAAATTATTAGTATTGGCCAATGACTACAGAGACACTCTCCACCATTGATTGCGGATATAACAAAATCCAATGATCACTTGGCATGCTGAGGAGTCCTGACGTGCTTTAACAACATGAACACATTTCTTTTATGGTCCAAACCATCGTGTGTGTTTTGAATACGGTTTACGATAAACAATTTTCTTACCTGTTACAGTCATTTTATGAAGATGTTGTGTTCCATCAACAATAATCAAACTCATGAAATTTGATCGTTTTTTGATTGTCTTACCTCATTAAGCCACCGACTAAATCAACATTTTTTAAACACCCAAAATTCAATATCCAATAAAAGGATTCAATTTTTACGATCAAAAGTAATCAATATGAACCGTAAATTTATCTTGACATTATGGATTTTATAGAATGGTGTTTAATGGTGTCTTTGGTCACGTTGTTTTTTGTTGAGTTGATGAAGGAGCAAATAAAAACCTTTCGTTTCAGTCAAAGGATTACATAAAACAAATGATAATCCTAAAACGAAACAAAGAATAAAATAGTTAAAATCATTTCATGAATATGATAGCGTATCATGCTAGAAGTTATAGTTCAGTGCACTACAATTAATTGTGTAATCACTTGAACTCGACTACAAGATAAGAAATTGTAATCAGTGCTCGCGTAGGTATTCATTAAATTATATGATGATAATAGTTAGAGGCTATACAAATAATATAAATTTTTTTATAATGTGTAAATATGGATGAATGATATTATTTAAAAAATTAATATCACACTGAATTACCCCACACACATTTACCTAATCATAAAACAAGAAATCAGTGTCATACTAAGGATGAATCAAGATACTCGAAAATTATAAAATATAAAATATTTTTATATATAAACTTAAATGAAGAAGGAATGGTTACATTTAAATCAAATAAACTAATAAAAAATGACGAATTTGTAATTCAATAAACCTCCCGTAATCAATTGAACCATATTTGGTTCAACATACCATTATATTTTATGGTACCAAAACGTGGATAATTTTAATGTTTTATTTTTACGGTATCCACCAGTATAATATATTTTATAATGGTGAAGTGAGAAATATTAAAGATTTACCTTTTTTCAGGTAACCACATAAGCTGAATCAAACCAGAGATGAAGTCAAACAAGAAGAAGAATTGAATAAAATATATACAACAGAGAAAAAAAACTGAGTCTCTCACTAACCATACAGGTAAATGTACCAGTAAAGAGAATACAGCATCCACATGTGTCTTTAGTAGATTCAAAGGTAGACTAAATATTATTTAAAACCATCACGTTTTATAATACCAGCTAAAAGACGTTTATTTCAAGATTTCAATAGACCAGAATCCATTGCCAGTCCATCACGGTTTGTTTAGCTTCCAAAGGTAGCTAAATATCATCTGTGTTATCCAAATCACAAAACGTGAAATGAAAGATATATGATCGGTCTATACATTTATTATGTTTGCAATACCGACGCCATATAATCTTTCATTATTTGCGGACAATATAATGTAGAATGCTCTGATTTCTTTTTCAATTTACCAATTGTTAATGTTTTAGTCTTGTTCCGTTGTTATTTCTCATCTCGATCTAAGCCTACTACTGTAATTTTTCAATTTCCAAATTAGCATTTATTTGCATATATGAATTAACTAAAGGATAAATCAGGTGAATTTATCACTATCTGCAACTCATAACGATTGATTCAATGGAATGACAATGGAAATTTAATTAATTCGATCTCATTAGCTGATCATTTCTATTCAAATTTCGGTAGATTAACTATAATCATATCTATGGATCTTTTACTTCTAACTGATCAACAAGTAAAAAGTACTGAATTTATACTAAACTTGTATACACCTTTAAAGCCACATAAACCTATCTGACGTGAAATATTTACAGGAGAATATCTTTAAGAAGTCATTTTTTTTTCTCTTGCTTCTTCTTAAGCTGTCTCTTATTCTCTAAAAAAGTATGAAAATCCAACAAATAGTTTTGTTCAACAAAATACCTTTAACAAAATGAATATCGTTTTTTATACGTTCAAAATAACAACACAAAAAAAAAAACCTTATTCTTTGGAAACAAGTTGAATACGTTAATATGTATTTTAAAAAAACCTGAATTGAATACAGTCAGTATTCGGTTTTCCGTGAGTCCGATTGAAAAATATAAAAATTGGAATATGTAAAAAGTCAATACAAGTGAATCAAAAGCAGAAAAAAAAGAGTAAGTTAAATTTGTGTGGCTTTAAACCATTTGTGGCGTCCATTTCAACTTACCATTACCGATTAAACTGCTTTTGCTGTTCGTCAGGTCGTCGAAGTTACCGATCACTACTTACTGAATACTGGATCCAAAGAAACAAAAAAAATATGAATCGAGTAGTTTTGGGCCTCCGATCAGTGCTTCTGATGTCTTGGAAGTTTAGTCGAGCAGTGATGATACAAAGCGATACATCTGTAAACCGCGTTTCTTAACAAAATTTTATTTTATAGCTCCTGAATCATGGATACATTTATATGGATTACAAGGACTTCTGTTCAGTAGCGATTCATTGTGTGAACCTAAAAAGGAAAAATCCAAAGTGATTAATTGCTGTTTCGTTTCAGTGCCAAGCCAAGTGTATGAATATTATTGTTTAAACAAAAATTTTTAATCACATTATTCAATTATATGAGTGTAGATTTCAAGTGATTTAATACATCAAAAGGTGTATTATAAAGGATTCGTGTTAAATCGAATGATTTAGAGTTTTTCTAAAAGATGATTGTTTGAACGCAAGTGAATAGTTACATTCAAACAAGTGTTTAAATTCATTTAGTGTTTTATTTCCTTTAAGTTTAAACTTACGGATTATTTCTGATTTATTTTTTAAGAAAATAAGTTTTCTCAATTGGATTATCTACTTTACTTTTGGATTATTTCTTAAGACGAACTTATACAGTAAGCAGTGGTAAGATAAATCGAATAAATGATTTAACCAGTTGGTTTAATGCCATCAAGATTAAATGTATCAAATTTATATTGCCCTAGCCTCTAAAATTTTTGTTTAAAACAAATGAAACGTGTTTTGGGATTGCCGTATTTCCTATAACATTCCACATAAAATTCAAATTATAAAATTGAAATAAAATGGAATTTATATTGAATTCAATTGCTTCTACATTTGATCTACAACTCTCTAGGATCTATTCCCGGATCACTCCCTTTGGCCACGATCACCTTAAGAGATCCATTAATATCAATGACATCATCAAAATTATTTGTAATAATCAATCATTTCCACCTTCATTATGGATCGGCTTTCGTATCTCATCGTTGTATATAATTTTTCTCTTCAATTTGATTACAATCACATTATAAGACAAGGTATTTAAAGTGGCTCATTTATCTTTTACCACTGTGTTTTTTTAAAAACCATTGAATTTAGAGAAAGATGAACTATTAAAACATGAACCATTCACATGCATGAACTGACAATGTACTTTCAATCTTTCCTATCAGATCATATATTATTATTTAAATCATATTCAATTTATTAGTAGAGGCCAGCCACCATCAACAATAATAACAACAAAAAATACCTATCAGCGATTTCATATTAAAAGGTGTTTAAACGTGTGTTTTAATATATAAATCCATTTAGCCCAAAAATAACATACCGATTCAAATTCAACAGTGGTAAAATAGAAAACATAGAAATAACAAAAAAAAAACTAAATCGATTATTATATTTTAAGTAAAATAGAAGCCCATCAATGAATAACAAAAGTCCATAGGAAATTCAATAGAGTTCGGATTCGATAAACTTTACAATACACAAAACGTTACACAAATTTTAAATTGAAATTGTTTCATACTAACTGACCCCATGTTGATTAGGGTCAATTTAAATTAGAAATATAAAAATTTTAACATACCGTTGACGGGAATCCTTTTGAATTAAAAACCGAAAACTACGCACCAAAATACGCATACATTGTATTCAACATAATCTCATTTAGATGAAGAGATGACTATTATAGATGAGCTGATGCACCTTAATGCTGTTTCTATTATATCTGAAGGCAATTGTGTATCGATCTTATTCTTCTCATTCAGATAGTTCACCAATTTCAGCAGCAACACATTTAATAAATCGATAAAATTCAATAAAATGAATTTCATCTTTATATCAGCCGCTTATCATAAATGTATAGTCGAAATTTTATAACTATACGAAAAGAAATCAATGCTATTCACAAAAAAAATTATTTAAATCAGCAGGTATATAAACAGGTGTGAATATGCTGTATCTTAATGAAAATTTTTATCGAAAAAACAATACGAATTTATGATGTGGTAGTTTCTTCGTGAAGATCACTTAACTCTACAGATCGTTTCATGTTTCATGAAGCTGGAGACAAGTGACGCTAACAATTATAGGAATAATCGTAACCGATTCCAACATTCACACTGATATTCATAAGTTGAGTAGTTATACCACCATCATTTAAACGAGTCTTGAATCCGTTGTGCAGAGACTAAAACGTTCAGAAAAGCAAATGCTATAAATATTTATAAACGATATATTAATTCAATGTTTCTATACCCGTTAAATATTTATCATTTTGTTGCAGTCTATGGCATTTTTGAATAGCAAAATCGTGTGAAGAAGAGAATCTGTTGTAGGCGAGAATTTTATTAACAAAATTGTCTATAATACCTACTGGATTAAATGTTACAATTTACATAAATAATTTTTACCATTGTGCTGCCGGTTTTATTTTATACTCTCTTTGGTCTCTATTCTTTTGAAATTACTCAGCCGAGAAATATTAACCACTGAATTATAATGTATCAAGGTATGATGGAATGAATTCATTTAAACAATGGTGATTAATTAGATGAGTGTGTCTGTTTGTTTTCATGAAATTCGTAGCAAAAACGGATGTCATTTGATCGGTGTTCTTTTCATTAACTACATGAAAAGCTTCCTGAGTTCAGCCCAATCCAGTGGTTAATTAATTTAACACTTGTTGGCAGTGTCTTATATTTTCAGAATTTTCGATTGAACGTGTCCCGGACGTGTGGATATACAATAACTCCTTATTCATCTTGTCTTTTCATTTATTCAGCACTCATGTAGAAATACACTCTATGAGATAATGAATTCAATATTCGGAATTAAAAACTAAAAGAAAAAACAATATTTATAACTTCACAAAAAAAAAATAGATAAAAAGTAAACAGTATAAGAACTTGAAAGAAACACAAACCCATGTATTTGAATACACAATCGTGATACCTCTGGCCAAACAAATAATAAAAAAAAATGCATTTTAATTCAGGTAAATGATGGTCCAGATGAAGTAAATAATCTTAGCGATGTAAAAGAGGTTCTTAACGCGCATTTCTCATCTCTTTCACTTCGTATACTGTCCGCTGTTTGTTTGCACAATATTAAATTTTCCTTTGGAATTGCATTGAACACTAACATGAAAATCAAGAAGAAAAACATAAATGATAAAAATCGATATTTATAAAGTAAACATTTTTGAAAGAAAAAACACAACACAAAATTTTCCATTTATCATTAGGAGGATACACAGCTAATAATGAAAAAAGGCACAAAATAACTAAGAATAACTTTGCATACCACTCAAGATATTTTAAATTGTATTCTATGTGGTATCTATGAAATGTGAACAACTAAAACGTGATCTTTACTCAAGAATCCTTTCCAATCAATTCAATTGTATTTCATTCAGAATATGTTGAATAGTTACATTTGCATTACTCGAATGTATCATCAGATTCATGTATCCCTAACTTCTTAATGTTTATTTATTATGGAATTAATTAAGAATTTGAAACGATAAACATTTTCAATGTTATCTCAAATGGTGGCTGTTTCATCTTACAATATTAAAATATAATTATATTCCATATTAAACCACATAAATTATACAATCCAAGCATTCAACAACCATAGAAAGTAAATGAAAGCTCTAAAAGGAGACTCAATTATAACTAAAGTCTTTATAACAGAATTTTTGCATGTAGTTCATGTGATTCGTTTATGTAAACTTTGCACGTCGTCACATTGAATGCTACACTAAAAAGAAACAGAATTTATAATAAAAATATTTAATTTGTTGATGTTGATGGTGAGATAAAATTAATTTTTTTCTTTAAAAAAACCTGATATGATGAAAAATTGGATCCCCAAAAGTTAAATATAAATGAGTATCAAAAGATTTCTAAAGTAAGATTAGAGTCTATGTGGCACCAGATAATATTTAAACATCAAATACGATTTGTGAATATTAAATTAATTCTAAAATTTGTGGCTCTTTATTTAACGATCCGCAATCAACCATGAACCGGCTGACTTAAGTGATTGAATCCTGTCATCATAATGGTTCAGTCATCGTATGAGAAGAAAGTAATTTAGTCAATAAATTCAAACACAAATGAATTAATTGCTTAACTACATACACATATTTCTCATTCATATGTCATATAGCAGACATGTTTAAATCGGAACGTTTAATTTTCCAATATTGATCATTAAAATCAATATTAAATAACTATTGAAACAATATTGTTTTCCTCTTTTAGCTATTTGCCGCTAAAACTTCAAAAAAACAAAACAAAATTATTTAATGAAAAATAAAAAATTCCCGAACAGAAAATCAATATTCCGCATATAGAGGTCCATAGCGAGATGTGAAGCATTAAACATTGATCGTGGATCACATCTATTCGTTTCTTGTCTTATTCAATTTTTTTTAATAACACCACAATAATCTTATATTGATTTCTCCTGTTCAGTTAATGGATAAGATGGGCATTTTTCTTCATTTATAAACAATAAAATTTTTTTAAACCTGCACGTTAGAGTGTCTTTATTCCGTCTTACCGAAATAACAACTTAGTTTTTTGTTATGTTTATTTTCTTATTTTCATTTAAATTAACCGAATTGTTTTGTTTTTGTTTTATTTTCTTGTATATCCGAAAATGTTGGGAGAAAAAAAAATCGATTATGCTGTGAGATTCATAAACAAATAATATAAAAAAAAATTCATCTATACAATGTATAAATATGATCGCATCTGTTTAAACTATTGATGCAATTTGAATATGACTGGAAAACAATATTTGGGAGGTCCAGAAGAATCTTTCGATTGATCTTTTGTATTTCAACAATAGAAAAAAAAAATTATAGAGACAGTTTGTTGCTTAACATGTGAAAGTTCATTCAACATAAAAACGTTAAAACTCCGAAAACAAATCTCTTAAAATTCAATATCGATTGTCGTTGTTATCAATAAGGAAATGATGTCTATCTTATCATTGAAATAAAAATACGAAAGCAATCAAACATCTGAATTGATTGATTTGTAAGAGCAATTACTTGGGCGGTATGTTATCATGTCAACACCAAATGGTGTTATCTGTTTATATTTTAACAAAGACTTCTTGAATACGCACACCTCTTGATAAGCAGTAACTATACGGTTGTCACCTCATTTTAATTATTCGTTACCAAAGGTGTATAAATTTACATTCAATTCAAATGGCATTTCTCAGTTTATTGTTTATTTTTTTTCCATTCCATACAACGAAAGAGTTATGAGACGAGTCGACAGTATAAACGTTCCACATAACTGATAATAGTCTGATAAATTCTTACTTGTACATATTTTAAATAACGTCGCCTGTGAAATTGTAACGAATTGGTATTATAAAACTCCAGCCAGTTGTAATTCTTATCGGTGATCTATTTCATATTATTCATGACTTTCATATAGATTACTTGAATATGCTATGAATTGTAATTTTAAGTCAAATATCATTCATTTTATGGCATTTTTTTTTTGTTATAGAAAAAAGTAATATAATTGCATACACATACCAGAGCCATAATGTTTATATGAGGCCATTTGGATATACATTAAATTTTTATTTTGGGTGAACAATATCACTGTTTCACCCACCTTTTTAAACTCATAAATACGGTGAAATAACTAAGTGATTAAAATATATCTCACATACAATCGGCCAAAGTGTCACAGTAATAAAGTTATTTTTTTGTTTTAATGTTTCTTATTTAAAATAAAATGAAAATGAAAAAAAAAAAAACAATTCGTCCAAGTTTCTCATTTTACTCTCTTGATCTCTTCGGAAAGTAATATAAAAATTAATGTAATATTGAGTACAAGGTGTAATGTTTCAATAAAAATTTATAAAAACAAAAAGACGCATGAATTTGTTTTTTATTTTATTTGTCGAATTTCGCTTGTTTTGTAACCGTGTTTCTTTAATTTTTATATGAATAATTCGTATTTTAAAATTCATAGCGTACCTTAATTGACTCGCCCTGTACAATATTCGAATGTGACCAGAACTTATATTGAAAATTATGCTTTAATTTCACTTCAATGGTGGCTAGTGATAAATTTAAAAAGTAACGATCTCCAACATCATAATTCCTTTCGCAGTGAATAAGTAATGAATATTATATACACCAAAGTCTCACAGTGATTCAAGATATGAGAGACATATTATTAGTCTTTACTATTCTCGTCCATTATCTATGAATAAACGAGAGTCACCCAGAAAGTTTACCATATACACTAATCTAAAAGAAAATAAGAAAACATTAAAATTTATAAAAATAAATAGTAAATAAACCTACAACATTAAGTAGGAATAGAATGAAAGGGAAGCTATAAAATTGTTACCTGATTATTATTGATATCAGACATATAAACAGTGGGCCTCATGGATCGTTTAAACAAGAATTGTAAACCACCCAATGCTACAAAACAAAACAAAAATATACCTAAAATGATAAGAAAGTTAAATATTCAGTTATATTTAGAATATTTACATATCTACCTTTTTGATCATACTAAATGTTTTTAGTTAGGTGTTAATGCCCTTCACACTGATTATTCGAAAAGTTAGACACTTTCGGCCGCACCACCTTCGCGCTCATATTAAACTATCGATATTCAAACAAAGTCAACTTTTAAACTTATTAATCTTCATTTCTGATAGTTTTTTTTTTCCATTCCGTTTCAGATAATAAAACATGCCTACCGAAAGCACCAGTGCATTGGATGATCGAGGTATGGTGGGAGTACGGACTTCCCGTATCGATCAATTTCTTCAATCACCCACCGGTTCAGCATCATCAATCCGAAGCCGGACACCATCAACGAGTAGTAGTTATGAAGCTCAATTAGCATATCAACAACATTTAACTGCTGGCATGTTAAATCCAGCTGTACAACATCATCGTGAAACTTCCGCTTTCGTACCTGTACTGCCATCAAGAAATATGAGACCTGGACTCTATTCTAATATGATGGATAATGCTGATCCTATAGCAAAAGATATTTCAGTAAAAAGAGGTTCCAGTTACGAACTCATGGCCATGATGGCAGACAAACGCAAAGAATTGGCACTACGTGAAGCAGCAGCTATGCTATTACCAAGACCGGGTGTCAATGGTGGACAAGGATCAAATGCACCACCAGGAATGTATCCACCTCCAGGAGCATTTCTTGGTGGTCCAGTGCCATCACCTACAGCGGCCGGTTCATTTGCTTTTCCGCCATCGGCAGCATTATTTCCTCCTGGAGTTCCAGGCGGTATGCATTCAAACCTTGACCGGAGGTTATTACGTGCACCTGGTCGAGCGTCCAGACCTAAAAAACAATTTATTTGTAAATTTTGTAAACGACAATTCACAAAATCATATAACTTACTAATCCATGAACGTACACACACCGATGAAAGACCATATTCCTGTGAAATATGTGGGAAAGCATTCCGGCGACAAGATCATCTTCGAGATCACAGGTGAGCTAATACATTTGTTACACTTTTAAAAACCATCATCAACAGATTGAAACAATTGTTATATATATTACAATGTGATGGATCATTAAAAATGATGGAATAACATTACCATCATTAACATGACACCCTCAGGTTAATTCGTCAATATGATCTCTCCATTTGGCCATCAAAAGTCTAATGACAAATAAAAATTTTAATGGATATTCATGTTGTACAGAGCAACACTTAAATTAATATAAGATGGTTTTTAACGTATCACTGAAGAAGATTAGTTAAACTTTAGAAGGCTTTTAAAACTGGAATGCCACACAGCCTGTCTATGTAATCCTTCTTGCAATAACCATTAAAACGTACAGTACATCAAGAAAATTGTATCCTAAAATCAAAGAACCAAAATAATAATTATTTATTTTTTTTTTAAATGCATTTAAATACCTGCGAGGTCAACGAAAATTACTCTCTGTAATGGTATAAAAATAAATCCAATCAGTAATTTCTATGTTACTCTGTTTCCGTTGATCTTGAATCTTCATCACACCCCGTTTGGATGCAAAAACCAAAAACAAAAACGAAATGAAAACTGGTTCGTGTACTCAATTCCATGCAATATAATTGATGTCTTGCAGATTATTACAAAATTAAACATAAAAGATGCGATGCCGCATATTTATTTTCTACAGAAAATAAAAATTGTAAATCGTAGTTTCTTGTATGCTGCTGATATCTTCTTCATATTCAGTGTGTTGCTTTCAGTTAATATTTATTTTAATTTTGTATTTTGTGTTTTTTTTTTCACTGCAATCCACTTTATATATTCGCAATTATTCACCTGCACAAATAAAATAAGAAGATTTTAATGTAAAATTATATGGAAAATATATAATACTAAAATAAAATTTATTATTATGATAATTTTATACTTAATAATTTCCATACGCTGAATCAACATCATAAATGTTTATTAAAATGAAATAAATTCGTTGTACCATGATGTACCTGTAATATAAAAATTGTATTAAAAATAGATGTACTCTTACCATCATCATTATCGATTGCACGGTTGTTATACGAAGTAAATGATACAGTTAGTAGCAATTTAATAATTCTTACAATTAAGATTGTTCTAATGAAATGAAACCCACACAAATTATATTTATCATATTTAGTGTTAACTGTGCGGGTCTTTTGGTCTCATCTCTTGTTCACCATATATGCAAAATAAAGTACATCATTAATCGAATGAAAATTACCATAAAAACGTCTGCAGTTGAACATTGATAACTGAAACGTTTCTTTTATAGATTATATTTGTCATTTAATTCTTCCTTTTCAAATCAATTTAATTCATGCAAAATGTAATAAATATAGAGACTTTATCTTAATTAACTCCCAATATATTACTCATCGAATGGTTTTATAAACACATGAAATCGACCAGATTTGACACTACTTATATTACACCAGTTAATATTCTTATATTTTTAAGTTAATTAAGTTGATGGTCTATAGATTGCACAATAATCATTATTTATCTATAATACCATGGTATGCCAAGCAATCCAGATTCAATATTCAATAAGAAATCTCCACCGATGGATACACACGATTGATATCAAGTGTAAATCGTTAATACATAAAATAGCTAATAAAGAATTTATGTAGTTTTTTTTCTACCTTCTTCTACTGTACACGAAAATGATGATGATGATGATCATCATCAAGATTCAAGAAGGTATCAAATAAAAGAGTTAAGAAACGTATAGAGATCTTATGTGCTCTCACAAAATGGACCGGTTTTCTTTTTTGAAGAACGTCAGAGAGAGAAAAAAAATAACAAAATTAATGTAATAATACCGATTGGGGGATAAAAAAAAGAAAAACACATTCCTCATGTTGTTTGGATAACATAAAACCGAATGCTGTCATAAGATCGAAGAACTTTTAAAATACACAAGATCAGAAATTATACTATCAAGAGACTTCTTGTGTACATGGAATTTTCTTATTCATCACAGAGGAATAAAATTATTTAAACATTAATGAAATAAGCTTTTTTCCTTAAGATGAACACAAACCAAAAACAGCAAACTCTTAATAGCATATAACGTTTGATATCGTTCCTGTATCGGGATTTTAATAAGAGAGCTAGAATGAATAATATTTTATCGAAAGACCCATAATTATCTGGTCTCAATGTCGCTGTTATTTTTGAAATAATAATTTTATAAAACGAAAATTTATTTAATCATTTTGAATGAGTATGTTCAGTTAAAAACGCCAAAGACACCATATCACTGTATAAGTTTAATTTAAAATCATTAAATACCATGAGAGGTATGTGAAGAAGAGACAAGCACTTGTAGGCAAGTCTAAATAATTGTGAATTATTTACGCAGCACTTCGAATCGCCAGTAAACACCCAAGAATATTTTGTTTTTAAGTTTTATAAAATAAAAATCAGTTTCAGTCTGATGAAATATTCTGAAGGAATCGACTATATCTATCCGTTGGGCATTCCCAGCAAATCCACCAACAATACAGTACCGAGATTCACCTTAGCCATAAGATGATGGGATTTAACGCAGAAAAGTATTAATTAATTATTTGCAGTACTCAATATTATTCAATATAACATTGGTTATGTATATTCAAATGAGCTTTTCGATGGGTATAACAACAAAAACGATGCGATAATAATAAAACTGTTTACAGTTGGCATAAAAACTACCTTGTCTAATGAAACTCATCGTTAAATTCATTCGTTTAAAAAAAATATATATAAATTGCACTAAACTGAACAATGAGACAAACATGTCGATGCATTCAAGTACAAAGTGCATAAGTATGTAACAAATAAACTGTAAGAGAGTTTAATTAAATTGCATTTTATGAATATTCGCGTAATGGTTTTTATATCTGGACCTCAGTAATGCATTTACGGGGCCGTTAAAATCCAATGTATTTTAGACCATTTTGTAAGTACTTAACGTTTTTATTTTATTTTTTCTGTTGCTGTTATTAAATTCATTTTAACATTGAATAGACTAAATTTACGGTCTCATGTTATACTACACGGTTACTTCATCAGAATCGTCTTTATTAATGTTATTTTGCGTTTAGCGCATTTTACTTATTTTGTTTTCTTTTCTCACTCTCAGTTATTGGCTTTTTGTAATATTTTTTTGTTTTTTTTTTTTTTGTTAACACACAGTTTTCTACTTATTACATGAATGCATTTTAATTTAAAAGAAATATAAAACTCTGTACTACAACTAAATGAGAAACATAAACGATATTAAAATTTGCTATATAAAAAACATTCGACATTCAATTCATTTCGGTTGTTGTTTAAGTTACAAAAGACAAAACCATTTGAATACGAGAGAGTTAAAGTGAAACGCCAAAATATAAAGCTTTCGTGATTTTCTAAAGATCTGCAACTTGTAAAAATCGGTGCAATTTTTTCTCGTGTTAATTGAATTTCCATTGATATGACTTTCTACCATTGCATAAATTTTAATCTTTTGATTGTTTTCAATTGACCTCTGGACGAGGGAAAAAACTCGTCTTCGAATAAGAAAGGATCGCCTTAAATCATTAATTATCTTATGATCTAATTTTATAAATTTCATTCGTTTTAAAAAGTAAAACACTAATCATTAAGAGGTCGACAATGAATTGGATGTAATAAAAAAGTAATATCGTTGATCTATGATTAGAAAAGAAATGCCTTTAATGTGATTCACTAGTTGGAAGCTTTTTATTTTAAAGTTTTATTGAAATTACTCGTCAATAGGCCATTGATATGAAATAATAAAATGGAAAACGTTCATATTTTGGGCATCAATAGCATCAGGAACTTGATTTCTTAGCTTCTAGCAATTGAATATAACTTACTATACACAAAGAACAAAGAAACATTATAATGGTTTGAAAATTATAGATTCAAATAGCAATCAAATACGTAAGATCACTTCAAAATATGGGTGAGAAATAGGTACGATATAACTGAAACGTTAGATGAATTTCATGAGCCGTTTTTATATTGATTTTTAATTGTCAAGTCATCGTATTTAAAACATTCCACTGTATTTAATAGTCATCTGTATACTGGAATTCCATTACATTTAATCTTGATCAATTTAATCATTCAGTTGTTATTCTCCGTTTTACATACTCGACTACCTATGAACTACTGTCTACTCCTCAAAAGGATCTCCCTTTTGTTATACAATTTAACTGACCGAGTACAGAACTGTTAATCATTAACACGCGACATATTAAGAGTATTTAAAATGCATTCCATTCACATGTTAATGGTTTTAGTAGTTGATAAAACTATTCAGTTTTTGATTTCTATAAATGAAAATACAATCAATTGATAATGGTATTTCATTCAATTCAATGAATTTTGAATGGAATTTGTAAAATTTTACTATGAATGTCGTATCGAAATTGCCTAATAAGGTGAAACAATGACATACGTACCCATTATATTAAGATTTTAAATGAAACAGAGATGAAACTATTTTAATTCAGTTAATGGTCCATTAATTATGTAGATCTGGGATTTTTAATACACATTAAAATTATAATTATTAAATACGGGGATTAGGAGTTGTATAGAATCAGAAAACAAACCACTTACTTATTAATGCGATAACTTACAGTCAGAAAAAGTTTAGAATAAAAAAATATACAAAATTTATTTTCAGTTATTCTCATATTCTTTTCTTTATAATCACAAAATCGAATTTATTCCATGAATATTTTGTATTTGGTGTTTTGTTGACTTCAACATATTCAAATTAAAACTGAAGAAGATAATAAGATACAAAATTTTAAAGTCAAATTTATGTGATAGTTCTTTATTTCTTCGATCGGTATTCTGTTTCCTTCTTTCGTAGTATAAAAAGAATAATCCGCAATAAGAACAACCATGAATATGAAAATGTAGTAAAGATGCTGTATATCGAAGAAAAACAAAACAAAAAATCGTTCAAGATTCTTTCATTTTGCTGCCTTATTTTTACATAAGAAAGATAGAACCAGTTTTTCTGTTTAGTTCGCTTTTTAATTTCACGTATACGGATGAAAATATTCTCTTATATTTGAATGTACCTTTTGTAACTAACCAAAACCCCAAGTGATTTAAACGTACCACTCTAAATGGATAATGAACTTAAAGAAGAACGAATTCAGATCATCGTATTCAGGTGGATTTAATTAAAAATAACTGAACAAAATAACAAAGAAGAAGTTTTACTTCAGTAAAAAAAAAAAAATGGTAAACGAATGCATTGCGCGCAGTTCTTAATGGTAAATAAAAATAAAACAACAACCGATTGAAAGGAAAGTATTAAAATGATGCGATCTTATAAATTAAATAACATTCAGATGTGCCTAGCCATTTTAATATTGTGAAATTATAATGTAATTTTAATCTTTTCGCCTAGTCTTCTTGTCCTATGTAATTCTTCTTATTTTGCTTCTAGACACAAGTTAATTTTAATATTCGCCATTCAATCATGGTAAAAATTAAATACTCCTAACCGAAGGAATAGAAATGACAATAACAACAACAAACTAGAAAGATTTTAAGTATAAAAGGGAAGAGTGCCGATTATCTTATGGATGAAGTTTTTATTTCGTTGAAATGCATGCAATCGTTTTATGTTCATCGTCTAATTTAAAACCTCTAGGTATTAATGTGCTCCAACGTTAAGATGGTTGGTAAAGTTAAAACCTTTTTTTTTCTTTACCTTGGAATTATAAATCAAAATATGCAGGTGATTCTGTTTTATGCAGAATCTTTAGATATGAAAAACATAAAGATATTAATGTTGATTTTAATCCTTTAGCCGGTTATGAAATGATTACCAAATCATTTTTCTACAATTCATGGGAAATTGAATTAATCCTTCGTTCATTTTAGCGGATTTTATAAAATCAATATAAATGAATGCCTAAGTTCATAATTATAGTGAACTAAAGATCTGTTTCAAATTGACCATATTCATATGCTAATTGTATCAATTCAAAAACCTTTAAGTATCATTTAATTAATACAGTTGAATTGTATAACTTTCATATATGATATCGGAATTTTATAAAAAATCATTATAAATTCCGTGTGTTGCTGTGAATTTACATAAATAAATGTAACTGATTATGGCTGCTGCCTTTAAACAATTAAGCACCCTCACTACTGGCCCATATGAAATCCATATTCAACGATGTCATTAAATTCACAAAGTGTGAATTTATCTCTTATAAAAATTATGGTCAAATTATTTAATACCAGTTTTTTGGTTTCCAATGTTGATTTTGTATTTTGTGGTTTACCAAACTTCCAATTTATTGAATTTGCAATCATTAAAAACAACAAAATTATGTATTTCTGTGATGATCATAATATTATTATACCATAGGGTAACGTGTATAAAAAGGTACAAAACCATTAAAGATTCATACCAATAAATTTGATTAAATAAGAAGAATAAACACATAATTTGGGTGGCACATATCGGGAACAATTTATAATAAAATTTATGTATCACACTAAAGGAATTTTAGTGTAATCTCAAGAAAAACGCAATCCGTATGACATTGATCAGATCATAAAAAGAAAATTCGAATGGCATCATAATATCGGAATTCTATCACTCGTCCTCTTGTAATCATGATAATAAATGAAATAATATGGAGAGAAAAATAAATAAAATTAAATTAACCATTTCATTTTAAATTCTTGATCTTATTTTCTACCCCAAAATATAAAGAAAGAAAACAACATTTGAATCTGAATAAATTATCATTCAATTCATTCTTATTTTAATTCTCATCCAACATTGGATCTGGTAACGTTTTGGTTCATACGTTTGTATAAAAAAAAAACGACAATCATGTCTCATAAGATGAATGATTATAAGAGTTTTTTGAATCACATTCATACAAGAGTTTTGGTTCATTTCTAGTTTCATCTCGTGTCCAGTAAAACACTAGGGAACATTTATTATACGGTTTGGTGACATGTTTACAACATTCATTAGAGGCGAAGTGTTGAATCTGACGAGACCATTCTAATTAATGTTGAATGGAATTTTTATGTCTTCTTGGTTTTTGACTAAATTATTTTATTATTTCCTTCAACCATGTTAGGCAAACACCGTCAAATCATTAGTTAACTTGGAAATTAGGCAATCAAAATGTACAAAGTGCATTGCCAATTAAATAATTGAAACCTCTTATTTTGGCATAAAATTAAATTAAATTAAAACGATCTCATAATAATCGCATAAACTAGTGGCCACAGTCAGACAGAAGCAAAGCACTTGAAATCTGTCAGTATTTTGTTTTATTATCTGAGAATATACTAAGACACCAAAGATGCGACTTCCAGCTAAAAGAAAGTGTAAATAAAATAAATTATAACGCAATGGGTAAACGCTGTTGAGTTGTCGGTATATAAGTTATGAATTCGGCATTATTATTTTGATGTTACCAACAGTATTGTTGAATTAACATACAGCATACACAAAATCAGTTTAAATAAATAATATTGACGTTACACGAGGAAAACCTTAAAGCTCACACAAACTCGGTTTGATTTGTACAAAAGAGTGTGAAAAACTCTTTATGTTATTCTCATTTTGAAACAAAATTGTTCACATCCTGTTAGCAATCATCTCTTCCATTACTGTGATTTAATTATAACTGGATAAGTATTCAACAATATCAGTTTGTCAAGGTTAACTCAAAACATTCTCACTTTATTTTTTTCATTTTAAACGAAAAACTAAAAATTATTTGGTGAAAAAAAAAAATGTTTCGATGATAGCAAATAAACGATAAAATCACATCAATTGATTTACGAGACATAGGAAATGGTGGTTAACAGATGGATGGATGATTTTTGGTTAAATATTTTTCTCTGTTGCCAAATGTAAATTATTACCCTCCTTCAACTTGACTTTAATGTATTCAACGAAAATTCACAGTTTATGCTAAATAAAATTTTTACCTTAGAAGAACGTTCAAATCTTTGTATGGTAACTTGAGGATGCCATATAAAATTCATTTTCATTATAATAAAAACAAAATCAAATTCACATTTGATAATCATCACGATAAAGATGAAAATTCAAACGATAAGAATAAAATATTCAATATTATTTTGTTTCAGTTTAAATATTTAAATCCACATAAATTTCATTCGACTGGAGTTAATTTGATTTGAAATATAGAATATCGTGCGTGACTGGATTCTGGATACGTTTCGTTTAATACTAAATGCCTCCAGCATTATCAAATTTCATACAGATTGGATCCAAGAGTCCTTTCTTTCACAATCAACCTTATGCTGAACTTAGTTTTTAATTTCATCGTTCAAATTCATAACCATCAATATTCAATCATGTGTTCTAAACCAAAGTTCTGAATCAACGTAACGCACCTTTTAACCAATTCGACGTGTTACATCAAACCAAATTGACTGAAATTTGATAAATTATTCAGTCTCGAATCGAAACAGATAATTGTTATGTGGATCTTAGCCAACACCATAAATCAATTATTTTCTTAATTTAATCAATCTTATAAACGCAAAAGAAATAATCATTATTTTGGTTTCGATCGATAAAATTAAAGACAAAAACGTATGATAAAATTTATTCGTTTCAAACCTTTTATTTCTCTTTGCCCAAAATTAGCGCCATTAGATTTTATGGGTCTCATTTAAATATTATTCTTCTTAGCCGTTCGTGTTTGGCATTTAAAATTTAATATGCAAATATGGTAAAGAAACCAGAATTCCGAAAATTCGACTTGATTGTTAGAATACTGCAAAAAGATAAAATTAAATTAACGATTTCATCTAGTTACAGTGTCAATAGAATCATTAATTAATAACTTGGCAATAAATGATTTCAATTTATTTACGTTGAAACGGATTGAACCTTCTAGCATTAGAGTATTGAACAAACGATAACGGTGGAATGATGCAGTTACTTAATTATGTATCCACCATTGCATATAAAATATAACAATCAACATTGATGTATCTTGTTTCAAATGAACAATCAGATGGTAATGCATTGAATGCAATAAGAAAATTAAAACGGAAGAAAAGAAATACTGTAAAAAGTCATTATAAAAATGTTGTGAATATTGTAATGCATCTAGGCCTTATGGTCTCATAAACCATGTAAACTAATACGGGAATACGCGGGCTGCCTTCAAATCGGTAAAGGCGAATCAATGTAGAATAAAAAAATACTAAAATAATACAATATTTGTATTAAAATAAACGATTTACAGCAGTACAAAAAAATATAACGAAAAACCGCAAATATCAAAACCACTTAAGACACAGTACCATTTTGAACGGTTTGTATACAATAACGTCATAATAAAATTACTACAAATATCCATATAAAAATGTACACTTTGTTGCTGCTATTTTTTTCTTTCACTGTTTCTGTAGTTCACTTGAACACATTGAAGGTTTATAATTTATATCGCATACAGATCACATTGTGGCAATCCACTAATCTGGTATAAGAAGGCACATAAGAAAATTTAAAGCAAAAAAAAGTATTCAGAAACAATAATCAATTCGAACAGAACAACACCAATAATTTAAAGTCATTGAAATATTCAACTACTAAAACTGAATGAAGTCAATGAAAGTTATGGAATTATTTTTACAATTTTATTTTTTCGTTCGCTCTCAGTTAGCCACAAACAATAAAAGCTCTTTACATATTCTGAATCTTAAGTTGAGGACAATACAATACAATACTATTAATTTATTACCATGGATCAAGACCGCGACATCAAAAAAAAATAACAATCGTACCTGTAATTTTCGTTATTGTGGATTTGATCGAAAACTCACAATTTGGATGAAATCTGTCTAAAACATTATAATTTATAACGATTTCCATGTTACCGAATATTAACAACAACATAACATTATTTTGATTCTCTTGATTTTCGTGTTTATCCCCCATTTTCATAATTCGGTTTTCAATAGAACAATGCGATTTAATAACCAAACAAAAAACCGCTGGGCTTCTTTATTGAAATATGCCAATTTTAAGTCATATACATATAAATCTTTCATCATTGTTTCATTAAGGACTTTGAATACACTGCCGTTATTACAACCGTGTTGACCTTTATTCAGTTGAATATCATTGCAACAGCCACTGATCGATTAAAAATCAATGGAAATGTCTTTCGAATACAATAAATTCAAAAATAGGTTCTTCAAAACTAAAAAATTTGATTTTTGTTCGATTTAAGTGCCGTTGCCACAAGAAAGAGTTCAAGCGACGAACCCTTCTATTCACAGATTTTCATTTTCTACTGTGGGCTCCAACCAACATTAAATGATATATTCAAATAATGTAATCAGCATGAGAAGCATAAAAATAAATACAATCTAAAAGGCTTCTGAGCTACTAAATAGATGACTGTAAAAGATGCATAATCATTTATATTTATATGTTTTTGAATAAATTAGAAGATGCTGCCTTAGCCAACATTTTTTGAAATGGTTAACTCAAATCGAAACATACCGAGTGTCAGTGAAAGAGAATAGAATATTAAAGAATTCTGTATCCCGCATCGTGCATTAGGTGATTGCGTTTGGGCCAGGAGAAAAATAAAACGAAACAATAATTTATCTTCCAAGAACTAATCAGTTAAAAAAAAAGAGAAAGAATAGTATACCACTGACGGGTTAATCCCAATGAGAAATCTTCTTAAATAAAATCTCTACGTAATTTTAGTTTAAAATAAATACCAAATGTTCGGTAACATTCCATCATGTAAAAGTCATAAATTTTATTATTTTAATTTCCATTAACTGGTAGCTTTACAAGTAGCGAATAGTAAAATGTTCCTTATATGCTCATCTAACTATTTAATGGAAGGATTTAAATTATACGTCTGATCTAACCGACGCCCACACACATAATTTATGCAAGTTTCATGTCTATTCATATGATTACTAATTAATTAAAAAAATGTCATTTCTTTCGTGTTTTACATAATTCGTTATCTTTCTATATGTTCATTTGATTCTACAATTAAACTGATTTGCTTCGAATTCACTCCATAATTAAACAAATCTATTATTGTTAGTTTCATGAATTTTAATAGTAGAGGAATAGTTACCACATTAGGCATTTTCTTTGTCATACAAATTATTAATTAACCATATAAAACGTTGTACTGATTGTCTATAGAATATGAAGTGAATCTCCATTAAACAAAAGAGTGGATACATTAAATCTTCTTTTAAGAGTAACAGATTAATCTCATTAGTAATGCAAAAAGTAATATTGCGGTTGGCAGTTTAATAATACCAACATCACGCATACCCTTCTTGACTATCATTAAAACGGTTTACCTGTATATGTAGTTATATGATGACAAACTTAAATACAATACAATAATACGAAATGGTTAATGCTAAACCAGATTTTGTATGTTTGTTTTTATCGCTAGAAACACGCAAATGCAATTAAAGAAAATATGTATAATCGTTTTATCTCATAATAAAATAACGTGGACCATGAAGTTTTGAAAAAAAAAAAATCAACAAGAGATATGAACTAAATGACAGAATGAAAAAAGCTACAACACAAAATCTTAAAGAAACTTCACTCTCAGGTGAGAGCACTGTATGAATTGCCAACAACTACGCTTTTCAAATGGTTAACGAACAACCAAAAGGACTTTCAGATCATCTGAAACCGATAATCAGTATCACATTATTCACGCAAAACAAATCCCCCCAATAAGTATTTGTACCAGTTCAACAGAAAACATACACGCATATCGTCTTAATTGGTTCTTTTAATCATTTTCTTATAACGAAATGTCATTCTTTATGTTTACCATAATCACATAAGCTAGCAGTTAATGATTTGGGAAGCGATTTAATTAACATTTTATCATACTTTCATTAAATGCTGTTATCCAACGAAAATCGTTGTTATACACTTGGAGAGCAGTGCTACAAGAAAGAGACATAAACACCTATACAGCAATCTTTTCAATGGTCAATAAAATATATGATATGAACTACCATCGCATTTAAGAAACAAGAGGAGACTTAATCGTTTCCAATTAGCCACTAATGCTATCATTTTTCATAAATTTTAATTCAAAAATAAGAAGAACGAACGATATACATCATAAATTACTTTACCAAAAAAAAAAAAAATTAAACTAAAGTAACAAAATATATAAACTGGCTCAAATCGATATATTTGGAGAGAAAGAAACAAATTTAAAAGAGTTATCAATTCCATGTACTTTTAAATGTACAAATCTGGTATTTAACTGAATCACTTCTATACAACAATCCATACTTTTAACAGTAATATTTATGAAACGATTTAATTTTTTTGGTTTTGTCGTCTGTTGCTGGTCACCTTACATGACGGTATATGATTACCACTAATTGCAATTTATTATTAATATTTAATCAATATATAGAGAAGAGAAAGGTGTATCAGTTAAAAAAAAAAAATCACCATATTTATGTGCTTCATCAACGAATTAAGTTATTCTGTTTTAAATTTGCTTTTTTGGTTCATAACATCTCACATGTGAACTGCAACAGATGAATAAAATAAGGTGTTGTGTTGTCCACTTACGTTTACAACTGAATAATGTAGTAGGTAATATTTTGCCTCTAGGTCTTTTCCACGATAAATGTAATATTCACAAACAAAAAAAAAATAATAATAAGAGCAACCAATTTCCCATTTGTTCACGAATTAACTTACATTCTTTTGGGATTGCATCTCGTTTATTTTTCTCTTTTAAATGAACACTCATAATACGTAACATACAAAACATAAAATGAATTATAATCATCTGAACACTCTGATTTTAATCTTCTATCGTCTGGATTCAACTTTAAGCATCTTATTACATCTTCCTCTCTCCTTCTCTCTTGAATACAAGATCATTCAATTTAAAAATTTCATTTAGTTGTCTCTTAAATTTTAAAAGGATAAAAAAAAGTAAGTTATGCCTATACACAATAAAACAGACCTCACGGACGATAGCCATTCTTGCTTGATTGCAGTTTATGTTTCTTAACATAAACAGACCAGAAGAACGCTTAAAATTATTATACACGTTATATTGAGTTAAGATCAATGAATAATCTTTTTTGCATCTTATGCTATTGGCTCTCGTACTCGTACATTAATGCTATCAATAGAAAAATGATAACCCTTTTTTTTTAGTTCTTACTCTACACCATGTTCATTGTACAACCGGAATAGTTTACCATGTAAATTATATGTACAAAATATACTATTTTAGCATTACCCAAAAGCTAAAAAAACATTATTCACTTCAAACATTTAACTAAACGTCCATTAAATGTTAGTGTTTCGATGTAGAAAAATAAAATACCGAGATGCTGGAGGAGCCCATTGATTGCACAATGATGGTGCATTAACAACGAATACCCGCTGATAAATCTAGAAGAATTATAAGAAAAAAAAATACCAATTCCGTTGTATTGCTAGTCCATTGCACTTTCGTAAAGTTCATACACACAATGGTTCTTTCATTGCCAGTTTTCTTTTCTCTTCGATGCATATACTTTTCACAATTTCTTTATGAGATTAATGGCAACCACACTACTTTTTTATACCATGTAAGGCAGAAAAAAATAATAATAACTACATCGTATAACAATTGATTTTCAATCGGTTTATGATCAAGTTAATTTAATCTCGTATGGATTTTACGTTAATAATTTCCATTCAGATTTAAGTAGAATTTTCACTATAGGAAAGAATAAATTCATTTAACTATCTTTACGTTTTGGTTTTTATCGTTACAGATATATTCATTCAAAAGAAAAACCGTTTAAATGCACCGAATGCGGTAAAGGTTTTTGTCAGTCACGAACATTGGCCGTACATAAAATTTTACACATGGACGAATCACCACATAAATGTCCTGTATGCAGTCGCAGTTTTAATCAACGATCAAATTTAAAAACACATTTACTCACCCACACTGATCATAAGCCCTATGAATGTTCGTCGTGCGGTAAAGTCTTCCGGCGAAACTGTGATCTACGGCGTCATGCATTAACTCATGCCGTTGGTGATGTACCAACCTCTGACCATTTAGATGTTGGCGATGACAGCCGGAACTTGAGCGGCGATGAAGAAGATACGGTATTAGAAGTTGATTCTCCAGCAAATTCACCACATGGGCGACGCGTATCATCAGCATCACCATTAATCGCAGATATCGGAAACGATGATATTGATGATAACGATGAAGAAGATGATACTGAAACCACAAAAGAAACAGAATTAGTAAAAGCACCTGAAATTCATAACGTCAAAGATCATTCAGAAGTGACACATTGTCATCATGAGGGCAACGGTGAATACACAATGAGACCATCACATGAAAATTCAATGTATTACAACAAGGAATATAAAAAATATGGTACTACCTCTGGTGATGTCACAGATGCAAGGGATCATCATCTGTCGGTAACATCGCAGAAGCAACAACAAAAAGAAATGTTGAAGGCAGCACATGAAAATTCATATTTACCGATGCTTCATGTACGTCGCGACTTACATCATAGAAATTCAAGTCTTTCATCATCCACAGTCACAAGCGGAGGTATGCATCCAATGCCTCAATTTGGATTATCATCAGTGCCGTTCAGAAAGCGACCAATTGGATTAGATGGTGAACCTCATCCCATCATGATAAGAAGAACAATCGGTAATATTCATCATTCGGCCCACTCTATGGCATTAGGATCACCATCAAATTCTTCCAAATTGACTTCAGATTGTCCAATTCCATCACAGTTAGGATGCTCAGATCCAATACAAGAAATTCCACTAGCCTTGAACACTAGTGGCACATCAAATTCAGTTCCGTTGGTTACCACTGTTCCACAGGTGCCAACTCAACTGCCGGTTCGACCACAGCCAGAATCTAAAAATGTGTTGCCACCTCCAGCTCAACCAGTTGCACCAAGACGAACTGGATTCAGTATAGAAGATATAATGAGGAAGTAAAGCCTAAAAACTGATAAAAAAAAATCTAATTTATTAATTGGTTATAGAATCAACTATTAGATTATAAAATATCTTGTGATTAAATTGAATAAGGAATCGAATCGTTAAATTCAAATAAAATTTTATGTTTTTGTAAAACTAATTGAATGCAATGAATGGAACATTAATTATTTAAACTGTATCTTATCTGATGAGAAGAAAGTATTTAATAAAACAATTGAATGTAGAGAGTTATATTAAATTTCCATTAATAACTGTATTAAATATTGAATGATATATGGTAGTGTTTAAGGATCTCAGTTATACGGTAGAATTTTTTTCTTCACTTTTGAATCATAATGATTAGCAATAAGATTTAGTGATAACTAGTAAAAGAGTATGAAAACACACAATAATTAGTGAATGCAAAACGTTCACGTTGAGCACATTGGCAGAAGATAATCCAGAATTTAAACATTAATATAAATTATTAAGATAAATGAATAGTTGCAATAAGTAGATAATAGAAAAAAAAACGTTATACTATAAGGTGCTGTCCTAACTTGGTTCTATCTCAATTTCGAATTTTATATTAAAATGGAATCTTAATTAAGCAACTGATACATTGAGTACCAAAATATTTATCTCTGCCTGATAAGAAGCATAATTAATATTATTTTTGTTTCTTACTTCAATATACACGTTTGTTAATATTGTGAAACATCAATTTATAAGAAGTTGTGATTAGAAGTAACGATAACAATATAAATTTCTATTTTATTGTATCTTTTAGTTCATTAAGTTTTCCAAGAGATTAACATTGTCTCTGATTCCGTAGTGCTTCATTTAAATTGTATACAACATATTAATGAACATCAACTATCCCCAACTTCTATATTTTCTTTTTTATACAACATGATTATGAAATGGAATCAATTTATAATAAATAAAATTGAGAAGATATCTTCTGTATATGATTTTAAATGAGAGAAAAAAAAAATAAAGAAATGTAAACAAAGATGATAAATTAACATTGAATCTTTTCCATTATATTTTTGTTATTTGCCCTCAACTACCTGATCATTTGTAAAGATTATGATTAGATTATAATATGATTGTTTTTATTTTATTTCTATCATCTTCTCTCGCTTTTAAACCTGTCACGTGTAAGTGGTATGTACGATTAAAAAAGCTACCATAAAAATATACTTAATCATAACCACCCATTTTGTTTTCAAGTCGTCTAGAAATAAAATAACTAAATCTGTTCACTATCTTAATGTTGGAATGTGATAACACCGACGGTTTGGGGATAACAAGTTTTCTTTAAACATTTTACCTGTACAGGCCACGGCATCAACGATCTTTGGTTATTATTTCTATTTTTATTTTCATCTTATTCGCCTTCATTAGGAATAGTTTGGTGACTAACTATAAATAACAGTGCGATGGCCTTATTCAAATGCATAAGCATAGAGTTTATGATCACCATTAAATCATTTCTGCTGCTGTAAGACAGGTTTTATTACATTAATCGGATTATCAGTCTACTCTCACAACAATTCAAAGTCTTCCACAAGTACTCACCTCTTCCTTGTTTGCTACTACATGAATATTATTTTAGTTGTAACTTTAATGGCAAATATCTAATTTTCGCAATACATTAAGTCATCATAAATTTAGGGCTCACTGTATTCATATACCATTAAACTTCACCATAACATATAATCAACCGGAAAGTAGTTGTCCTAAAATTAAAGACAAAATAATTAGTCATATGCCAATATACAGATTGCTTGTGCAAAATCAAAAAATTGATAATTGAAAAATCAACATACCACATAAGACGAATATTGCAATTAGAGAAGTAGCTAGTCAAACTGTCATTGCTTGCATCGATGGAATAAAATCTAAAAAGGTAAACTGGTTTTAATTGACGCCCATGCTATAAATTTATGTCAAACAATTTAAATAATTTAAAAAAAGAGACTTCTGTATGCGCTACAAGATCGTTTAAAATAATTACCAGTTTAAAATTAATAAATAATGATTTATGCAAATTATGAAATTTTGTTTATACAACATAAAGTCAACCATATGGGGAGAATAATTTCTCACCGTTCAAAAAATCAAAAAAAAAATAGAATTAATGACTAATTCATTCAATCTGCATATATTATTAATCCGTTTATATCATAGACTGAATAAATTGTATATGCAATTATTAGCCCACATAACATTGAATATATGCTATACACTCGTTCACCAACTGGTCCAGAGCAGTGGCATTAACTGAAATAAACAGTGGATCGTTACCAATGGTAAACGAACAATTACAGTTTCAGCTAAACAATTTGAACATTAAATAAATTGAATTTTTTTTTTTGCTAAAATCCAGCAGCCATTCCACTCATTTATTCCCTCTCGTATAGCAATATATTATAGACTTCAGTTTCTGTTATACGTTTAGCAAAACTAGAAATTGTTTTTTTTTTGTTTTTCAATTTAAACTTTGGTCAACATTTAACGCAAATTTAACTGGAATTAAGAAAAACTTTAACAAAACGAAAAAAAAAATTGTTGAATAAACCAGACATATGCAGCATTATGATCATCTAAATTCACTACAAGACCAGTTGATTGAAGACATTGAACATCAGTTGCTTATATATTATTCACACTTTTTATTCATTTGAGTATTTGCATTTGTTAGTCTAACAACAACGGCATCTGTAAACCAACCAGTCATCAATAAAGATGTTGTGGATATATTGAGACGAGGAACCCACTGTAGAGCCAACAAATCGTCTAACATAATAATAATGGTGAGGTTGGAACGACTGCTACTGCAGAATATTAAAATTTATGCAAAAATTTTCATTCGTTTATGGCGGAATACTTTACAGTGTTCTGTTAGTTTCACCATTATTAACATTAATGATCATTAAAGAGAATCACATTTATACAGTTGGCGATAAAACTTCAAATGGCAGAATTAAAACATGGATAGGAGAAAAAAATATTTGAAAGAAATATAAATTTGCGTTAATTGAATTAAGATGATCACCGAGAGAGAGAGAGGAAAATAAAAAAAAAAAATAACTAAATTAGGATTAATGAAATTATGCAAATGGGAATGAATTTATGCAAATAATGTCTTAGAGTGACCAGAAAGACAATCGAAAAGCAATAGATGGGGATTTCTGTCTAGTAGAAATAATGTTTGAGAAGACGCCAACTCGCCAACAAATGCGTCTCTTGAACAGTTGTTGTTTGCATTACGGATTTAAAATTATGAGTACTTTGTTACAGATATGGATAGATAGATAGATTACTCACCATGTGAACCCAACACGTATTTGCATTATATTTACGTAATTTAAATTCTAGCAATGTTTTTCTTTCGGCACAGTAAGTCTCTTCAACACGTCCAGCGTCGAGCTAATCGCAAAGGTTGTAATTGTAAAGATGAATAATTTTTTCGTGGGTTTTTTCTTCTCTTGTTTGCTAGCCAATTCAATTAGACGAAAAACCACCGAAATACGTGCGACCCTAAAATGGAAATACAAAATATGATTAAATACACCGATAAGCATGTACAATTTCAAAGATATCTTTTCTAATCGGAAATTCCATATACCTCGAATACAAATTTCTATTTATGCTAGTCCCCAAATCAGTGTATAAAAACTAATTTTATCATTAATTAATTGATACATGAACTAAATAAAATAATTAAACATTTGCTTCGTGCTTTCGAAAAGGAACTAAACAAAAACAAATGTTCCCCATTTTTAGCACATTTGATCACTTAACAAACTACATTACCGATTGACTGAATATAAATCAAACCAACCAAATGTTTAAAATTCAGCCGAGCCATGTGCTAAATTTCTTACCACTTCCCTTAATTATATATTTTGAGTCCCCAATTCCCCCAATAAAAGTGCACGTCAACCAATAATAATTCTGGTTTATTTAGTATATTCCAGATATATTATTCTTAATAAATTTTTGTTCCTGGAGGCGTCAATTGTGTCCCACAATATTTTCATTTTCCATTTTCTTACAAATGTTGAAAAATTCATAATGTGTATCATGTTGAGTGCTGAATGGTGTGAACGATGGTCGGCAGGATGTATTTGTGATGATCCCACATTTTTACCACAGAATTATTTTCATTTAATTAAATAAATCACCAACAATTATATTCATGTAAACGTACATAAATCTTTAAAATATGTTAATATAAACGAATAAATTAAATTACCGAATGATAATTCCCAACAGCATAAATTTCATCTTCAATCTGGTTGCTGAAATTTCGATACTGGTGTGACACACCGCATTTATGGAACAAAATATACTGCATAATGCAGTATACCTTTTGATTGAGTTTGTAATGGAACAGGGAAGTTTCTTTTACTTGTTTTGAATTTGTAAGAACAATTTTACAAAACTCATCATTCGGTTCAAATTGCTTTATAATATCAAACACTTCGTATTATCAAATAATTAGCGAATAATTGAATAACAGAATATTGAAGTATCTGCAAAACAACGCGGGCGTTATAGAAACCGCACTAAAAGACTCTTAGTAAAATCGTCAATTTTCCGTGGAACAAATATGTATCATTGCTTGCATTTATTGGGTCAGTTACGCTGAATGCAAACTTTTTGCCCGTCCGCAACATTTATCTCCGCTCTATCTAAAATTATCGTTAATATAATGAGCACAATTGAAACATTTTTTTCGGTCGAAAATATCATTCGGAATAAGATTTCGATGTACGAGTGACCGTCTGAGTCCGTTTAATTTGTCGCCATGTTTCGCTAAAAATTAAATGATTTTATTGAATCGCCATTCTTGGGTACATGTAACATAATAAAAATTGATACTTACATTTCATTTACCATGTATATCCCTTCTATAGAATCATATATCATTTGATTCACACATACAAACATTGTCCCGGAATTTATGGATAGACATTTTCATCATAAATCTAGTCCTAATGTGTTCGTTGATTCATTATGAAATACCCATATTTATTCAGATCATTACAAATTGATTGAGGAATTTAAAAATGTATGTACCATTAGTACCATTAGTACCATTAGTAGGAAATTCAGTTCTCATAATCCCGGATAAAAATTCAACTCATAATCCGGGATTTAAATATTGCGGTTAAATGCCTCAATCCTTGCCTCTCCTGATGGTACCCTTCACCTATTCTTAGCAGTCGACCCATCTCTCTCTCTTCTCGTCTTCAATCGTACCCAATTTTTCCATAAGAAAAAATAATCTGTTAATTTGGTTCTCGAGTTCTCGAGTGTGTATCGTCACTTCCATCATATATTCTTCATATAATATATACATGTAGTTACACTCATATAAGAACAATTCATCAAATCATCGCTTGATAACGGACCATAACTCAGCGCGGATGCAAAAATGTTTCTACTCAGTGAGTAGCTGGTTTACCGCTGTATTTTAGTATAACGTAGTGCGTTTTGAAAAATTTCATGCATTGAATGTATAAAACCAATAACAACGGGTTCGCACCGATATTGCCTGTTCCCTGTAAAAACCATGTAACAAGTCTACTGAAATGGATGAGGCATATGAGTGCCTTCATTTCTTTAAGGAGTATTGAATTGACGCTTCAATGGATCAGTGAATCGATATATTGTAGAAACCTCTTACATACAGAGAGTTTTCTATATAGAGATAGTACTGTTTCATTCTTCATATCTTCTTCCTACTGATACCACGTAACTAATCAATGAAATACATGGACCATATACTGTTTCATATCGGACAATGATACATTATTGTCATCGGCTGGTTTTAGAATCATTGTTTTGCGTTGAAAATCACGAATATTGGTAATGATTGTTTTTAAAAAGTATTATAGCTACCCATATTTCTTGGAAGATGTGTTATATGCCACATAGTAAGTGAATAATTTTTGTCATTTACACCATTCTGCATTTTGCTAAATTCTTCATTGCTTCACCGCAAACGACAAATTGTCAAATAATTGTCGAATTAATATTTAATGTCAAAATAAATAATTTGTCGAATGAATTCGAATCGAATTTCACAAAATAAAAAATAATTTTTAGCAATTTTTCTTATATAAAAACATAGAATAACTTTATGTAACAATAGAACAAGTGTAATAGATTGCAGCGTACCGAAAATAGAAGCCATCGTCACTAAATCCAGGGAGCATCGACCAAAGAAAATCACCGTGGATCAAGGTGTATTTAGGGCAAGCGCCCCATTTTCGAATACACAAGAAAAAGAAGAATTATTCTGCCGAGGGCGCCCATTGCGACTGTGTTTCTTTAAGTGTGACTCGATTAGTAGCTGCATCTGCATATTAAAAATTGCAGTCCAAGAGAAGAATTGGACGGTTTTGATACTATTTGAAACAGTTTTTGTGTAAATTATACTGAAACAGTGAGACATTTTCTATTCCTAAATCATTATCGCTGATTTAGAAAGTGCAGCGAGTGGCAAGACTTAGATTTTTCACAATTCACAATATATTTCATATACAAAAGAGCGTACAGCGCTGAACCAGATCCATTGAGCTGGAACATTTTCTTCGTGTACCGTTTATCGCTCGCAAAAGGATTTCCATACACGTGTTTTTAGGTGAAACATATAAAATTTTAGGAATTTAAGTGATCGCCGAGTCCTGTGACACGTGAACCTGTAAATATTGTTGGAACTTGAGTCGATGGACAAAGGTGTTCTCTCATATTGTAGCATAACCTTATTGCTGTCTGACGAAACGAAAAACGAGAGATAACAAGAAAACGAGAAACGTGTGCGTGTACAATTTTTCGCTTGAAACTGAAAAAAAAAAAATCTACGGTATTTGGTGAAAGTTAAGTGTCGAATTTTTATTAAAAATTTTGAGAAACGTGGAAAGAACGCTTTCAATAAGCCCCCGTCACGGCATTAGAAACGGCCAAATAGAAGGAAGAGGAATTAAACTAACCTTGAAATTGAAAGGGATAATAAATAACGAGTCGTCGAGAAAGAAAGTCGAAACAAAAAGGATACGAACAGATCGGTTGGCGGTAAACGGAATAGCCTGAACATCCACCTTCGGCGAAGCGTAGTTTCAGGTAAATATATCACACTAAAATTTTTTGTTATTTTAATCAAGTTTCGCATCGTCCATCTCTTATTTTTGCAAAATCCTTTTTCCGTTTTTCTTAATTCAATACTGCGAGAAGCCAGTTATTCTCGCTAACTAATTGTACTTTGTATATTTATTAACTAATTAGTGAGTTTATTTTCCTGTAACCAGCAACTATTTTTCTATCTCTATAAATGTGTAAAAATAGGTACTATATTGTGTGTTTGTGTGTGTGTGTGTGACTGTGTGAACAACATTATAAGATTTTTGATAAAACATAATATTAAATTTTTTTTTTCTCTCTCTTACATTCAGAAAGTCAATATTACAAAGTCCATGAAATATTTATCAATTCCATTATCTTTCTTTTCGTCCCGTACAGGATAAAATCTTAAATTGCATAGGACATTCATCGTCACGATTACCATGTAAGTGCATCCCACAAGGAAAGAAGCACCTACGGATATAGTGACGGTGGTGGACTAGTACCGACAATAACAACCCGATCGGTAAAGAAAACAACATCAAAAAAACGCGATATTTAATTTTTATATTCAACAAGACAAAAAACTGCAACTAATTTCGTATTACAACATTGAACAACAATGCAGCCGCAACAAGCACCACAACAGCAACAGAATCCACATCAGATTGTAATAACCAGATTATTTTTTTTATATGTTTAAGATTTAATATTGATCTTATGGACATTTTAAAGATCTTTAATTTTTTTTATTCTCTTTTTGTGTTGCTAACTTAATGCAAATTTATTTTTAATTTTAAATATTGTGCTGTTATATTTCAGATGCAAACATATATAAATGGAAGGGGGCCACCGCAACAGCAACAGCTTTATACTGGCGGTCGGTCAAATCAACCTGCTGGTCAAGCTCAAAATGCTCCAATAATGCAGTCTGGTCCAATTGCAAATGGCCAGAATGGTGGTGGTGTACAACAGCGTCAATCGGTAGCGCCACCAGGTCCCAATAATGTCGTTGCACAGTCACAAGGACCGCCACGGCATCATTCAATGCCACCATTCATGCAAATGCAATTACCATTTAATAACTCATCAATTCCATTTGCGGGTCAACGTCAGAATCAACAAATTTATCAGAACAGTGCTATGTTACAGCCTACGGTTGTGTTCACATACCCACCAACATTTAATTATGTACGTGGCGGACCGAATGTTCCACCACAAATGCATCCCGGTGGTCCTCCACTAGTGCCTACACAGAATCAGCATCCGGTTGGTATGCATTCTGTAATGCATCCTCAGATACCTGTGGTGGTGCATCCGACAGGACAAAATCAATCACAACCTGTTAATAGTATAAATAATGGTGCAACTGGTGTTGCAGCCATACCCGCTAACTCATTAACGGGTAAACGTAGCACAACATCAACTTTAGTCAATCCACGTTCTCGTGCAGTCGATATAATTGATCCTTCGACGGGTAAAAAAATAGATTTACCTGGTTCCGTTCATAAATCGAGTGATTCGTCATCCTCAAGTGTGACCAAAACAGCACCACCAACACCGGCTGTTAGTCAAACAAGTATAGGTGATGAACAAAATACAAAAACGGTTGATGGTGATAAAAGTGGTGGTAGTGGTCCACAACGTTCTGATGAAACGGAGAGTTCAACAGTACAAGTGGAAACAGATACAACACCAGTTGTATCTGCACTTTCTGACGCAACAGCAGATGAAACTGTCTCACATGCCAAACCAACGATGACAACTTCTGCACCAAAATCACAACAGCAGGAGGTTTGGGGAGGTCAATCATATAGTAAACAATCATCAAGTGATATTGTAGTGCCGCCTGTACAGCCGGAATTGGCGCAGCCCCAGCGACAACCTCGTGGTGAAAAACGTCTAACAGCAAGTAATAATAATAGTAATAGTAGTTATAGTACGTCGAATTCAAATTATTATAATAATCATTCAAGTGGACATAATACTAATAGTATATATAAATTAGTGAATACACCATCGCAACGTAATCAGCAGCAAACGCAACAGACAATGTCGAAGGTGAATGCTAGCGAATCTCAAAGTACAGAGACAGAGAAATCATTACAGTCGGATCCAAGTGTGTCTAGTGTGGTAACAACAGCAACTCAGACGATACCACCGACAGCACAGTGTCAATCTGAGTTTAGTGATAAAGCGAAGATAGCGAATGCAGCTACAACGGTTGTCCCAGCTGATTCCCAAACAAAAGATGTGGAAGAAGTGTCAGCCGTTATTGATGTAAATGTAAAAACACAAGCTGATGAAAAATCTGATAAGCCAGAGAAACGTACACCAGAACATGGAAAGAAGGGAGCCGCTGCTAATAAACGTAATGATAAACAGAGCGGTAAACAGCGACAACGATCACGAAGTCGCCAGGGTCAAAATACTGGTAAGTCAAATAAATCAGTGGATGAGACTGATCGTGCTACGGTAGCTAAATCACCCGAAACTGTTGAGGTCAAATCGCCCACGAATACCAAGAAAAATTGTGATAAAACGGTCACTGCTCATCTTGTAAACACGACACCAACGAAAAAGGGTAACACACAAAGACGTAAGTCAAATGAAATTGACGAAAAGGCTGCAACAAGTATTGCAACCGAGACAATTAAACAAAGTGAGGAGCCATTAGCTGAAGTACCAGATACAGTGAGCCAACCATCATCAGAACCACCAACACCGGTGGCTGAATCAATACCATCTGTAGATAGTCAAGTGGAACTGTTGCCATCATCGTTATCAGAGATAACAATTAGTGACGATGCTAAACCAGAAGATGACACGGAAAATACTGATGCTACAGAAGAATTGAATGATAAACCGTCTGATACCAATGTTGATGACAAAGGACCGATTAATTACTTGCCAGGACAATGGAGTCCACGTAATTTATCTGGCAAGAAGTTTTATGATCGAGAACAGTTATTTGCTTTACAAAAAATGCCGTTATGTAATGTGAAGCCTAGTTATTTGGAACTAGATAAATATTTAGCAGTCTCAAAGGCGGCTGGTCAACAGATGCATGGAATGGGCGTCCACGGTATGATGAATGGTAACAGCGGTAGTAATGCTGTCATTTCAACGTTGATGCCGAAATTTGCAAATCGTAATTCAGGAGGTAATATCCAAGGTATGCCGTACCAAAGACGTTCACAAGGTGGTTCAAAATCAATGCAGAATCCACTTGGTGGACCAGGTGGTAGCCAACAGGGTAATAAACCGAAAGCTCCGATGATAATTTCGTTGTCGTTACGAGAGGATGTGAAGCTGAACGAAACTGAGAATGCTTGGAAACCATCCCATTTACGGAATGATAATACAATGACAGCGGAGGAACGTGCCTTAGCTGATTTGAAACGAAAGGTGCGTGGTGTTTTAAATAAATTGACACCGGAAAAATTCAGTACATTATTGGAACAAATTCAACAATTGAATATTGATACAGTGAATAAATTAGATGCAGTTGTGAGTTTAGTGTTTGAAAAAGCAATTGATGAACCAAACTTTAGTGTTGCCTATGCTGCCCTATGTGAACGTTTAAGTACCAAATGTTGTGAAAAGGATTCTAATGAAACAGACAATAAGGGCAGTCAAGGTAAACCAGGTGAAAAATCATCAAGTGTTACATTTAGAAATAATTTAATGGAAAAATGTCGTAATGAAGTGATGAATCATGTAATGAATGATGAAAAGATTAAAAAACTATTTGCCGATTATGATGAAAAAATGAAACAGTGTAAAAAAGAAGATGAAAGAGTAGAGTTACATGCAGCAATGCAAGAAGAGGAGGCGGAATTGAGACGCCGTTCAGTTGGTACTGTACGTTTTGTAGGTGAATTATTTAATAAAGGTATGGTATCATATCGTGTTATGACATGGTGCCTGGACAATTTCCTAAAGGATTATACAGAGGAACGGTTAGAGTGTTTATGCAAGTTATTAACTACAATTGGTGAAACATTTGAAAAGAAAGGTGAAGATCATATAACATCGATATTCAATATAATTAAGGGTATTTTAAGTAAGAAGAACCGTGCTAACACACAGATAAGCTCACGAGTTCGGTTTATGTTACAAGATGTAGTTGATCTAAAATTGAATAAGTGGGTGCCACGTCGCGCCGATTTTAATCCTAAAACTATGAGTCAAATTCAAAAAGAAGCTGACCAAGAACAGTTTACTGCTCAAATGCTCAATATGATGCCACGTACGAAGGATGATCGTCGTGGTCCAGGTGGCGGAAATAATGAAAGATCTAACTACTATGGTAGTAATAGTCAAACAGATGCAAATCAAGGTGGAAAGGGTTCACGCGGTGGTCAATCATCAGATTGGTTACAACAGAACAGTAAAAATCGTCCTTGTCCAGTAGATGCCACAAAATTCCGATCTGAATGTGTAAGTAATCGTTGTCAGTGTTATTTCAAATAATATTATGTAGACAGATACATACATATACATTCTATAACATTAGTTTAATCCAACAGTTTCTTTTTTTATTTTTAAATCGATTATAATGATTACGTAACTAAAAATCATTTCTCGTTTGTCATATTTTAAACGTATGAATACAGAAAATCGATGAGAATATCCAATTGGGTACTCCAGCAAGTTTCAAATGGTCGCAAGCAAATACAACTTCGGCAGCTCCATTGACGACCAACAGTTTCTCAGCGTTGGATATGGATAAGGAGTCTGGTCCATCACGTAATAGAGATTCTTATTACAATAAAGGATCACTTGATCGTGACAGAGATCGTGACCGTGATCGTTATGGTATGATAAACATAAACACTGCTGGTCAATGATAAGCAAGGGAAAATTATATGAACTATTTATTGTTTGATTCTAGATGGAAGAAATTCACGTAGCTCGTCTAGGAAAATGGGCAGAGAACAATCACGAGATTCACATAGCAGTAGTGGTAATGCGAATAAAATGGGTGGTATGCCACCACAGATGCAACGATCATCATATCAATCACAGAATACAGGTCCAATTCGTCGTGGCTCTGGTCCAAATAATAGTGTTGGTGGTAATGATGATATGAAACGGACAATGTTCCGACGCGGTAGTTCACATCGGGATACACCTTCATTGAGCGGAAGAGGTCCTGAATCAAATACAGCTGAAGAGATTGACTTTAATTCAATTTCTATAGATGGTGATGCATCTCAGGCAATCGAAAAAATTGTGCATGAAGTGTTATCGGTTGATCTTTTTGAAATGTCGGAAAGTGAATTAGCAGAAAAAATTAGCAAAGTAGTTGTACCAGAACATCGTTATGTATTCTTCCATCAATTGATAACAAGCACAATGGATAAGAAATCAGCAATTCAAACACCAGTGTCCAATTTTATTGGGTATTGTGTAAAGAATGATCATTCATCAATACCAGATTTGGTTCGCGGTGTATATTTGTTCGCTGTTGATGCAAGTGAATTTGATTATGAAATCGATATGCCACGTGTATGGAATTACCTAGCCCAAATGATACGTAAGTAGTTTTTTTCTAGTTACGTTTTATTCAAATGTTTAAATATGCAAATATGTGTGGAATTAATGTAATTGTTACAATATTTGTGACAATGTATTTAACGAAAAAAAAAAAGAGTTAACTGTGAGTTACTCATAAATGCTTTTTGATTTTGTTGAATTGCAGTGTCACCATTAAAAGAGAATACGCTCCATTTGGGTTATATAAAACAAATAGCCTGTAAATTAAATGCTGGAAAGCACAATATTAAGAAAATAGAAAATTTTGTTGCGGCAGTATTTAATGAATTATGTACATCATCAAGTAAAGCTGTAGTGCAATCATTATGGGCAAATTCAAATTTAAATATAACAGAATTTGAATTATCTAAAGATTTCCTTAATCGAAATGTAAGTATATATTGTCTACGAATAAAACTAGTCTATATAGATAGTGTGTCATTATTAAATTGGGTAAATTACATTTTATTTTATTGATGTTACAGAATTTGACTTATCTGGTCGATGGAAAACAAACATCATCATCATCGTCGTCGCATACGGGCAGCATGAGTAGTAGTAATCGTTCAGTAGATAGGGCGAAGAGTTTAGATCGCACAATAGACAATATCTATCAACAATTTGAGAAAAATATTGATTATGATGATATCTGCATCTACATAAATGTGAGTTTAAATTATAGTATATTAGTAATTTATGTCACGGTTAGATATAATGAATATTTTTTCACACTGTATTAATTGTCTCATTTGTTTTTAGAGTAACATTAAATCAATCACTATTGAATTCATTCGATGTTTGACCCGTGCAATTGTTGAGTACACTGTTAGTGGACCGCAAGGAAAATATAGAAGAGAAACCACAGCTTCCGGACGTTTTAATGAAACGTTTTTGCATATAACAGGAATACGTATGTTATTGCGTTATATTGATCATGATACAGATAGGCAATTGAATTGTTTATTTGCCATACAAGAGACCATGACTCATTTGGAGTTTCCACAAGGTAAGTTAATGCACACACCATTAACTAGAAGCATAAATGTTTATTGATTTATTATTTTTATTTAATTTTCCGCAGGTGCATTAACAAGGTTATTCAACGAATTGTATGATAATTTAGTTATTTCTTCTGAAATTTTCGTAAAATGGCGCGAATCTGATTTAGAGCCTGAAGGAAAAGGTAAGTAGTTGATAGCAACTAATATTTTGATGTCAGTAACACTGGAATTAAATGTTAAAATTAACAAATTACTTTTAATTTCAGGTGTAGCAGTAAAAATGCTTCATTCATTTTACAGTTGTATGCTACTAGAAGCTAACAACTCATCTAGTGAAGATGAAAAACCATAAATTTAGAAAGATAAATAAAATTAGAATCAGCAATCCTGTGGCGGACACACTCGTTAAATAAAAAGAAAGATCATCAGCAGTGCCATTAAGAAATTTTTAATCAATTTTTTATATAAAATGAATGCAAACGAAAAAAAAATTGTATATTATGTTTGGCCTCCCAGACTGATTCCACACATACACGCCGCTACCCAATATAACATGGCCTTAGGTTCAGTAAGTGATCGATTTAATTATAACAAAATGTACATTATAACTAAAATAAAGGATTTAAACGGATCCAAAACTAAAAAAAAGAAGATATTGTGTTGAAATCTTTGGATTCTCTAAACATTGGTATGCTAATACTTATTCTTTTTCAACTCTAATTGTAGAAACTAAAAATGTTTAACTAATGGCAAAGAATATTCATCAAACAAGATATACGAAGACACAAAATCATCAAGATATAAAGTAATTGAAGAACAAGTGCCGATTGTATCATCTGTTTCTATCCTGTTTGTGTTAATTATTGTGTTTTTTATTTCCAATCTTAAAAACGTATGGCACCCAAAACGAGTAAATCCACTTCAAGGAAAATTCTTTTTTATAAGTTTAGGAATGCATATTTAATACTTTTATTTACTGTAATGGGATTATCTGATTCACTATAAATAAAAATAATGGAAAAACTATTAATTATAAATAAATTAAACATTCTTTTTATTTTCTTATGTTAATTGAAATGGTGTGATTAAAATAAGGCTAACATGTCATTTATACATTCACTATCCCCAACAGCATTGTAAACGTATATTCAAATACAATCACTATTATGGTCCGATTTCAAGTCTCTTTGATTTTATGAAATAGCAGTGTAATTTAATAGCATCAAACTGGTACGGTAAAATGTTAAATTTTAGTTGCTTGGAGACAACTTAAATCACGTTCACTAGTTAAGATATAGCATGATCAGTTGAACCATTCATTACGTATGATATCATCGCAGACATGTGAAACATTAATGCATGTAGAAGATTTTGTAGAAACGGTCCCAATTCCTTGAACTTTTCAGGTAAATCGGAGAACGTTGGAAACAAGTAGAAGAATAAAACGAACAAGAATATTGGCCAAGTAAAATGAATGATTAATCGAATGATCCAATTCAATACGATCCACGTCAACACGACAAGAATAATGGCGATTACAAGTGAGGCTATATCGGATGGCACCTCCACATTGTGGATAACCCAATTGCCCAGAACTTTTCTAAGCTCCTCCGTTGTCATGCACTTTCCATTACATTGGTTTTTGTCCATCATCTTGCTAGGTAGTTTTGATTATCTGCAATTGCCTCAATAACTTAATAAGTACTTAAATTTCCATTAACGATTTAAATAAAACTGCAATTCGGAACTAAGAATTTGATGTTCATCAACACATTTAGAAAATAAACTGCAATTTCTTGGTCGCAAGCAATTAAATACGATTATTTAAATATGCTAAGGGTACAGGAAAAATGGATGGATAATCCATGGACGATTTGATGAAATATCACCAAACACTTTGCAAATCGATATCCGCTATACACATTGTTTAAAATTCCCGCCAAGCAAAGGTGCAGTTATTTGACTTTTTACTTTCCGCAAAGACGTTTTAAGAAAAAATGGCGCCGAATAAAATACATTTTAATGAAACACTTTGCCGTGTTATTAAAAAGATGAGAAACTAGTGTCAATTGTCTAAAAACAGTAGAATCTTGATTCTATTTGATTGTTGTGATAGCACGAGTTAAAATGTCTAGCAGAAAGAAGGTAATTATATCGATAATTGGAAATTGTAGTGTTTAAAACTGATTTGAGATTTTGGGAAGTTCCTCGACTTCTTATCCTACTTGATGGTATTTTTTCTAAATGATGTTGCGAACGGCGTTAACTGATTCCAATAAGAAAGTGATAAGAATCTATTTCTATTCATCTCATAAATCCGATTTATTGAAACATGCATTTGTCGATAATTTGGATGTAAACAAATCAACCTGCGTTTAGTTTTTCAACTCCTCTGCCAGAGGGACACCATAATTTGCTGCACCGAGTTTTACTAAGTAATATTACTTATTTTGATTAAATGAATGAATTATTTCCATTGCAGTCAAGTAGTTCATCCGGTTCCAGTTCCGGATCATCCTCTTCGAGTTCTGGATCCTCATCAGGTAGTGGAAGTTCTAGTGGATCAGAATCGAATTCGTCCAGTAGCAGTTATTCCTCGAGTGATAGAGAATTTAAACGAAATTCTAGTTCAAATTGTGGTACGTGACAATCTAGTTTATATGATCATTTCCTATTCTAATTTATTCGCTTTTAGAATCTCTAACTAGTAATAAGAAATCAGTACAGTCTACAGCAACAAAAGAAGGTGAAGGTGATAAATCAAAAGCTGTGCCAGCTAAATCCTTAACTAATCAAACAAATCATAAACCATCAACGAAATCAACGAATTTGTCAAGTGATGAGGATACTAAAAAGAGAAATACTGTGGTCAAAAAGAAACCCGGCAATAAGAAATCCAAATTAAGTATATTAGGAAATGCAATTCAACAGACAACTGGTGGGAAAGCACCACCAGCTATTGTCAAAGAACAACAACAGCATCTGCAGAGTGGACCCAAAACAAGTGGTGTTCAACGGCAGAAATCAATTAGTAAAGCAGTGGCATCCACAGCATCTGCTCAGTCAAAGTCAAAAAAGAAAAGTATATTTTCGTCGGACAACTCATCAGATTCAGATTCAGATTTACCAAAACACAAGAACTCCAAAGTAGTTAATGATAAATCAAAATCTGTTGGTGCAGTAAAATCGGAGCAAGTAAAAAGGAGATTATCGCAGGTGAAAGCAAAGGTTCAACCAGCGAAAAGACTGTCACATAGTTCTGATTCTTCAGGATCTGGTTCCTCGAGTTCTAGTGATGATTCATCAAGTAGTTTAGATAGTGATTCAGAATCAAGTACAACGGATACACCGGAATCGAAAAAGAAAAAAGCTGATGAAAAGAAACAAGCTTCAGAGACAACTCCAAAGGCTGATATTAAAACAGGATCTGAAACTGATAATAATTTAAATGCTCAGAAAGTAATTAGGAAATTAACCAGGTCATCGAGTACGCGAAAATCAAAACATCTTACAGGGAAACTTACTGAGTCTGACTCTGAAAACGAAAATGATGTTTCGAAGCAACAGAGATTATTGTCAAAAAGTCCTGTAAAAAAACATCCACTGTCTAAAGGTAAAGGTCGACCACCATTGAAGAATTGTCAAAAGCAAAATCATCATGGCTCGAATTCTGTAAAACGGGCGCCATCTCATTCACCAGCCGATAATAAGTGTCCTGTGGATGGTTGTGATTCCAAGGGTCACTTAGGTGGTCAAATCGATAAGCATTTCACAATTGAAGCATGTCCATTATATCACAATGTAACATTGACAGAAACTGAGTCAAGAACAGCAGCCAGGAAGCAACAAGACGAAGAGAGAACGAAAGCAATAGCTCTATTGGATGATGGTAAGAAACAAACAATAGAGCAAAAGACGTATTTAACAAAAATTGATTCAATAAGGGAACTATTCAAACCTGTAACAAGTCCTTTACGAGAATCTCCATTCGAAAGAATTAGAGAACCGATTTTGAATGGCATCGTTTCTGAATATGATTTAAGACTGTTTCAAGAAGCGCAAGCAATTGCAGCTACGGATATAGAGAATGAATTAAAAGACTTACCAGTTGGTAAAGGTACTAAGTACATTATAATGGGCAATCATCGTATGGATGTATGGTACCAATCACCCTATCCGGATGATGTAGCACGCTTACCCAAACTGTATTTATGTGAATATTGTCTAAGATATCAAAAATCTGAGGTCGGGATGAAAAGGCACGCAGCTAAATGTGTATGGCGGCATCCACCAGGCGATGAGGTAATCAATCACGTTCAAATTAATTTTATATAATGTTACTAATACATTACTTACATTTTTTAGATTTATCGTAAAGGTAAATTGGGTGTTTGGCAAGTGGATGGAAAAGTACACAAGCAATACTGTCAACACTTATGTTTATTAGCAAAATTTTTCTTAGACCATAAGACACTTTACTACGATGTTGAGCCATTTCTCTTCTACGTAATGACACTTGCTGATTCTGAAGGATGTCATACAGTCGGATACTTTAGTAAGGTATGTGTATCAATTCATTACTTCCTTTCTATTGGCTAATGATACATAAATTCATCTCGATAATACAGATTTTTTTTCCTCATAAAAAATATATATTTTTCATAAACTGAACGAGTTGAACATAATATTTATTTTGTATGGGTATGAAAGAGTATGATAAATTTTAAGAATTTAAATAATTTATGAATGAACGTCGTTGTACTATTATTATCTACAACCATTGGTGGTGGGCCAAAATGTCATAATTCTATTTCAACTTATTGGAGTCGTTGCAATGAATATATAGTATAGCAGCACATAGTAAAGGTATCCATAATACATTATGTGTGTACATAAAAATGATGCAGTGTCTGGTCGCATAATTTCATCTGTATATGAATAGATAAAAAATTCAAGACAGAAAAAAAAACTCGTTGTTCTATGCCGATACAGTTGTTTAGAGATTTACGTGATGTAATGCAGAAGATTTACAATATTTGAATGTTATCCAAAAAGCATATAGAAAATCATGTGCATTAGATTGTGGATTATGAAAAATCCGGTAGTATGGAATCCATTTAAAACTACATAGAGATAGAATAGATAAAAGTCATGATGGGAGAGCATGCGGTTAATATTCGACTTTATCCTACCCCTGAATGAGAATATAAAAGAGTGGTAATGTTGGATGCAGTCAAAAATCCGAATATATTGGATTCGTTCCCAAAATGTTTTCGGGGAATTCTACTTCTCATTCCAATGTGCAATCAGACTATAGTATAGGGTAAATATTATAGCTAAGTACTACGAATGCAATGCAGAATCGACTACAGAGTGGTAAAGAGTGAATAGATTTTATTTGTTATCATTCAACTTTTGCCAAAAATATGTTTTCTTTGAAAATTACGGGTGTGATGGGAAAAATCGGTTCATCGAACTTTTATGGCATAGCAGAATGAGATAACATGGGTACAGACTCATGTGCAGAAGAGAACAGAGGACGGCAAGAAAAAAATCGTTGTTCAATTCATTTGTCTACATTATTTTTAGATTGCGTCTCGTTGTATTTCGAATATTTTCCTAACGATAGAATCGCTAAAGTTGCGTCAATATTATGCTAACTGATATGGAATGTAGTATTCTTAACGGTTACGAGATTGTGCCAAAGTATACCAAAAACCAAATTCACGTAATTTTTAACGTAATTGGCTTGATAATTTTGAATCTTACGATTAATTTCTGTTTCTATATTCATATTGATCTTAATTTAGGAAACATTAAAAAATGTTATAAAATATAAATTAAATCAGGAACAACTAATAAGACAATGTTGGTGCTGCATGAATTGCGAAATATAATGCAAAGAGTAATAAATGGAATTTCAATCAATTATGTTTAAATATCTGCTAAAAATAGACCTTATGTTTATGGGAATGTTAATTTAGAATAAGAATAAGGTAGAGAGCTATATTCCTGATTGAACATGTTAATGGACTTCTTAACCGTTGACGCATTTACATTTTTCATTTGCTTTATTATTGGACTCCATATTACTTGTCGGCCATATAGGAATGGTTAAAAATTTATCACTAAATACAAGAGAATTCTTTGACAGTGTTAACTAAGTACTCCATTTGTACATGTTTAGCTGGCGTAATTTAACTGAAAATATTTGTAGATTTACACTATTTAATACAAAACAAGAATTATTTCTTTTAACATGTGAAAGAATTATGTGGATCTAAAATGTTACACGTGTGTTTAATGAAACTTATTGAATGAATTTGGTCATCTTTTGTTTGTGTTTTGTTTTCATTAATACGGATTGACCGGAAATATTTTTAAATATGATTCATGTTTCCTTTGTTGTCTTTACTTGCTATATTCTTCCTCGATTTATATTGATTCTCATATACACGAAATCAGTTAATAAATTAAATATTGGCTTTATTACTCTCTTGTGAATTAATTTACGTAATAGTGTATGATATTTTATTTTAAATTTTGTATGTTTTTTTTATTCATTTTAGGAAAAGAATTCGTTCTTGAACTACAACGTTTCCTGTATTTTGACTCTGCCACCGTATCAGCGGAAAGGATATGGACGTCTGTTAATTGATTTCAGTAAGTGAAATGAAAACAGTATTAATTAATGTTTACATATTTGATCTTTAACGGAGGAGAAATGTTATGAATTGGTTTATAAGTATCCAAATGATAGAATGAATGAGTAATAAGTTAATTGACTACAGATCGAGTACCATTCCCATTAATTGCATTGCAAATACTTTACTTTCATTACATTAGAGGGTGTGTATTCTCTAGTATCAATGAAATTTAATTCTGAGGAAGTTAAAAATGACTGGTCGATCAACAAATGATTTTACATTTTACTATCATCGAGAGTGCGGAATGAGAAACAATTTTTAAAAACGAAATGTAATCGGTTTAATTACGACACGCGTTTAAATTTCAAGGTTTTAGTTAAATTTATTAAATCTTCGTTTAATGTATCTGTAATGGTATTTCTTCATGGGCTATAAGTTTCTTTCAAGTGAACCAATAAATATTAACTTTGTATTTGATTCTGTACTGGCTGAGGTGAGGTTCACAATATAGCCCCTCATTCTTCTCGGTGATCTCAATTGTGTATTAAAAATATTTCTTCATTGTCTTACTTAGCAATTGAGAATATATTCTGATTAATTTCAATGTGCTTGATGCTCTTAATGGAACACAACATTTTGAATATGATCAAATGTAGAGAATTCATTGAAGAAGTTAAGCGAACTTCTAGTCATTAATATAATGTCTCTTTTGATGGTCAATTAATGTAAATATTTATATCGGATTGACTCTTGATGATAATCAAATTAAAATGATTAATATCCATCTAAATGTCCCCTATAAATTGATTCATATATTTTTCAATGGCATTGAAATTTCGATATTCAGTCTTACTAATAAATCAGAGAGCAATTGAAACTATAAGTTTACTGTTTGACACTTGCCTTTAGCAGCGTACTTAGTAGTAGTTTAGCTAAATGAAAAGGGTGATTTCCTCATCGATTCGTGGAAAAATATACAAAGAAAACAAAATTAATAAACTTGAGGCGACTATCAAATAAAACACAAATTTTAGGTGAATGACCTAAATAATGTGGAATTTAATTGCGATTTGTACATTTAAAAGAGAAACCCGTCTGAGCAATAAGCAATTAGTGAACCGAACTGATGAAGTTCTATAAATAGATTTTTTTGCTGAATTTTTTTTTCGGTAGATCCGCATTTATTCGCAATGGTTGGTGTTTTTTTTTAAGTAACCATCATAGTGTTGTACTGTCCATACAGTACAATTCAATATTATGTTTTTGATTTAGCTTGATTGTTCAATGGCAAAGTTACGGATTTCAATCATGGTTCTGGTATCTTGGAATGAATGAACACATTCCATGATATTTTTTTTTCACTGTTAATTATTATAGAATTTTGTTATGCTTTATCGCATTTTAAAAAGGAATTCAATGATTTGGGTGTTATTGGACTCCCGGAAAACTATCAGTTTCGCTGAAATCCGTGTTAGATTATTAATCAACATGAAACCAAGATAAATTGGTATAATCAAGTTTATTGGAACATTACTGTGACCGGTTGATTAAGAAATAATTCATAAGAAATTTTATCGTTGGTTGTTTTATTTTGTTGATTCAAGGAGTGCATACTTTATGATAAGCGTTAAGTAATAAACACAGTTAAATTCTATTGAATTAGATTTAAATCATAGATATTACCAATTAACTATGAACTTGTTTAATTGTTATTCAATGAAAACGATTAAAATTAGTGCGAATGCAATTCATATAATGATTTTCTTATTAATTTAGTCAACCTATTGATTGCAATGAATAGTTTGACCACACGCAATTTTCAATTGAATTGAAAATTGGCTTTTTTTTTATTCATTCTTGAAATATGATAATGAAGTTATCGTTACATCAGACATTATCTTTAGTACCCACAACGTGAATATTACTAAAAGAAGAGAGTGTTGATGGTATTTTATTTTGTATGCTGCGCCTATACAATACTAAATGGACTTTTTGAATTATGTGTACTGATTGTTTTATAATCAATATACAGTCAATTTATGAATTCTATTATAATAAAAACCTAAATATAAAGAAAGGAAAAAAAAAATCGGCGTTGTTACCCACGTAAAATAAAAGTGTTAAATTACAAGGCGTTAAAAAGGGAAGAGAAAAACTGAACGAATTGCATACATCAACAACTAAATAAAGTGTATTATAGAGCCACTGAACACAAAATATATGAGAACTAATATATTAACCAATTGCATGTACATTATGCAGCTGATAGTGTAAACAAAATTATAGTGTCTTAGGTCTAGGTTTTCGGTAACCGGGCACCAGACACATAATCTGGAATTGCGCTTGGTATGTTGATGGTTGGTACATTGGCCCATTAATTTACCAATAATATTATAGTTGTTGTTGGTTGATTGTATATTCATTTCACTATTGAATGTCTTCCATCATGGGTGCACTGACTTTTTGCCAACAATTCATATATTTATGTTCTGGATGGTTCAACATGCCGATTATATCGGTATATGGTAAAAGAAAATATTAACCGAAATATATAAACATAAAAGGGTTGCAGATAAAATTGCAGTTTTTGCATACGCGAGAATTCTTGTCGCCATTTAAAGTCACTCTCATTTAGTTAAGTTGAGTCAACTGTTCATTGTTTGATTACAAAATAAATTCAGTATGGATTGTTTTCTTCTTCATTCTATCTTAATATTAAATGTTGTTGCTAACTTAAAATGCGTATGCAATTCATATTGAATGGTAAATTGTGGCTGGTGGGATGAAAATGAATTGTTTCATCTTATTGGTAATTTGGTACATTACATGATTCTTATAATGTTAAGAGGCGGAGATATACATTATACTAAATAAAATGAAATTATCGGAATCAGCTAATTTAATAAATCAGTTTTGGATGAAACAAGAAAAATGCAACATTAAAATTATAATTATGTAGTGAATCGTTTAATGATTTTAGTTAAATTGAATGGAACATAATGTTTATGTTATTGATTCTGATGTCAAAATAATAATGTTTTTTTTAAATGAGTTTATTTATATTTTCCGATGGAAAAGGTCAACCAATTTGACTGATTAACATTTAATTAACTGCGGTTCTTTGGAGTCTAGACTGGGATTTTCCAATTTTTTTCTCTTCTCGATTGACCTGAACCGTATTGAAATCTGTAGTCAGAAATAGTTTTCAAATATTGTTGATTGGTATTTAGAGTGTCTACAAAGTTTATATTGGTTTCAAGAGGATATTGGTATTTTATGCGATGGTCAAATATAATTGTGTTGTTATTATTCAATGATTCGATGGAAAATTGCCATTAGGTTTTAGTGGTTTGGATAAATATGATTTGATTCAATCTTTACACATGTAATCTGCAAAGAAGAGAAATTGAATTTTATGTTTCACGATGAAAACTTCATAACGAAATTAAATTGTAATTTATGCTAATCAAATGGCATCAATCTTTATTACTTGTGATAAATCTACTTTGGTTTCAACTCAACGTAACAGAAGATATTACTTATGATCTGTGTTTTGTCTTATAATTGAATTCTTATGCTTAAAGCATATTGTTTTGTTTACTTTTTACAGTCTGATAATAGAATTGTCTAAAGCATTACTAAGACAAACCATAAATTTTCTTTTACTAGAAAAATTGATTTCTCTCACCTGTTTTGTGTAAAGTCTTTTATTTCTAATTTACCAAAATTTTGGTCTGGGAATGAGTTGAATTTATCTGGTAAAGGCAGGCACGTTATATAAATTATATTAGCTAGGCATATTGATGACAACGAGAGATGAAGCAAAAAACATAATATTATGTTATATCAAAAGCCAACAGGGATGTCGAAGAGAAGTTGAAGAGAGAGCAAAGGCATTAGTTAAATATCAAGATTTCCAGCCAGCATAAATGTGTTTTCTGTTATGCGCTATAGCACATGTTCACTACGTCTGAACGGGAAAAATTCATGTATTTTTGGGGGGTTGGTGTTTTTGCAAAACGAAGTTTCTGTTGAGCTTGTTTGTATGTGTTTCGTTTTATTATTTTTTTTTGTGCTTGCCTGTCAATGTACATACAGTGCCATATAGAATTTTTGGGCAAATGTGTGTTGGGGTGGTTGTTTGAGTGGGTTGCTAAAATGCCGGCAACCGTTTTTGGTATGAGTATGAGAGTCTATAATGCGTCGAGACGATAATATTGATCGAAATAATTTCGTTGCGGAAAATGGTCCTGAGGGCGACGTCCTGACTGTGACCTCACATGACCTTTTTTCACAGGGGTAGCGAACGCGAAAAATTAACTGCTGCTTTTGGCTTTTACAAAATCATATGAAATAATATAAAAATGAAGGTGTGTATACCGTTGATTTTTCTTTCTAAAACGCGTGCGATGTTTTGGTTACTGTTGACTGTTGAAAATGTAAAATTATGTTTCTATTTATGTTTTTCTTTTCACTTTGTGTGAACTATTTCAATATTTTTTTGGTTACTGATTCCAGACACATACAAATTATTCACTAATTGTTTATTTCTCCAAGTGTTTTTATATAGTAGAATGATAACACTACGTTTTTAGGCCTAATACAGCTACTGCTGATTCAAGCCCAATTTGGGCTTTATTACAGTGTGGGTGCGTCTGACTGTTTGTACCCACCTTACAGTCTCGTAATACAAATAATGTATAATTGGAATCACCGTTAGCGTCTTTGAATACATGAAATAAATGAGTAAATCTATGAAGTATCGTTGATGTACAGAACAGATTTAGATAAATAGTACGCCATGTAGGCTTGTTTTAGGCCTAATTTTGTTGAATGATTCATGAGAATAACTCTACATAATGTTTTATGTGAATTTTTACTTTTCATATGACATCACATCAGATCTATTGGCTTATGCGCCAATTCTTTTAGCTGTTTCGGGAAATCATCTGTCTCATACTCTGTCATGTCTAGTGTGTGTCAGTGTGAACACATTTAAGAGACTACCAAAAGGTGATAATGAGTAAATGACAAAAAGATATTCTGTATGTGGTAGTTCTTTGATTTTTTTTTCTTTTTCATTTATTTTGTAAACTAGAACACCGAAATAAAAATGACAAACCACTTAAGCCCATATTCAAGAGATTCTGGTTGAAAATTATTCGGTTAATTATGAGTTCTTTTAAATGAAACAGCTGAGAAGTTAATAGCTACGACTCACTTTCTATGCTCGCTACATATTCTTGGTTTCATTAAAACCAATCTCCATATTTAATAAAGAAATAAACTTTATTTGGTAGAATTCTTAGGTTTGGTTTGACTTGAATTGACGTCACACGCCAACATTTGACGACTGGTTTGGTTTTATATGGGTCTTCAAATCAAATGGATCAATTTGATTTGATTTAAGATTCGTTATAAAATTTTATGGCAAATTGATTATAATTTCTATTGCCTAATTGCAAATAAGATTCGGCTAATTGAAATACTTGATCGATTTTAAGTCAAATTAGCGTGAAATTCTTCTAGTTTAATGCATATTGTTTAAACATTTGGTTTTCCAATTAACAAGATGACACAAGGAGAACGGTTTTGTTTTCGCCATTGTCGAGGCTAATTTATTGTGATTTCTAGTCAGCACACAGTTGTATGCTTTATGTATCTTCTTCTTTGAGGGGTATTTGATGGTGATTTTTTTTTGGTAGAGGTCATCTGAAGGAATTGTAAGGTTGAATGTACGACTAAACGTGTGGTTAAAATTAAATAATATGTTTTGGAAGACATTGTACTTTTGGCTTTATTTTGCTTGTTTTATATGACGAATTCACCATTTATAAATGTATGTGCTGAAACTTTAGTAATGGGACAACAAAGATTGTTTGATTCGTATGCAGAAAGAATCTTAAAAGTCGTTGATCAATGAGGGAATAAGTAATACAACCTTGACTGCTTTCACGTACATATAACTGCACAGGGATGAAATTTCATCCATTCCGTAGTGGATTTTAGTAATAATTGCTCACTCAAAAGTTGTGATTTAACAAATTATATCACACTTTAATTGTGCTCATGCATAATCATAAATGATTTAATAAACAACGTGTAATTTAATAAAAAAAAAATTGTGGTGTATAGTTCCATTATGTATTGATTGGATTCTCTCTTCTGAAGATCAAACGTTGAAATAACATATCCGCCTAATTTATAAGTAAATAAATAGCAAACAAGTAAAGCTTTTTGTCAGTATGCAAATATTTAGAAAGAATAAGTTGCGCTCAAAGTAGAATTTAAAAGAAAAACGTATTGAAATTCTTTATTTATGAAAATAAAGAAGAAACATTTATAATATTAATCAAATGGATTCAAACGATTATGTAGAAATCGATTGAATTTCTGATTGAATACACTCGCCATCGTTGTATGTTGGTCGAATAAGAAAATTATGTTTACTTATCCTTTGAAGATATTCATGGTGGATAATTTAAGATATGTGATGTTGCTGGTACATTCAGTTTTTATTTTAGACTCACTACCGCAAAGAAAATCTGATTGTTATGAGAATGTAATCACAATAGATTTCTTTTCTCTTTTGCTGCTGAGTTTTCTTAATGTTTGGATAATGGAAACAAAAATTCATACGTTTTTCTGCACTACGAATATAAAAACAAAGAAATTTTCATATATGGATTCATAATGACGATGTAAGATAATAATGAATTTTTGCGTTGATCGAAAGGTAATACACATCTAGAATTTGAAATTTGTCTATGAAAATTACACGTAGAAATTGTAATAAGTTCCAGCGACAGAATGAGAGATGTATCAAGTGCTTTTGTCATGTCTTGAGATTATGGATCCGTTTCTTCTCTGTCTAGACGAAAAAAACCAAAAAATTTTCTCTTTCTCTTTTTACCGTTAATATGTACATCACCACCGTAAAGACAGAATCGTCTTTCTTTTTATTGAAGACGATGGCCTTCGTATTAGTCCACCATCCTCCCATTACAATATGTGTATAACAGCCAGACAGAATTGCGAAGAGACACACATTGTAAACTAACCCCTCATTTAGATGAGAAAATGATACGATCAAAATCCAACCAACAAAAAAACAGACAAAAATTTTCATTTTCTCTATTTCGTCGTTACAGTTCACCAAACAATGAAAAATCGTCTCGATTGAATAAATTCAATTCAAGTATTATAGAATTGATTTAATTCATCGTTTAACTGCTTTTCACTGAAAATTTTCCATTAGGCAAATAAAAAAAAACAACAGAAAGAGAGAGAAACAGAGAATCATTTTCATTTTTGCGAAAAAACAAGAAATTTTCAATGAGTATTTTTGTTTATTTTATACTTTATTGCGGAGGACATTAACAGCTAATGAGATGTACTAATAGATTTGTACAGGACTTAAATCAATGTTCGATGAATTATTATGGTCGTGAATAGTTTAACATTCCCATGGGTATAACTAACCTATGTCAAGAATGCGCAACGTCGCTTTGGCGCCCATTGAAAATGCGTCGCGACAGTCGATTTTCCAAAAAAAAAAAAATGAAAAAGAAATACAGAAATATTATTCGCATGAATTTTCAATTCATTGAACTTTCCAAATCCAGAATTTCTTTAACCTTTCTCCTTCAAACGTGGATCTATAAAAGTTTTTTGTTCACCGTCAACTAATTGAAGACAAACGAATTTAAAATAAACTAACGAATTCACATTTTTTTGTACGCAGGTTATTTATTAACTCGAGTTGAAGGTAAAATTGGTTCACCTGAAAAACCACTATCTGATTTAGGTTTGATATCGTATCGGTCATACTGGAAAGATGTACTCCTTGAATATTTATGTAAACGTCAGGGTACTGCATTAAGTGTAAAAGACATATCACAGGTGAGCGAATTATACAAGGATAAAATTAAGATACAGTCTATTTATAATCAACATATGCTTCTTATATTGAATGAACACAAATTGAAACATTATAATGATAATTAATTTTGATATTACAGGAGATGGCAATTAATGCAAATGACATTGTTAGCACATTGCAATTTCTCGGTATGGTCAAATACTGGAAGGGTAAACATATAATATTGAAGAAACAGGTAAGTCATATGACCAATTATATTATGTATATGTACCGCTGTAGCCTTAGTAAATTGAATTACAATTATAGTGGATAGTTTTACAAATAACAGGCACAATAATTAATATCATACAGATGTCCACTACTTTATAAAAACGGTTGAATAGAATGTTTCTGTTGCATTTATCTACATTACATTATGTTATGTGAGATTTACACTTATGATGTGAACATAATAATTGAATATAATTCAGAAGATGCAGATCATATTTTAATGATCATTGTGTGGTTTTACACTTTATCGATTCGAGACAGAAGCTGAATGCTCAATTCGTCTCTACACTCTGGTTAAATATTATTATTTTGTGCATTTTATTTTTCTTAATGAATTGCTAAATGCACAATTTGCAAAGTACCCGCAAGTTATAAATTAATAAAGACACACGTTTAGTTGAACATGGATTGTTTAATGGTGTCTGAATAAAACGGATTAATCGTGTTACATTTTTATTTTGTTCACATAGCTCTTTTCTTGGATGAATTTAATCAGTTGTGTGAATATAAAATGATTATAACCAGAGGCATATGATTTTAATGGTAATAAAAAGGTGCATTGGTTTCCCTATAATTATGGTGTATTATTTAAAATCATCATCAGTTGTTGTTGATGGTAAAATTGCAATACATATACTGCAATTGATTTATACTGCTGTTTGGTCAGACATTTCACTTTAGAACTTCTGTCAATTCACGCTTCGTTTACTAATCATTGGATATGATTTAGTTCTTTTATGTATTCGTAAAATAAAATCAACATTTTAAATATCATGGATGATTCTTACGTCCATTGTGTCGATTGAATTGAATATATGAAAGATTAAAATCCTAATTAGTGATTATGTGCATGGAACACATTATAATTGAATGCAAGCTGTTGATGTTTATGATGGGGTTTCTTGAATAGTTCAACACCAATATAATTACATGGGAAGCTTAAATTAGCCACAACCAAATTGTGTTGTTATTTAAATATGTGATTTCTTATTTTATTTACAAATATTTAGTAAATTTGATATTATTATGTATAATTACGCCTTTAATAATTCGTTTTCTTACTCTATGGCCAGTCTCATTAGACCTTCTTTTTTATATTTTTTATTTTAAATCCTTATGATAATCATTATGCCAATTTTTATTGCAAATATAATGAAAATTGGTAAAAAAAAGAGAATAAAATAAAAATACCTGGTGAATAAAAATTCATCCATGAAAATAATAAAAATGAAATGGAGTTAATAAGAAAACAAAATACACATAACTGATATTAATCAAAATGATTATATTCGCTTATGATTTTCGTGAATGCACACAATAACATTTACGTATTTATATTATAAATTAATAATTTACAAAATATAATTTCATTTTGTTTATTATAATTTCATATAAAAGAGTTTTTTTTTTGTCTTCATTATTTAACGTGAAAAGTGCACTTTTATTTATAAGGTGTATCAGTCATATGATGATTATTAAAATTATGTGTATTAATTTTAATGATATGATTCTGACACTGATAATTTTTACATGTAACCGGTGGTCGAGTAGATAGAACCGAAAATAAAATAAAAAACCGTTGGTGATTTATACAGTTTGATCGAATAAATGCGATAAGACATTTTGGGTACAGTCAATTTTACATGTACACGATTTTATTATTTTTTTTTTCCTTTCATTTAATTAACATCCAAACAATTGCACAGAAATAAATAAAAAGAAAATGATGGAAAATATTATAAATGTGGATTAAATTAAAAAGAACAGTAGAATAATATTAAAAGAAATGCCTAATTACCATTGTTATAATAATGATAATGGAAAGTAAATAATATTAATTATTTCTCATGTTTTAATGTTTTTCGTATGTTTGTTTATTTTTTTTCTTTATCGTATGCAATTAATATAGGATGTACTAGAGGAGTATGCTGAACGCGTTAAACGACGCGGTAATGTGCTTAAGATAGATGAATCATATTTACGTTGGACACCATTCGTGCCACCTGCTCAATCTGGTCCGTCCTAGCGTTTCGATATGAATTCAATGATGCCATCAAGCACGTTTGCATCATATTCAACATTAATTTATGCAATGAATTTTATGCGGTCTCGTTATGAAAATGGTTAAATACAGCAGTCGACTAAATAAGAATTTAGTTTTTATTTTGGCAATATTTTTTATACTTTGTCAAGTCAAATGATCACCCCACATCTATAAATATGAAACGGATAAAATCACACCATTTGACATTAACCATCAGGTAAACATGATACATTAAATGAGAGACAACACACGGTTAGTTTAAATGTACATAATAATGTTTCATATGTTTTACATTAAAGCATTTATTGTATAAGAAATGTGTACAATTTTTAAAGATTAAGATGAATTTTAAATTTAATTTTTAAATTTATATAGTAAGAAAATGGGTTTCACCTGTTTAAATGGGTGATTAGTAAATAAGACTTCTCATTCGTTTAGGTATATAAATTTTTAAAAATAAATTCTATTAATAGTCATAAATATTTGAGAATTGCTGATAAGAATGTGTAAATCATAATGTTTTACAATATACATAAATAATTTATTCGAATTAAACTTATTTTAATCTTTGATTGAATTCTTTCCGCATCAATAACATATATAATATAATTTAAGTCATGAATGGCAACAGTGTTCTATTCTAGGTATTTTTAAATCTTTATCGATGATATTCTATAAATAGCAGCAGCTAATTTTATAAATCCATAATAATAATTCAAAATATGAAGCTGATTGAGGGAAAAAAACGTGTAAAATGAAATACCACTCAGATTTTGCGGATAACCTTAACGCTTCAACATTGAACTAACCACAAAGAGTTTTATGTAAAGATCATGGAACATAAAAATTATAAAGAAGAGGTAACAAACATTCCTGATAAATGTTAGGTAAAAGTGAGTAATATGTTCTTGTTTCATTCTGAAGACGCTGAGAATTAGTTTTATTTTAAAAGAAATGAGTAAATGTTTGTGTTCGGTTCAACATTATTTAATTTTTATTGCGAAAATTCCAATCCAATAACGAAAATCCAGACACAATAATTGAATGAGTAGTTCAAAGTTCTTGGAAATTGGATGTTAGATGTCTTGTTTTTCAGCATATGTTATTTTTTTTTTCTTTTTGAACTTTTTGCTTAGTAGGTGCAACAGAAAAGTTGGGATATTGGCTCTGCAGAAATATTTCTTTCATATTGTATTGATGAATGCAAATTGGATCTTTAAGTGGAGTTTTGAGTTGGGGAATTTCCGGTAAGCTGCGTTTGTGGTTTTGGGAATACATTCTCCTACTATTGACGTATATTAAAATTACGATGAATTTGAAGATTATCAAGAAGGGTCTATTTTGGATTAATTTCTGCCTCCTTTTTGATTATCAAGAATCAACGTAGGATCGATGGAAGTGAATCATATTTCGGAGAGATTGGTTCACTCACATGCTTGTAATTTCCTTTTATTATTTTTTTAATTTCTAAGCATTTTATTTTTCTATTATTCATACAAACATGTTTTATTTATAGGATGATAATCAATATGGATGATAATCAATAATTGAATATGTTAATTTCATCTAATATTGCACAACTTATAATATTAATTTTCACGTGTCAAGAGTATCGACACTATTGAGTCTTCTTTTCACATAATGTAAACTCCAATAATGGCTCGAGAAGGTAACTTCGATCTTTTAATCATAATAGTAATCTGATGCATTGAAATAACAATTTTATTGCGTAGGATTTAATGTGAACTGTTAAGGTCACACAAAATCATGGATGATGGCTGCATTGAGGATTTTCAATCATGATTGGGTATCTGATGTGGGCGTTGATCATGACATCTCAAGGACACAATAAAGAATGATTCAAACACATTATTCTAACACGTGTTTAATCAATGCTAAGGATACTAATGCGATACGACGCAATGAGCAATCAAATATTTTCCAATTGATTCACTTTTCTATTTGTCATCAAGGAAACCCTGATGATGATGCCTTGTATTCAGTTGCAACAGTTTTCTTAGAAATATTCAAGGTGCAATCATACCACCTATTGAAATAATTTTAAAGTTCTCATTTAAATTCATCCAGTAAATTTATCAAGATTAAATCAATCATATACGTTTAATTTGAAATTTACTGGCTACAAGCAAATGAAGAAACAAGAATAACTTTGCCATTTAGATTCATATTGTTGAGTCCGGTTTAATGTAACTGACATTGGGGAAGTGAGTTCACACCGCACCCCGTTGTGTACTGCGAATTATCTTTATATTGGCGGTAGTTATCAACCTACAGTAATGTATGTATATTAACCAGAATATTGAATGAGCCACAGAATTAAACATTGAACTCAATACAATAACGGTACAAATTATTTTCAAAAAAGGGGCGCATTTCAGTTACTTCTTTTGGGATTACGCGTCGTTTGTCTGGGCCACTCTCACTCACTTCAGCTTTTAGCGAATTTTATCGAGTGAATCCAATGGCATCGGACAATAAATGAACAAAATAAGGTTCTGCTGTATTATTTTTTTTTATATATTTCAACCCGATCCATCAGACCTAATCATTCAGACGGAGACGCAATAAGCAACACTCTACAATCACCAAACTAAATTAAAATACATGGTTATATACAAAGAATTTGAATATCTGTAGACAACTGAGTGGATTTTGTTTGGTATTTTTTTTTTTTTGCTGCCACACGCGAAGTGGAAAAAGTGAAAAAGTTCTTTCTTTCTCATTCTGGCCACTGGTGGAAATGAGATTCGATGGCCTTTAACCATTCCAATATGACCAAGTGAAATATATTATAACTTTCTTATGAATTCTGTACACATGGCGTGGACGGTTGGGTTTATCGTCACCCGGGATGAATATTCTCTATGACTTGTGAGCGAGTATAGATGATTCTAGACATTCAGCCAAATGAGCACAATACAGTGAAAATCAGAAAGGTATATCAGTATGAGAAAAACAGTCAGTGACTGTATGTATTGCTGAACGGTAGTGTGTTGTATCGTGATACGCCGGCCGGAATCAGTAGGATGGAATTTGTCGGGTGTTGTAGTTGAGTAATGATTTCACAGTATCTTTTGGATTACAATTTTGTGGTTCCCTATAAGTCACACCGAGGGAGCATTATATGGAGAGCAAGCGAGAGAGAGAGAGAGAACGACATATAAGAGAGAACAAACTGAGACCCCCCAAAACAACAGAATGGAAATAAAAGAATTGAATATAAAAATTTTGAAACAAAAACGCGACTGACTATAAAAAGTGATTGGATATGGGCAATGTGCAGTTTAGATGGAATACTAGCTTAGAACGAAATTATTCCTTGGCATTGTGTCGTCAACCATTGAATCATTAGGACATATTTTGCTTCAACTCAGGATATGGGAAAGAGTTCACAGATGTTGGTGTTCTAATCTTAACAAGTTATTGTGAAATAAAATTAAAACCTTGAGTGATTTGCAATTTGGATAATAACGTTTTGTGTTAATACTTAAAAGTGAATAATTAACAAAACACTATAATCCCAAATGAAATTAGGGTCAAATGTTGATATAAAAGTGTGGGCTAATAAAAATTTATCTGCCATGATGCCCACATTGAATCAGTTAATTCATTTGAGTGTTCTCATTATTCAATAAAACCATGTAATGAAAACTGGATATATGAGTCGTAATCTCTGGCTGAAATGAAGAGAAAGAGTGTCCATGAACTAATCTACGACCTTGGATTCGTGTAATGAACATTGAAATCATATTCAATTGTCAAAGTTTTTTTTTTTATTCCTTTTATTTTTATGTACATTTTAATTCTAATTGTGTGTGTATTGTTCGAATAGTGTTTCATAGCACAGTGAATCGTCTTAATTGAATGAAATATGTTAATCGCATTAAACTTATAATGTGGTATTTGGATGAACTCTCTCAGGCCACAGATAATTACGTATTAGCCAACCAGATGGTAAGATCTAATTTGCAATTTCATTTAACAGTATTGGTTCTTTTGCATATTCTTTAATCTCAATTTATTCGTAGCATAAACAAATTAACAGTGTTGTTTCTAATTTCAGGTAATTTTCGTTTTTTTTTTCACGCTGGGAATTATGACAGAACTGATAACAAAATGGAATTTATTAACATTCAATATACTCGTACATATGAAAACATACCGAATGTACTGAATTTAAAATAAAAATGTTGTTGGCGTATTATTCCGAGAAAGAAATACATTTTGCGTGATATAATGACACACAGAATATTCCATTTTGATGTTTTAAAATATAACTGCGTTTTATGCATTGCACTACAAGCTGGCGTACCCATTTCTTGAGACTGAGTACCTTGCAGGACGGAACTAATGGTGTGATAAAAGAGGTAAGACATTCATTCATTACTTTATCATTAGTTAAAATCGAATTCCGGCTAACAGTACTCTAAATTGAATTATAATTACGACTATGAAATTTATTCGACACTTTCATACATATTGGAAAATTGTGTGGGATACGATGGCGTTTAACTGTACTGTATCAGATATAAATGCCATGAAATTGAGGGTTATAGTCTGTCTGGCCTTTTCCGTTATTAAACAAACTTGAATTTTCTTTTTCAATTGCCACAAAAAATTCAATGGTTCACATTCAAAAGCTTTGAGTTATCGTGTTTCGTTGGAATGACAAATCCATAACTCTTTCGGTACACAAACTGTTATCAATAAGACCGATTGATTGAATATTTTTAGATCTAATGGTTGAATTTTTAAGCAAAAATATTGTTCACGTTGTTGACCAGTGTTATACGTTGGGTAACATGTGAACTGTCGAATATCGATCATATTTTTAAATCAGAATTGCATATTATATAACACCTTATATTACATCTATAGATTTAGGTGAATCAGATAAATTTCAACTGAATGGTATAATCAACATTGACGCCAATGATTGCCACTCAGTTACTATCAATTTCCGTTATCACTAACCGACACTTTGTATGAATCATTTAGAAACTAATTTTTATTTCGTCATTTTAACGCAACATTGAAATAAAAACATGGAATATTTAGACTTTAGTCATAGAGTTTTGTTGTTCATTTTTTATTTTATTTTGCTGTTGAATAATTCTTCCGCCCCAAAAGCCGATTGTATTGAGGGCAATGACGTGAAAGTCACACGAGCTTTTAATTTATATGAGAATGTGTCGTTTTCGAGTTTTTTTTTTACATTAATGTTTCATACAATTTGAGGTTCTATTTAATATCAATTAACGATCATCAATGCCATAAATTATGAATAAAAAGAGAAAAAAAAAACGAAACAAATGGCTTAACTATTAGGCTTTTTATACTTCTGATTGTATTATCGAAATTAACTAAATGTTTATTGTTCAATTTGTTTGAGAATCGTTGAACGGATCATTTAATTACAATATCGCGTTGAAATATAATTTAGAATTAAATGTTCGTATTTACTCATGATTGTGTATGAGTGTTAGTTCAAGAAAATAATGATTAATGTTTAGTTTAGTCACTTCATTTAACACTGAATCCAAAGTATGAATATTTAATGAGGTGGATTCAATAGGTCTTAGACCGTCAAATTTTAACGTTATTAAATCAGATTTAAATAGATAATGTAAATAAGTAAAATGTTTTGAGACGATTACATTTCATTCGGAGCGAACCAAATCGTTTTTCACAAAAGAAGATCATGTATCTATGTCTATAAGATGTGGTGCATTGACGCACACTCATTATTAATTTTATGGTTTTCATATCTACGGGGGTTTCTTAAAGATAAAATGCAAGAGAAAGAAAACAGAAAAATTTTCCACAGATCGATGATGAAAAGGTTGCCAATGGCTTGAATAAATATACTTAAACATTTATTATGACGATAGCATTGCCTAGAATAAAATATACTTATTAGATGATTTCTAGAGTATACAGAATAATGAATGAATTCAAATTAAATTAGAGACGTTTGTTTTAGTACTGGCTAGACGATGATTTTATACTGTTGTGTTTCTTTATGCCATTGGCAGTAATGTTTTCCGGCATTCAATTTTTTTTTGTTACGCAAAGTACGCAGGTTTTATATCACAATCAAGTTAAACCGCATTGTCGTATTGAATAGAAAAAGCTAGAAAATGAAAAGAAATGAAATATTTCCATAAGAAGAATTTCAAATATTAAAGAATCGTAGAAAATGAGACGATTTTCATTGAAAACTTGCTCATCTGAGAGAATGAGAACCCAACACAACATACTAATATGAATATAGAAGAATATTTGATTACGAGCATAAGAGAATACATACTCTGATCAAAATTATGAGAGAGAGGGCGCATTGCAACTGTTTGAATTTCGAGAGCCAATGTAGAAATGAACATGCGGTGTACACGGGAAATATTGAAATCAAATTGAAAACGGAAAAACCGGTGGAATGGTAAAGTTCAATGAAACCAAAAGCCTGGCTAGACGTTAATAAACGACAAACCTAACCTACCCCATGTTTGGTGTATAACTCACTGAATTTGAACCAAACCCAACAACCAAATGGAATGGAACGCGTAACCCCAACTGGAATGGAATACCAGACACTAACGTATCATTCCTACCATTTTATTATTTGAAGTGATGTACACTGTTCTTTTAATCTTTCTGAATTGTATGAAAATTCATTTGGTCACATTGTTTTGGATGATCGGGATTTATTTAATAATTCGGTTATGCCTATTTGATTCCCTTAAATTTATATCTGATCTTAAGATTCTAATATAAAAATGATTAAGTTTCCTATCGATACGGCTAGTAATGTACCATTAGTTGGAATTACCATAACGATACATTCAATTAAAATTTTAGATTTCCAGTTTGTTGTTGAATGAAGGATGAGTACTGAAAATTGAATGCGCATACTATTGTTGATTAAGGTATTATGTATTGAATGTTCTGAACGCTTCTCACCAAATACAATTCTGCATACAGAGAGAAAAAGAATCACATCGTTTCAATGCGATGAAAATGTGTAAATGGCAGAATGAAATTTAAATATTGGTATGAAAGGAAGACGCCATTCATGTACAAAATTCGCATACAGCATCCCAGTTACCAGGGCTACAAGCATATGGTCGGATGAACGAATCTAAAATGCGAGACATAACACGATCTCTCTGGAAAATATACAGAATAAAAAATATTAGAGAGACCAGAGATGATATTTTAGTTTTTTTACGAGTACATTACATTTACAGAGCCATAACAACAATAAAAAAAGGAATGAAGAATGGAAGAATGAAATATAAAAATGCAGGGCACTGCTCAATGTGAAACATTGAGTTTAAGTTCGTCGCCCTCCAGAAAAGTTCACTATCCACATGAACTTTTCGGTACATAACGAAATATTTAGTTATCCTCCGATATGCAACTGTATGATGAGTTTGAGAAATTTTTGTTTTTGGGAAAATACATACAAAGTGAACCGGGAATATGATGATTTTCTCGCCAAAAAAAAAAATATAAAATGTTTCATTATATAATCTGGGGGAATAATACGCTAGCAGACAATCACAAAAATGTTCAGTGAATTTCATAAAATTTTTGTTGTTTGAATCTGAACGAATCAACAACAATCTCTTTTGGTTTATCCCATAAAAGATTTTAAATTTTATTTGCAACCATTTGCATTTCAAAGATGAGTAAATCGCCTACAAGTTGAACCATAAAAATTAAATATATTCTATTGATGAAGTTTTGTATTTATTATATTTTGTTTATGGCTGAAGTGCAACGACATAATTATGAGTTCGTTATCATTAACGTGACTAAGGAATTTAGTAGCAATTAGAAAAGAATCGTTTTAATATGTCATTAAGAAGAAAACAAAGAATAGACTCTTCACTTGTACACTTATCTGTCTGTTTAAGAATCGATTTTGAATTAGATTGGAAAAAGAATTTTTTTTTTCATAAACGTCTGGGTATTGTCTTAGGCTACAAATAAATGGGAGAATCATGCCGCATTCCCTTACTCCGTACTGTATAACTGCAAACAGTATATTCTCTATATGATAGACGAGTAACTGCGAAAAAAGTACTCGATATGATGGTTATTTGATGTGGAGTATGAGGTGATGCTGTAGTCGCATAAACGATGTGTCTCAAGTCAAGTCTAGACAACTTTTATAATAATGTGAATATCAGAGATCAACGATTTTGTTCCTCAGTTTTACGATTGGTGTTTATTTTTTTGTTCTCATATTCCTTCATACCCATCTAGAATGTTAAAAGATTGTCTCCATGTACCCAGTGAATGGGAGAGAAGACAGCCAGCTAACAAAATAAAAACTCAACGATAAGTAACGTAAATTCCATACGCATAGAATTTTCTTCCCCTTAAAATTGTATCTTTATTATATTGGTTTCGTTGCACTATAACCATTTGAATTGGTTGGAATAATAAATGTTTTATGTGTTGTTAAAAATAAATTCAGTCGGTATTTCATTTTACTGTCTGATGAATGATCGTGAGGGGTAAATGGTAGACGCATCATTTGACTAATACATTGTTGACCGAAGAGTCACATTAAATACCTAAATTATGATCCATCTTTCGTCATGTTTAATATTCTGTAGTTTTGCAAAAAGAAAAACAAAAAACAAGAAACAAATTGAGTAAATTCCTTAAGTTTTATGGTCTTTCATAACCGATTAATGTCAGATGCTGTGGGGGATCACAAAAGAATATTAAGAAGGGCATTCACCAGTCAAATGAATTAATCAATTTTTATACATTTAGTTTTATTCCTTTTTGTTTTTGGCGAAACGTGGAAAATCGAAGTAAAAGCAAATTTGTAATTTCGATGGTTTTATAGTGGCAATGGGAAAACCGATGACTGAATCAGAGGGACTGCATCAAAATTAACCGAAAAGTATCAGCAGTGATTTCTGTATTTTCGGACGATGCGCCAGAGTATTGTAGTTGATATACGATAATATTGGTGATGGTGTTCAATGGTCTCGTGGAGAAGAAACATCTTAGCATCTCCCAGTTTTGTGTCAGGTAGAATCTAGTTAATGTTGGGATGGTTATGGAAACGTGTTAAGAGAGGATAATAAACTGAATTGGATTCTCGGTATACGAGACAGTAACATCGGAATACGTATACGTATCTCTCCTTGTTATATAGTTAATGTTGCGCTCAATTGTACATAAAGTCGTGTATGGTGTCAAGTAATACTCGTCATCTAGTGAGCCGAGAGACACGAGAAAATTTTTCCAGTTTTTCCTACGTTTGATCCCCTAACAAATTTTATTGTTTGTCGAACAGTCAACGGATATGGTTCAGTTTTTAAAAAAATCCGCGTTCAATTTATAACAGTCTTAAGTTTGGTTTAGTGTAGTGTGCTTCTCAAATTTAGTTTAGTCTGATAACAAATTATGTTTCATTTTATTTTTCATTCTGTTTTACCTTTTTATCTCAAATTAAATATGAATTCACATGAACAATTATTTTAATAATTATTACAGTTTTTCTATTTCAATTTAAGAAAGTGTAATTAAATACCAGCGATATGAAATAAGTGATAAAATTGTAATTCTTATAATTGGATTTTTAAGTGTTTGATATTTTACTGAGTTATCAGAAATTTTATAATCAAATTTAATCAGTGATTATTCCTAATTTGGAATTAATATTTTATTTAAGTAAAAATGAACCTGCTCTGCTGATTTATTTCGTATTTATTCTGTTATAACGAAATAAAGTCCAAATTGAATCATCAATACCGGAAGGTGTTAATTCATTTACATATAATTTGATGATTTCATCGTGAAATTCGGTTTTTTTCACATTATTCACAATCAACTTTGTTTAAATGTTGAGTAAGTTTTGATTAACATTTTTTATTGGTCCTAAAAGTTAAAAAAAAACTAATTCTTGATTAAATACAAAAAAAAAATGTGCTAAAAATAAGTTCTTAAAAGTTGAATGGCATTTCTATCTTTTTTTTTTTTAATTCGGATAAAGAGATGAAAGATAATCCTGAAGTGTGTTAACATGCTGGCATATGCCAACGTTCAAAATGATATTTTTATGTGCATAAATTCTGGAAAAACTAAAAATGAACAGAAAGAAACTGCATACTGAAACGCCAATGATTATTAATCCAACTTCTCTTGTTGCTATCTCATGGTGAAACAGAAATATAAAGATAATTGAAATAAGAAAAACCTTGAGACATTGGATGCCATTTAATTTGTTAAGACATTTGCATTAGGGGGATAAGTAAACCGGATAATAAAAAAGTTAAATTTAATTCAAAACGTAACAACTGTGTGATTATCATTACTTGGTATCGTTGCAAAAGAACTAATCCAACGGTGAAAATCTTCTGGCATGTTAACACATTTTTTAAATTCCATATTTTATTTTATTTTAATTCAGCTAATTATTATGATTCAAGACTCGTTGAAATTGAATTTTTTTTTATTTAAATGGATGGGGGGTTTATTAAACGATCAGGGCAATAGAATTTATGATGTTTTTGTGGACAGTATCAAGTCTGTTGTCTAGTAATAATAATATTAAAATTATTTCCAAGAATTTTATGTGAATATTGTAACTGATGCACTCGAAGGTTTTTCGTTTAAATATATTTTCTCTTCTTTTTTTTAATTCCTGAGTTGGAAAACAATGAGACAGAGAGAGAGAGAGAGAGAGAGAGAAAGATACAGTGAAATAAAAGGAAAATAAAATACACATCAACTGAATCATAAATATAATAAAAACATTACAACAACACACCATAGATTGTGATTGGCTACATAATATAAACTATAGGAGAGCATAAGAGCATAATTGTTTACATCCAGAAGCTATAAAATAATGTTTTATGTTAAAATTCTCATGTCTTATCCACCGTCAGTGTGATTAATCCTTATTTTAGTTCTGGTTATAGTCGCTCTTATGTTAATTTCTTTGAGATTTACCTTTATATTTCGCCAAATCAGAATGTGAGCGAACTGAATAGAAGATAGAAGATACCATTGACAAAGTCACTGGATTCCCAGATAAGAATCTTTTGAACGAATAAAATTTTAGTAGTAAATCAACAGAATCCAAGAATTAAAATTTCTGATTTTTATGTCTTTTTTATTGTTATTTACGGTGTATGCGGTTAAACAATGAAAGAACAATAACAATATTATAACTAAACAGACAATTCAAAATTTTAACTAATTATCGGAATTGCTTTAACAAGTTGAATTTTCTTATTGTAGACAACAACATGTCGGTGATTTTATTATTTTTTTTATTCATTTATATTATTCATTGCACGTTTCACCTTATGAAACGTGCGTTAATCGGAGTGTTGTACTAAAGGAAGACGCGAACAATTCATTTGAAACCAAATTTAGTTGTTAGTTCACTGGAAAGCGTTAAGAGACAGCGATGGTTTCATGTGTTCTGTGACAAAAGTCAGGTAGACACAATATTTAAAGAATAAAAAAAGTACAGAAACAGTAACTAACATCCCACCTGTTAAAAAACGATTATTGAAATAGTTGAATGTTATTTAACATTCTTTAAATTTCAACTGTGCCAATCTGGAACTATCAATAACAATTTCGATTATTGTTTTCATAAATCATAAATTGACATAGACAAGCCATATAGTAAAATTTAGAAGCTAACGTCTCCTTTTATGAAGTCATTATGATTGTTGACTTCTGTTGTAAAATGTTAGTGAATGATTCACTCGATGTGACTGATGTGTACTCGTAACAATTTAGTTTAATTTACATCATAATTTATGATCGATTCTATCATACCAATGTCATGTTGTACTTAATTAAACCATTTTTGGTTATACTTTTCAATCTCAATTGAATGGTAAATTTTACGGTTGAAGTACTGACATCTAAAGCTAATTTTCAACGAATGCTGTAATCCAATTGATTTTATGTCTTCTTAAATGGCCGAATGTTAATAAGAAACAGTAATAATATTTATCAATGTTATTGTCATTTATGAATTTAATTTTTTCATAATGTTGAAATTGAATATGACTGGTGCTTGTAAAATAATGCGAATGACACGATGAATTGTCACCACCGTTTCTTTAAATGTTTCGGTCTTTAGTCAAGGATTCTTTTTGGCAGCTTAATTTCAATGTAATTTGTTGCATATAAAATTTTTTTTTAAAAGTCGAGGATTTATTAGATTTACTGTCTACAATAATAAAGTCACCAGCCATTAAATTACCTGTAAAGTAATAATTTTCTTGTGACAGATGATTATAGCAACAATGTAGTGAAAAAATGTTTAACGATCGCATATAAAGAAGAGCAAAACGAATTGCACACACATTTATGTCACAATTATAGTATGGATTAATAATTGTTGTTTCTTGATAAATAACAAATAATAAAGTTAAATGTATTAGTATGTAATCATTAAAAAATGAATAATACAAAATCGAAATGGTAGAATTTAATTAAAAAAAAAAAAGGAAACAGAAATAAAAAAAAACCCAATGAACACAAATTAGAAGTCAATCGCCTTTTAATATTGTAATGACTTTCAACTTTGTTCATCACATCGCATTAAATCAACTTAATACGCGTTTCTTTATTTAATATAACGAAATACAATAAAATAAAAACAATCCATAATATTCAATATGAAAGAGAAAGAATTGTAAAACAGAATACATTGAAAATCAATAAGGAAAAATTATTGCGCATAATATATTCAAATTACAATTTTAGCAAAGAATTAATAAGAAAATATGATACATAAATTTTAAAATGAAGAAAATTGATATTGTACCGTCTAACGGTGTGATATCAAAAGGTGAATTCAAATTATATTTCTTATTTTAAAATAATTAAATTGTGTACTTGGTTTCATAATATGAATAAATTGTGTCGAATAAGAAAATTATAAAATTTTAAGATTTCATTTATGCCAACCACATTAACATTGATGTTGAATAACAATAGAGAGTCATGTTATAGACAATTCAATTAATTAAATTGTTCAATATTTCACATAAATATTTATTAATTGTAAATATTGTATCGTTTACAGATGCTATAAAACCGGATAGTCTACATGATCCATAGTCAATATGAACCAGCCAACAAATGAAATTGATTAAGAATTGGAAAAAAAAGGTTGCAATTGAAACTTACATTAATTGAGTTATGTGCATTGAATAACTGGCAATGAAAAACCATGAAATAAAATCCGAAGGAAATCATTTAGCTTTGGGTGAAGTTGTCTTCAATGATGTTAGGGCTTTTATTTGTTACCATAACCGGCTTTAAATAGAATCATCCATTCGCGTATGTCTTGTAAGTATCTCAGTTATGTATATTAATTAACCATCTTGCACCTCTTACCACTATTGCTCTGGTGTCGAGTTTTCATGTTCACTTGGTTTTATTTTATTTCGCAGTTGTTTCCTTTATTCGCATGTTTCCTTTATAACACAACCAATTTGACTGGTTCAATAAGATTATTTCAATTCTTTTTTTTAAGTTTAGTGTACTTGATTCTGTGATCTAGTCGCAATATCATTTTAGTTAAAAGAATCATTTCAATATACTTCATTTTCATCTCGTCTAAAATCACATATAATTTTTTTTACTGTGTTTCGTTGAATGTTTCCACATAAGAATGTTAACGGATAAAAATAACTTTTAGTGTCGTCATTTTACTTACTTTATGGTGTAATTGGGTATGGATTGTATAGCAGATGAGTCAAAGCATCACCATGCGAGATGAGAATATTATGCGAATTCTTGTATACTTCTTTATTTTTTATTGATTTCATTTTATTCGGTTTCCTTTATCGTATTCGTGTTTCTTACTCTTTTTTTCTTTTAAATACTTGAAAATAAGACAGTTTAAATGTAATATAAATTATATCATGATCTCTTGTCATCCCACATAGGAATGGACGGTAAAATCTTGAATGAGTCTCAACTAGATCGGTTCAATGAAGAAGCTTCGACAAGATTTAAAAATGCAATGTATAAATGCGCACTGCAAGACGATGCAATGGCATTACAGACTCCACATTCATATTAAAAAGAAATATGGCGTAAGAGAAATGCGTTTTTACTTGATTCCATAACTCTGAAAAGAAGTCAAGTGAGAAGAGAAATAAAAGGTTTTCCAATTTTTGCAAATGATCGTTGTGAATTGCAGATGATTTTGAATACAAAAGGCGGATAATATCCAATGGTTTGGAGTGTTGTATTTGAGAGGTATTTCATTTTGTGTTTAATATTCTTGCAAATTGTCTAGTTTTGTTTCTATTTTAAACGAAATTATTTGAACTTCCATGAGATCAATCGATGATATCGGTTAACGCCTTCTTTTTTCTCTCTCTCTCTCTTTGATTCTTTCAGCATATTAATTCTGTAATAAATGAATCTGAACATTAATATTTGATTATATGTAATTTCATTAAAGTGGTTGCAATTTCAATGTAATCATCTAATCAACAGAGCCACCGTATTATACAGTGCCATTGTTGCGGCATTTAATTTATCATCAAATTGAACTAAATTTGGTAAAATTTTGATTATTGTATATTACTTTTATTATTGATAGAGACGACCTGACATAATTTCGAGTGAGGAACGGGGGAATTTATACAGCACTGGACTCGAAATCATCATTGACCGGACGATACGAGTACTGAATTGATATACTCATTTACGTCTTATGGTGGAATAACCCTGTCCATTGCCCGAAACAAGAAATTTTTATATACAAATAAAATGAAATACAACAGAACCACAGAAAAGAATAAAAGCGTGAGGCGCATCAGAAATTATGAATATAATGAAACGCACGTACTTAATCATCCGGTCTAGAGATATCGCGAATCGTTATTTCATATGTCAGCGTCCTTGAGAGCAAGTTTATTTCATCTCAATGGCATGAAGCTTTTTTTTTTATATCATTACGCTTTCATATTGAATGGCCAAGAAAAAAACAGCAACAATATTTTATTGTATTTTTTTTTCTGTTACTTGCAAAAATTCCAACACAGTAAAATACAAACAATTTTAGTGATATTTCAAGACCATTTGATTCACTATAAGATATAGAAGAATCCAGAGACTGAACATTAAATATGAAAGAGAGAGAATTACATTCATAAAGTAGAAAACTTTAGTTTTGAAACGCCAATTTGATCGTTCATTAACCATTTAACAACAGCTTATAATATTGACTGAAGAAATATGTATTGGAATATGAACTAAAAGAAGTTAGTGACCAGCCAAGAGTCTTGGTCATATCTATGCACTAGTGCTGGCCATGTATTTGAGGACAATTAGTTGGTATTAAACGTAAATGTATAAAATATTATTTGCATAAATCCATTGTGGCAACAAAAACGATTTAAGTGAACAGTTGAAAATAAAGCATAAGAATCCATTCACCAGTTAAATATACCCGGAGAATATTGAAACGAATAAGAAGGGAAGGCAGCAGTTTGTTCGGATTCTTAATTCTTGTAAACCATAAATTTTATCATTTAATGGATATTGCAAAAAACCTGCTGGTTTTTCATTACTAATACATGACTCATTAGTAGATTCCAACAACTAATCAAATGATTACTTAATCATGTTAATTACAAAATTGGCAATAGACGAACAAAAAGAGTACAACAATCGTGTGATCTTGAGACTGATGACTTTACAACTTCATCAGACCACCAGCACTTAATGTTTTGCAATCGCAATGCACCACACGAAACAGAAATCATATAGTTTCTTTATTTATTGAAGTATTATGAATTTTGATTTCAATGAATGAAAATATTGCTGTTATATCCAATGCCTTTTGTCTATCTATGGTGGCGAAACGGATAATATGAATGACTGGCAATTGGAATTTTGTCTGTAAATGGCAATCAACCTGAAGTCATATGGTTAGCTTGAAAAGGTGGGCAACCGATAATTCCACCCGGCTAAAATAAGTGGATCTGGGGAATTGAAACACGCACCTATACATTCAACATGAATTTTCAATGTTTTTATGTTGGTTTTTATTAGACACATATTCAACCACTTTAATCCGATTTGATTAGGCTGAGAAATTAGCGAAACACACAAACATAAGTGAAAAGATTATTTATGGTTGTGATTGTTTCCAATATTTTATTTTGAATCATAATTTTCATTTACCTTATAATGCCACAATAACTATAAATTCAGTGTATTGTATTCCTATTCAATTTTTGATATCGCGTCAATGATTGTATTATATGTGGAAAAGTATAAGGTATTAAATATGACCATTTGATATACGAATGCCAAATGGAAAATGGTGAGAGAGACAAGGAGAATTACAGCATATTATTTTATGGTTCACATTTATGAATACAATTTGATTCCAAAAGTAAACTGAACGAATTGAAATGAACAAATTTCATTGTCGAATCAGTTGTTACGTGGTCTGGGGTATTGGCACTGAGGTCTGGTCTCCGGTCTACCGGATAACAGCCAAACGTTAAACATAAAAATCCCAATCCCAATCCCAATATGTTTCACACATATACGTTCAACTGTATGATTTTTGTTTTATTATTTGTATTTTTAAAGTAAAATGAACATTAAAAAAACACTGTACGTCTTTAAAACAAAATTACATATCACAATGTAAAATAAAAGACACAAAATCAAGTGGGGTGGTATGTGAATGTAATACAGACACATAAAAATGAGCGAGAGCGACGAGAGCATTGTACGAAGTTTAATGAATTTTATGAAGGCAAGTCATGGATCTTGGACTGCTTTTGGAAACAATCTCAAGCACAAAGCCAAATGAAAAGCCAACCTGACTAATGAAAACTGAATAGACCGAAATACATATACAACAAATTAATTTCGCAAAAATTTTTCGCACAGTTCTTTCTGCTTTTCTGAATTCTCCGTTCAGTCGCATAGGTGATGATAAACATTAAGCACGCGTTTTATCTGGTGCTGAGCCACCACAGTTTCATTTTTATTCAGTTGATTTCATTTCAAATATTCCAATTAGCCATTATTTTTCGATTTTTTTTTATTTTCAAACATGTGATTGTGATTTTCAAACAAAATTTTTTTTTTAATCTACATTTTGGATTTATTCAAGTGAACACGAGTCTACTAAACCACAAGAAATAAATTCTGGTCAAAAGAAAAATTGGTTTCCAATGACAAATATCGGTTAGTATTTGATTGGAAAATGCCATGTGAACATCGAGTGTTACTGACAGAAGAAAGAAGTATTGAATTGAAAAATTTCCAACAGTAGTGAGTGTTGATTGAACTGCCATTTAATGTTCATTTAATGAGGATATTTACTTTAAATAATTTTTTGTTGTTTCGCAAAAAAACCAGTGGAATTAAATTACTTGCGAAAAAGAAACACTGTAATGGAAAATTCTTTTTCAATGAAAAATGAACAGTTAGAACTTAATTTTTTCGGTCGATTGAATTGGATGTTGGTTAACAACGCATAACTGAATGAGACATATGGAGCTATAATTATGTTCGATTCTACGTATACTTCAGTGTTCTGTGGCCAGATAAGATATAAAAGCTGAGGAAAGAAAAATTTATAACGACGAAAGAACGTTTTTCTGTAAATTAAAAAAATAAAATAAAATAGAATTCACACCCGAGAACTACAAAAGAAATCAGAAAATATCTATTTTTTGAACAAGAAATGAAAGAAAAAAAATTGATTTAATTTAGTATGAAGTCACTGTAACCTCAGCGAGGTATTGCTTCAAATAAAAAAGAATTCGTTTGTTCAAGATTAGATTAGTACTGTAGAAAGGGAACGTGTATTATTTTTTTTCTTTGACTAATTGAAGTAAAGCTGACTGTCGCCAGTGGTCAAGAATGAAATACGCAAGAATTCATCATGAATATGTTGTGTTAACCGATATTATGTACGAAATTAATTGGCTTTAATCCACCACAGAGAGAAGTGCATTTGGTTGGAGACAGAATAGGAACGGAAAGTTTATCATTAACTGTGTGTGTGTATGTGTACTTAAAAAGAAAAATTTTGAGTGCTTCTTTTACCTTATATAATTAGTTCAGGTGATTTAATGCCACCTGATTGAGGGGGGCCATTGCCTCGACACTCAGACATAGAATAATTCAAGGTGATCTGATAGCGTTTATAAACGCGTTGGCGGCTTTGTCTCACCCAATTGTTCATGTTGTAACATACAGGTCTCGGAGGCGAGAGAGAGCGAGAATTAAAAGTAGCCAAACACACTAAAAGGAAAAGAGAATTCATGAAATAAAAAAGAATAAAATAATTTTTTTATTTTATTTTCAATGTCGATAAACGAATCCACCATACATGTGGAGGTCTCAAGTCTCAACTTTACACAGATGATATCATCTGAACCGAATAAACGAATAATAATTATACTTTTTTTTCTGTTGCTGCTGTTAACTTGATTTCATTGGAATTTATATAATTTACTTCGTGGATTTTTTTCTTTTGTATTTTTTGCATATGCGAAGAATGTTGGCAAACGAATTTCATGATAAAATTTCGTTATTAATTCTCTATAAGTTTATTTAAATTTTTTTTTTATCTTCAATGAGTAAAATGAACAAATTTAATCTATGGGTTGTTGGATAACAGAATCATAATATATTTTTCATGTGAATTATTAGGTGTATCATCGGGATTTTAATGTTTAAAATAATTTCATTTCATATTTCTTTTATGTGGAATTGATTTAACCGACAACATTTGAATTCTGTAATCGGTTCAACGTATTGGAAACCATGTTTCTTTGGCAATTCGGGTAGCCTTCAGTGCACAATGGAAATTCAAAAAAAAAGAAAACATAAAATTATTAAAATAAATTCTGAATGCTTGCAGTAATTCAACAAAAGTCAATTTACAAAGTCATATAAGAACGTGGTGGATTTTAAAATGGATTTTCATTAACGTGCGACAACGTAATCAAATTATACAATATAAATTTTTCTTCTTTTATTCCAGAATATGATCACATAACCGGAGCTGAGCACACTTAAATAGCATATATTGATAAAAAGTTTTTAATAAGACGAAGGTGGGACTGCTGTTGGTAATTTCAATACTGATACAAATGATATTTTGCCGTCAAATATATTAATTTTGATTTTTCTTTTACTGTATAAATGAAAATAACTGAATACGACGATGAAGAATTCCCCGTTTAATATTATTTTATTTTAAATAACCGAACATTCAGTACTGAGAGCAGAAGAATGGAATAATAATTCATAGTATGAGAAGGAATTATGTATGCATGATTGCTTCATAAATGTGATTTATCGTAGTTTAGTGTTAATTTGCTAATTAAATGTTTATTATGTTTCCTGATTCATGACCGTTTTTATACCGATGATTTGGTATCTTTTCACATTGAATACAAAGTCAGAATTGTATGCGGCATCGAAATACTGAAACTGTATTGTGTCAGTTATTCTTGGTGATCTTAAACATCATAAACTGCAAAATCATGTGGCATTCTGTGAACGCAGTTTCAGTAATAAAAACTGGTTGAAATAAAGATTTTCTTTAATTTCCGGGAACTGGTGACCGATTATGATAAAATACTTTTTGCTTCACGCGCTAGGCAGGCGCCTTGGCTTTGATATGTCCATCAGTCAGGTACCTGAAGTAGCGCGCAAAGCAGAATGTAAATTTTCATCTAGTGTAATGATCGCATAAAAGTTTAAATTTCATTCAGTGCAAACGTAATGAATCATATGGAATTATATCTTAGTCTCATGTCTATTGTACTTCATCAGGTGCTCTGGTGATTATGAAAAGCCCGGCACATGTTGGAGTACACTTAACTTGATGACCAAAAACCATCGTATTATGTTTTATATTTCTTTTACAGGCTACAAAAGATGATTAATTAGTATTTTAATTTGATTCATTTGGTGGGATTATAAGCGATGAAAATTCCATATTAAACAGTTCACAGCCTCCACAATTAACAACTTGTCTGTACCGTATACATATGTATGTACTGTTGTCCAGACTTTTTAAACATTAATTGAGATCATAATGCCAGTATCGAGGACATCGACCAGCTCCAGACTCATGCCGATCACAATTTGCTGATGTATCATTTAATTGGAATTTAATCTACAATTAAATTAGTCACCCGTCTAAACATTGATAATAGAAAATCTGTAATTAAATTATAAACATAATAAAATGAATGATAATAACTTTTAAAATGTTTGCTGTATTTCTTTCTATCTATTGGTGTATTTAATGAATATCACTTAAATTTCAAAAGTTCAATATTTATTGATGTAAACTGACCCTATTGCGTTCCGTTGAGTCAATTTGCATTCATATGAGTGAATTAGATCGAGGATCAGCAAAGTAGAAGAAGTTTTTGAAACTTTTTAATTTTCAGAAAGTTCACTTTTTTAGTTGACGTATTTTCAGACGAGGGCGCCACGTCACTTCATGTGGCCAGGATACATCTTGCTTCCTAATATTATGTTCGCCTGTTCCAAAATATCTAACTTCATCGGTAATTTTTTGAAACTGTAGTTATTTGCTGTAGTTATAATATTATTATGTTATTATGTTATTTGATTTAATAATGAACTGAAATATTAGTTTTATTGGTTCTTCTACTAACTAGTAGTAAAAGAATGCGTTTTGTTCCAATCTCATATAAAAGAAGAACGGGACAAGAGTCAAAGTGAGAGAACGTTGAAACACTGGTTACAAATCATACGCAATATATTTTTCATTTCACTTCATTACGCTACAAACCCTTATTAGCAAAAATGTTATTTTATCAAATCTATCTATCCGGTAGCATTTTTAATTACAGTAACTACGGCCGATGGTACGAGTCCCAGTACCTCAAGTGGCTCATCATAATCCTCTTCAGTAAATACTTTCCTTGGAAATGTTGTCATCATACCAAATGGTAAATCATTACCTTGTTTCAATTGAACAAATAATCGTACCGCAGCCAATTGCTCTTTAACATCAAATGTTTCAGTTAATACACTTCCATCTTGAAGACGTATTTGAATACGAGTTTTTGAATATGATTTTTGTGTGTTTGGTTTTACGTCCGATGTGGTCGTTGAAGGTTGTTGAACTGGTTGCACCTTGTCCTGCGGAATTTCACCGCTACAATATGATAGACATTTGATTAGAATAAATAATTTACAATAGAAAAAGAACAATGAATGATTTACCCAGCCAATTTAGCTTTTCTGGCAGCTTTGTCTGCTTCAATTTGTGCTTTCACCCGATCACGAGCAGCCTTCTCTTCAGCCTTTTCACGTTTTCGTTGTTCCACAATCTTTTGCATTTCCATTTCCTCCATTTTACGTCGTGCTTCGGTCATATCTTTGCCAGATTTAATTCTAATACGTTCTCGTTCCAAGGCCTCTTTCTTTTCCTGTTCTTCGCGTAAAGCTCGTTTCGCCTTAATTTTCTGATCTATAAGTTCCATTTGTTTTTTCTTTTCTTCCTCTGTCAGTGGCTTCTTTTCTTCTGTAGATTCTGAAAAACTTTGATGACCCGTTTTAGCGGCATGGAATTCAACTTCTGTTTGCGACTTAAATAATCTGCCGCACTCATCACACTTTAGTGACTTAACCTCGCCTGCAGGTGTACCATCTTCAGATGTTGCTGATGCCTCTGTTGCTTCTGGATTTGCAGTGCTCGGTGTAGATTCAACTGCAGAACCACTACCGGCAGCCGACAAGTGCAATGTTTGATCTTCTTGGGTCAATGGTTCGTCAGCATGGGCCAGTAGCCATTCCATTGCTGGCTCCACTCCTTTATTGTTGGTCACCTGGAGTGCTCTTTCACTAAAACCAATCGGTGACTGAATTACATTGTCTTACGAAATAGGCGCTAATTATACTCACGCTCTGTCCTTTGGGAACCCCATGTCCATCAATGTTTGCAAGTCCGCCATTGTATATCGCCAGAACTAATGCGAAAAGCTTATGACTACACAATTACGAGAATTATCCTGATCTGAACAACCGTTTCTGGTCGTGGGAATTCTATTTGAAACACCTTTTTCTATTTGAAATGAATTAGCAAAAAAAAAATATTATTATTTTCTGTTGATTTGTTTTTGTGTCACAATATCGCATTGCCGGTTTTCAATCACATTGAAGTGTCCCAAAAATTAAGTGTTCCAATTTTTATTTCTTGTACATGCCGTTGACAATTATTCTATATTACCTATTAATTATTACCCATGATTTAATTTTAATCATTTATAGAATTAGTCTCTTTTTTAATAGAGGTAATTGGGATGCAGAACTATTAGTAAATTTTAATTTCTAACGAATACACAAACCAATCAGCGGTTTCGATGTCTTACGTGTCATTACGCGTCCCAAAGTTGTAAATAATCTAAAAATTTATTTTTAATTAGGCGCAAGTATAATATACTAAATTTTGTAAGTTTTATCTTAGAATAAATGTAAATAAAATAGAAATGAACACTTATTTATATTTAGGAATTACGGATAGATTCAAATGGCATATGCGGTTGCCTGGTGAGAGTAGAGACTAGGATTTGTATTCAAGGATAGCAACTTTTTGAGGACACATCGACATGGATTTCTTAAAAAGTGGATTGAAAACTGTGTTGGGCACACCGGAACCCGGTACAGAGCCGACGGGAGCAGAAACAGTAATCGATACAAAATCCAAATTGAGAGTCATAAATATATTCACTCTTATTTTATTTTAGGTAGAGAAATTGGTGGACAGATTGACCTCGTCCACTTTGCTGGAAGACAGAAGAAATGCTTGCCGAACGCTAAAAGCATTGTCCCGAACATACAGAGTTGAAGTGGGTGCACAAGGAATGCCTAGTCTCATCCAAGTGCTTCAGACAGATCAGGCTGATTGTGAGATAATTGGGTATGCCTTAGATACACTATGTAACATCACATCTCAGGAATTGTTCGATGAAGAGGTTGATAACCCAATAGTAACAGTAAATATTGGAGAACAATTCACGGAAATGTTCATAAAAAGTTCTGAAAATGTAACTCTCGTCTTGGGCTTCCTAGAGGAATATGATTTCAAAGTGCGATGGCCAGCTATAAAACTGTTAACTGGCTTGTTGACTAACAAACTGAAAGATATACAGGAAATAGTTCTAGTTAGCCCCATGGGTGTATCGAAACTAATGGATCTTCTAATCGACAGCCGGGAGATCATTCGAAACGATGCTTTATTACTGCTTATCCAACTAACTAAAGGAAATGCCAATATACAAAAAATAGTTGCATTTGAGAATGCATTCGATCGATTGTTTGACGTGATTCGTGACGAAGGATCATCAGATGGCGGAATAGTTGTGGAAGATTGTTTTTTGTTGATGTTGAATCTGCTGAAGAATAATTCTAGTAATCAACAATTTTTTAAAGAAGGCTCTTACATTCAACGCTTAGCTCCTATGCTGGTGATGCCAGCCGATCTGGAAGAATCGGGATGGTCTCCCCAGAAGGTGGCAAATGTTCATTGTATGTTGCAAATAGTCAGAGCATTGGTGAGTCCAAGTAATTCACAACAAGTCGTCAGCTCATGCCAGAAAACAATGAGAAGTTCGGGACTATTGGATACACTTAGTAATATATTGATGGCGAGTGGTGTACCAGCTGATATCTTGACAGAAACTATAAACACAGTTGCTGAAGTAGTCAGAGGTGATATATCAAATCAGGAGTATTTGAGCAAAGTTATGGCACCGAGTAATCCTCCACGTCCCGCCATTGTCGTTCTCCTAATGTCCATGGTGAATGAAAAACAGCCACTCGGTTTACGATGTGCAGTTTTATATTGCTTTGAATCATTTCTCTATCGAAATGAGCTGGGTCAATTAAACTTGATTCAAACATTGTTACCATCAAGCACGGAAGTATCTAGTTTGACAACTGGTCAACTTCTATGCGGAGGATTGTTCAGTGGTGATGCGCTTGCTAATTGGTTTTCATCGGTTGCCTTGATGTATGGCTTAATAGAGAATCCTGTGCAAAAAGAACAATTACTTAGAGTTTTGCTCGCATCTGGGACCGGTAACACACCGATATCATTGTTACATCAATGTATAATTTTATTACAACACTTTGGTAGCAACCGATTACAGAGTAAAGTTGGATTGCTAATGCTAATCTCCACTTGGTTGAGTCATTCGCAACTTGCAGTCAAAACATTCTTGAATGCACCGAACAGCATTGGATATTTAATAACACAAATTGGTGCAAATGAACACGATGAAAATGAATATCTTGTGCAGGGTTTGTGTGCCTTTTTAATGGGTATTTGTATACAATTTAATGATAATTCCGTGCAACATCTCAAGCGAGACGATTTAATGCAATTGATTATAAAACGGATTGGAATTGAAACATTTACCAATAAATTGGGTGAAGTGTCAAAGCACGAGAGTTATAGCAAAGCTGGAAAACAACCACAAATTCGGATTAGTTCTCACACAGACTTATTGTTGGATTATGAGTTTTGCAAACTTTTCAAAGCATTAGAAGGTAATTAAATAATTTATTGTCACCTAAGTTAATCTGACCTGATTTTTATTATTTTAGCATTGATTGTAAAGACAATAAATGGATTTGGGAAGAACGATGACAATAATGTATTGGAGTTGAATCAAGAAGTGTCAGGAGTCGTTGGACAATACAAAGATATTATCCGTGAACAAGATGCCAAAATTCAATTGTTACAAACTAACATGAAGACGTTGGAAACTACAAATGCTGCTTTGAAACTGCAGTTAGATGAGGTTGAGCGAACAAAAGGTCAACTTGTTGATCAAAATATTTTATTAAAAGCTCAATTAACTGCGGCCTCTGAATTAGTTAATAAAGCAAATACAACGGATTTGAGTCAATTGAGTGTGAATGGACCTGATCCGCATGCAGGTTTACTTCAAGCTGAGAATGATCGATTAAACAAGGAATTGGAACATTTAAAATTAACTGCTGGCGAATCCTGTAAGGCTAAAGAAGAAAAGCAGTGTGAATTGGAGAAATTGAGGAAAGATCAAGAAGATTTACTGGAACTTTTAACTGATCAAGTTATTATTATTTTTGTTGTGCTAAGGGAATTAAATTAATTAATTTATTGTTTTAGGAAACCAAAATAAATCGATATCGAGTGCAATTGAAATCCTTAGGGCAACCGATTTCAGACGATGAAGAAGATGATGGA
>JXOR01000063.1:0-37556 GCA_001014335.1 Coboldia fuscipes | reverse complement strand
GCCGTGTAAATCGGGGGATAGGTGTATTGATAATTTTTGATTTTTTCAAAGAAGACTAGACACGATTAATAAAACGCTACCAGCTGCTATTGATATGGTTAATGTTCGGAGAATCATATGCACAGCAGTTGTGAAATATACCGCTCGCTGATTATACAGTTGGTAGAAGAATTTGAAGATCTGTGCGATCATTTAGTTTATCATTTGAATTATACTATAATTCAATATTCGCTATACAAGTGATGAGGCTCAGAAATTAATTTTGTGGAGAAAGATTTAAAATTGCATTGCACTCTGTACTGATTGTACTAGCGATGTCAGCCGAATTGAGAAAAAAAATTATAACACAGGCTGTATTGAGAAAGAAATTATAAAAAGGGTGAACATTTATGATTATCAGGATTTTGTAGACTGCATTAACAAATGCCCTAAGAGAGTTACTGTGACTGAAATGTTTCCTGAAAATTATTACTCAAAAACTAATTATGATGATCACCAATGTATAAACGCCGAATTTTAGTTATTTTACTCCTTATCTCAGGACTGGTGCGAGCGATCAAGATAATTTTAGTTAAAGGATAAAATGTTTGATTTGATTGATTTATTATGATTTATTAAGAATTTTATCTGGGATTAATGGTTTGAACACATCCATCAGTTGTGACCTACGTATTGTAAAAATTCAGATTACTCTTGTGCATTATTCCAAATCCAATCATAAAACCAACTAATTCTTGTATATACTCCCGGTGAATTTTTTTGTGCGCACGGTTTTTCGGACCAAGACACAATACCTACTTGTGTATTATTATGAATTAAAGGCCCACCCGAATCACCCTATATAAAATATGTTTACAATATTTATTACATTGACATTTTACAATATTATATTAACACATTAGTGACCGGCGTACGTTGTTTCTTGCAAGATTTCTTGCAAGTTTCTTGCCCATCGGAATCTACTGAAACGGATGCGAGCCACCTCATCAATATTGTTGTAGATTTACACCTTATCTGTGTAAAACTGCCGGTCACAAATGTGTTTTATATATATATAAAATACATACAGTACAATGTGAACGACCACCATCAAGCACTCCAGCGCATATATTTGATTCATAAATCATCAATTGATGAAATTTTTGGCAGTCGACTTNCTCATCAATATTGTTGTAGATTTACACCTTATCTGTGTAAAACTGCCGGTCACAAATGTGTTTTATATATATATAAAATACATACAGTACAATGTGAACGACCACCATCAAGCACTCCAGCGCATATATTTGATTCATAAATCATCAATTGATGAAATTTTTGGCAGTCGACTTCCACAAAAATATCTAAATCAACGGTTTGTAAGATATCCGATGATGGACCATTGTACTTAATATTGATATATGAAATTATATTCAAATAGACATATTAGTATAATATTAATTCTACATATATAGTTATTCACAAAAAAACTTACCCAAAGGGATCCCCATCCAAGAACAGTACCTAAATCATTTGTGTTGATTTCATAATTTGGTGACATTAAAACAGCGTAACGTTCTATAATAACTGGTTCCACTAATGTGATCAAACCAACATCATATTGTAGTAACGGTCTCATCCAACGCTCATGCACAATTAATCGTTTAACTTTAATTGAATTATTTCCACAATATTTCAGGTTGATTTCACCATGACATACCTGAAGTTTTGATACAAATTGCCTATCTATACAATGTGCTGCTGTTAAAACAGTGAAGCCGTTGATTAATGAACCACCACATATATGAGATCTAATATCTGATACAGTTTGAATTGATACAATTTCTGGATGATCCTCAATATTTGCATTTGTGCCATTAACAATTCTATTGTAATACCAATCACCTTCATTAATTGGATGAACTAAAAGTATAAAATTACCAATTATCACCATTTAAACAATCAAAGATGGATAAACCGTACATTTGCTATAATGAATTCGAAATAGAAATATTAACAGAAAAAATATGTTCATTTTGAATAAAATCAGTCGAAATAATTTTAATGGTTAATGCTATGAGGTGAATCGTCGAACTGTTCAAGCAATGAAATTCAAATGATTTATTTATATACCTTGTGTTAAAGTGAAATTTAGAATTCGAGTAAAACAAAAATTTTCAGACATAAAGTCTCTCTGTTGACAATGTCAAGTACCACTTCAAATGTTCAAATTATATAGATTGTTTCATAGTACAAAATCAAAGTTATTTGTAAATAATTGCGTATTAATTTGAATGTTACGGACAATTTCATTGAGCTTTTTACTGTAAAATTTGGTTTTAAAGTTTCGGATACTGAAATTGACAGTTTAAGTACCAAGGTTAATGCTAACCAAGGTGCTTATGTTCTTTTTCAGCACAATTCATAGTAAAATGTGATTAACAATACTTGGTACTCATGATTAGTAATTATTTTCAAAGATGGCGCTGGAATTTTCATCTTACTGTTTACTCTTTTCAAAATTGCGCAATACTTCTTAATACCTCTAGCTTGTAGCAAGTTAGAAGGGTTTTTGTCCAAAGGCTAACATACAAATTTTTTATTGTAGGCATTTTTTATCTTCTTCTTTTGTGTTGACCATGACAAATCTCAAAATAATAGCCGGTGGTACGGCATAATTTCTATGTAAAACTGCCGGCCATCAATGTGTTAAAAAGAAAACATTGGGGATAAAATCATATAGTCAGAAAAAGGCACCATTATACGAGGATGGTTCAATAAATAAAGTAAGAAACATATAAAAATTAAAAATTTTGAGATTCTAAAAATGGGGATTTTGAATTACTGATCTCAGTAGTTATTGATAAAATTTGGATGTAAAGGAATTGTTTCAATTTTGTGAGATGGTGCAAGCGATTTTAAGAAAATATCGAATAAAAAATTTCGTACGGTAATTAAAAATTATTTTTTAAAAGATTTTACCGTGGCTAAAATAAAAAATGAGTTAATGACTGTGTATTGGGATTCATCACCTTCGACCAGGAAGGCCAATTGAGATGACTACTACGAAAGATATTAAAAAATAGGGAAAATTTTTAATCAAGTTAGAGGAATTAAAGTCAGGGAGATAGCTGACATTACCAAGATCTTAATAGGTCAAGTACATACTAACCAGTATGAAAATTCAAATATGAATAAATGTTCGACAAGATGGGTGCCGCGTTTGCTTATGAGCCCTTAAAAACAGGTACGAAAAGAGATTTCTGCGCAGTGTTTAGAGATGTTAAAACGAAATCCAACAGATTTTCTTCGCCGTTTTTTAACGGTTGATGAAATCTGGTTTCACCACTACACTCCAGAATTAAAACAACAGAGTATGCAGTGGATAGTCAAAAGGGAATTGGATCCAAGGAAAGAGAAGACAGTTTTGTCGGTTGGTAAAGTGATGGCCACAAATTGTGATAACCAAAATTGAAGATTTACATTTCGATATAGTGCCTCATTTTCCTTATTCGCCTGATCTGGCTCCATGTGATTATTTCTAAGGGACAGTGATTTTCCGATAATAGTGAGCTCATAGCATGTGCAAATGAGTATTGTTCAGACCCTCGTATTAGGATCTGCAGTTACTCAAGCTTGAAGTGGGATCAAAATTTCTAGTCCAAAAAAAGTCTTATGTGCCAGTCAATCCCTTATAGCTACCTGGGTTGAAGTTTTATCATTCTTCGTAGAAACAAAATGTATCAAGTGCTATTAAAGCGAAGCTAGTAACAAAATTTCCTAAAAATATTTGGTATGGGAGGCAATAAGCAGCGATACTAGACGGTCTGAAAGAACATTTCAGAACTGGGAATATTAACAGCGAGATTTATTTGGAAGAGTGCATTAAACGCATATTACTACTTTTTATTGAACCGGAATATCCTAGCAAAGAAATTATCTTCTGAACAGACTATGTCACATGTCATTATTTGTATATGGTACCAAAGGACAAAAACCGTCCTTACTTGCCACACGCTAGACGTATTGAGATGTACTGGGCAATTTTGAATACAGTAAGAAAATGAAAGCGTAATCTTTGAATTCATTCATCAGGAGAATTAAAAACATACGAGATTCCGTTGCAAAATCAGTAAAAAATCCTTTAACGAAAATTAAATCTAGACCCTTATTTATAATTCGATTTTTATAATTTTTGGATCAAAAGTAAGGTAATAAAATTTAAAAATAAATAAATTTCTTTTAAAAACATTCTAGGTGTAGAATAATTTCATATGCAGATACACTGTTTAAAAAAAAAATTCTTTGATCCATTTGAAACTCTTCCTGTATATCAAATCTAAACAAGTAAACTGTGAAATACCCTCGGACACCGGAAGCGGGTCAAAAGCGCCCTTTTTCCGGAAAATTCATTTTTTATCCGTTTCAAGACATATGCCATACGAAAATCATATTGCTCAAAATTGATTTTTGGGGCGATTACTACATATATACATCCCTTATAGAGTTGTGCAATAAAAATTATTTTTTTAAATTTTAATTGAAAAAATCCCTAAGAAAGTGTTACCTAATAGATGGCAATTCGTATTTTACGTTATTTGTTTTTATTAATTCAAAATAATGTTATTTTTCCGTCGAGCATATCTGGTATATTTGTAACACGATTGCTTCGCTTGTTTATCTATCTTCTTACATATTAAAAAACATTTCACAGGAAAAATCTTTGACGAAAATACAATAAAACAAATACAAAAAAATTTATTTGATTTCCAATAATTTTTAATGTTTTATTTCTTTTACAAGTATAAAAATAGCATAATTATTAAAATGGTATTTATTATATAAAAAAGAACTATTGTATTCGCAATTATTATATTTTATTTTTAAAAGTTAAATGATGTATCAATAAATAACATGTCATGTGGTTGACATCCTATGGAAACGAAATTAATATCGTAGCACTAAAAATAAAAAACTGTATATTTTTTGCAATTTTTTAATTAAAAAATGCGATTAAAGTTTTTCAGTAAAATTTGAATAAATTAAAAAGAAAATCTCAATTTTAACAGTGAGAACATCTTCCGGTTTGAAAACGTTTTTCGAAAGGTTGATAGATCCTCGATAGATTATGGTACTATCTTTCAAAAAACTATATAATTACTCTTCAAGTTTTTTATTTTTAGTACGACGATATCAAATATTCTGGGTTTTATAAAAAAATAAATTTATTTCATTGAAACATTGAGACAATTTCAAAAGCACCGTTTTTAATTTCACTGAATAATAAGATCCAAGTATAATAAAGCGCTAATCGGATTTCGTTTAAGCCAAAATAAATATTCATGTGAAAGTAATGTTTTAGATTAAGCATTTTTAACATATTTGTTTAACAAATTTGAAAAAAAAAATATAATATTAATTGCATTCATGGTAGTTGTATATTTACTGCTTTATTAACGTTTTTATTGTTTTATTATTAAATTAATAATCCTGAATAATTGTAAAAATTTTAAAGATTGTAATCAGTAATGTAGATTTGCGTAGGAACAAAAAAAAACACTTTTACCAAGCAAACTAATCAAAAAATATTTAATATTAATTACATTTAGAAATTGACTTATTTATTAATAGCAAAAATATAAAAAACGCCAACATAATTGTAATAAAAAAATAATAAATGTGCAGATATAAATAGGGTAAATGTCCAATATGAAACAAAATAAGCACGTCGTTTGAGTAATGAAGTCTTGTATGTTCAATATATTAGTTCATGTCTGACTGAATACGTTATAGAGAAGGACATTTCCAGAAATGATTCAAAACTGTTTTTATTGCGTTCACCGTATTCCACAAGATGAAAATAATTATTGCATACCGTAAAATTTACTAATTTTTAAAATGTCGCAGATAATCACGTAAGATGAAAACTCACTTTTTTCGATACAAGAATTCGTTGCTCAATCGACGAGCTTAATAATAATTCTCTAAGCTCATAAATTAGCACGGAAATTGTGAGACACGTTTCCTCACAAAAAGTCCTGAAAGTTCGTTCACACAGACTTTAATATTTTCCACCAAAAACCATTTCATTGCTTTTATGTTGATTTTGATTTAATTTTTTTTTTTTTTTTTTTTTTATATAAAATAATATTTTAATGGTTTAATTGCTTTATCAATTCATTAGGAATCATATTTTTTATATTTATATTATTTTGTTGCATTTTAATTAATTAAAATGTAAAAAATCATATAATTGAATTCTACAAAAAAAAAAAAAAAAACAAAATTTAACAGCAAATAAAAACATTAAATATTAATTTTAATAATAAATTGGAACCCGGAGAAGACAATTAAAAATTAATACAATTATTAGAAACTTTTAAAAATTGAATAAATTTTTGTTCACCGTAGTAGTTCACTTAATTTTAAATGGTTTCTCATCTTTCTGTCGGTTCACCGGGATTTTTTTTTTAATTTCAAGAAAATAAATAGCAAATAATTTGGTTATCTAATTTAAATTGGTTGATTATCAGCATAATATTCTTAATAAATATGGTTGTTGTTCACATGTGATCAGAATACATAGACTTCGTTTTTATGGTGATATAAGATCAACAACTTCCACAATATCCTCAATTGCAGACGGAATTACGTCAGTTTTTATAATATCTTCAGTAATAATCGAATTATCAATTGATGGCGTATTGATTGCATTTAAATCACCATTTAATTGATCAATTATATCTGGATTATTACTATCTGTTGTCCCAAAATTATTCGTACCAATGATTTCAATTTTTCTTTCAATTTCATTTACCGTTTCCTGAGTTTTTGTAGACTTAATTATCTTTGATGTTACAGTACCATTACTTGTTGGCGTTTTACTGGTAACCGTTGTTGTTGTAGTCACCTTTTTTAATGGTGTTCGTTTAATTCCTGTATTTGATATACGGTTTATTGATGGTGGCGTTGCTTTTGTCAGCTTAATTTCTGGTATCGCTTTAATAATTGGTGTTCGCGGTTGTCTAATAACATCAGATGATTTTGGTGAACTTTCACCAGGCTATAAAATAAATAAAAAACATTTAAACAAACAAAACATAAATTTTAAATTGGACATAATATGTATAAATCAAATATTTAACTTTTGTAAGCTTCAGTTGAACATCCTAAAATTTCATAAATCTTCAGAAAATTTAAAATTATGCGTCTGAAAGCTCTTTTCATTTTCTATTAATATACCAATGTTTTACCACAAGAGTGTCGTGTGATATAATATCGACACAATCGTTTCTCAAACCTGGTCACAACTAAATAATTTAAATGATTAACTAAACTTAGTATTTTTTCTGATAACAATTGATATTTGTGTCATTAATTTAGTTTCTTTTTTAAAGAAATTCTACAAACATTTTTCTATCGCATTTTCAAATAAAATGATATTTTTGATATTATATTAGTTTAAGAAAATAAACAAGGAAACTTAAACAAAAGGAACATCCTTATTTAAAGATTTCGGTTTTTTTTTTCTTAAAGATGTTTTTTTTTCATATATATTCTTCATTTCCCCCTTTAGTTGTGTTTCTATTAATTCCCCTTTGTAAAATATTTAACTATCATCAACATAAATCTATTTTAATTAGGCAGGTAATTATTTAATGATTTGTTTGTTTTTCAATTGGTTTTCTTTGATACGGTTCATATAATGCCCACATACATCACAAATTAGCCAATTAGACTGTTTTACAATAAAAGAACTCGATTACACCACACACATCATTAAAATATCAATTGTTTTCATTTCAGTACTCTCTGTAATCCGGATACAATCCATACTCAGAATTCATTTAAATTTAATTTTTTATCACATTTAATGAATTTAATTGTTTTTCTTTTTTTTTTTTTGTTTGTTGAATCAAATATGTATAAAATTGTTAATTGCACATTGTCTTACCTTAGCAGCTTCAATTTTTCGTAAATTAGATGAGACAGTGCCACGTGGTGAACCTAATTTCACATGTGATGCCGTTGATGTACGTGCGGTAATTTTAGTTGCCGTTGATTCTTTTATTTGCTTTTCAGCACCGGTTATACTTGTTGATGTTTGACTTTGCGTTTTAGATTTCGGCGACAAAGGTAAATTATTTCGTGGACTAATTTGTTTTGAGGAAAGTGTTGTAGCAGATAATACTGGTCTAACTTTAGCCGTTGTGGGAGCACCAGTACCCAATATTTTCGTTGTCGTCATTCTAAAATGATTTAAAAATTTCGTTAAATTCCATTTAAATTTGTAATTAAAAAATTATACTTTGGTGGTAGCGATCCCACTTTAGATACTATGGTTCTGGTTGCTGATGAATTTACACCCGGTTTTGTTGCTGCTGTTACGGATACAGTTGATCGTGCACCAACAATTTTACGTGCAGCCATATTGGTACCAGATGATGACGATTGTAATTTTAACGGTTTATTAATAGGTGGTACTGATTTTGTTGTAGTTGACACTGAAGGTTTCTTTGTCAATGTACCAGATGATTTCTTTTGTATGCTACTAGTAGATGCCGTTGGCACTGTACGAGGGCGTGCCGTCGACGTTGTATGAGATCTAGCTGCAGTTATAGTTGAAGTTAATGTTTTTCCATTTGATGATTTCACATTAGTTGCCGCTGTTGTAGCCGGTCGTTTTGCACCAATTGACGATATATGTTTTTGGACTGTTGTTTTCTTTGCATTGTCAATTGTCTTTTTATCTTCACGCTTTGATACATTTGATTGCGTTTGTTTTGATATTTCATTAATAGTTGCTACAGCAACACCAGTTGCTGCTGCTACTGCCATAGGAGATGTTACAGCAACAGTAGTTGTCTCTCCGTTGTTTTTACAATTTCCTTCAACCTTATCTAATGATGGTATAGCTATTATAGTAGCTGGTGACAATGGTCTGTCTTCATTTATTGCAGCTAGAGTTGACTGTAAAGCCGCTGTTGAATCTTTTAATTCATTTGGCTCGTTATTCGCAATGTCTAATACTGGTTTTACTTGATACGGATTAAATTCAGCTGCATCTGGTGATAAACCACTCGATACTTGCAATAAATCATCAATGTCTCCTTCATTAAGAATTTGTTTAGATTCACCATTCTATAAATACCGAAAAAAGAATAAAAATACGAAATTCCGAAAAAAATGTTCAAAAAGAATATTTTACTTACTGTTTCAACAATTGATTCATCATCAATAATATCATCCGGTAATGGTTGAACAGCATTTAAATCATTAGGATTAATATTATAAAATGATGTATTCATTACGTCGCCGCCAGTTTGTAAAGTATCTAATGTATGTGATATATCGATGTTAACTGAAATTTCTTCTTCCGGTGCATACTCTTGTTTTTCATCACCATGCATTGCTTCTTTAAGATTCATTTCCTGGTATGAAGCTTGAGAACATGATGATTCTGACCTGTGTGTTTCATTTTTCAGCTCCGACGGACGCTGTGAAAATTCTGTTTCGAATTCATTTTCTGATGGTAATGCTATATTGTCCATTGGTACTGCTTTACGTGGACTTTGTGCAATCACATCATCATTTAGATTTGGTAAGAAACTTTTTCGGCCTGTATCGCCGTTCATTATGAATATATCGGGATTTGTAGGTGAATGACTTGGTGACGTTGGAACAAATTCAACTGCATTTGGATTCAATTGCTTAGCCATATCTTCTTCGGTCAGTTCTTGCAGATCCGATTCAGCTGCCAACTCAGACAATTGATTAGTGTTCAATTGTTGTTGGTGACTATTCTTATTATTTTCAATACTAATTAATTCAAGATCGTTTCCTTGCTCGTCTTCGTTAACTTGCAGTAACTATAACCATAATTCATAACCAAATTATTTATTAATATGTGCAATATAAATATTAATAATTTATAATCAATTACATGCAAATAAAAAAGAGAATTTAGATATATGTATATATCTATATAATAATGTATATATATACTTTCTTTCACTCGAAATTTATCCAGATTCAATAGAGAAATTAAAAATATATTTAAAAAAATTCTATTATAAATGAACTTCTTAAATACAATTCTAAATATAAAACAAATTAGGGATTCAACACAACAATAAAATGCTCTAATCGATGCACAATAATATAGGCTAAGGACTTATACCAAATATTGTTTAGATATAAAGGATCTGAATAAAAACACAAGTCATTGAGACTTGACGAAATTAAAGATAAATACAATTACAGGAAATATAATAATAATTACAATAGTATAGAACTGAAATTAATAATCTACATTTCTAAGATTATGAAGGACATTTATTATTTCGAATAGAATGAAAACAAAAATTTATATAAACTCAAGTCAATAATCATGATTACGTTTCTAGTTGATGGAATTTAATAATAAAAAAAACTTACATCAACACAAGCCTCCTGAGGTTCAGCTATAGCCTGAGCAATTGCATGCGATTCTTCCAAAATATGTTTATCAGACTCTTCGTTGCCCAATAATATTTCTTGCGCAACTTGGTCGATAACACACTTATCCAGCTCACTTGGTTCCTCCGTTATAGTACTTTCACCTTCAATTATTTCACGATTAAATGACGATTGATCTGTTTCAATCTGAATCTCGCCACTTTTATTATGTTCACCTTTAATATAATTCCATTCGTCTTCTGTTTCGTCACCACTTTCAATAGCAGTTGTACCTAAATTCGTTTCATTGTTTATAACAGCTTCAGATTCTAAAATATTAAAATTGCATAAATAATTTTTTTAATTTCTATGCGATTATAAGTAGACTAATTTACGGGCCCAATTCAACTATGGTGGCTTATTCCAAATCATTTTTCACAGTTTACTAATCTTTATAAAATGAATATTACACAAAATATCTAAAAAAAATCAACGACGACAATGTATTTCGCACTTGACGAAATTTGCTTATAGGTATTTTGTTTAACATTATCAAAAGATAATAGACGATCTTAGAATATTTTCTTGCAAATATTATGCAACATTTCTCGTTGATTTAATATATACATTTAAACAAATTTAATACGGTTAAATACGCATGAATAATATTCAAATTTATTTTTTTTTTTTTTTGATCACGCATTTTATTTCTCACGAAAACCATTTGCAGTTAGAGTTCATTGATTTATTCTTATATATTTAGAAATGATTGGGTAACCAATTTAAAGTTTAAATTGACTATTATACAGTGGTAAAATGCTAAATTTATTTCCGTTGCAATCTTCTTTTGAAAATTTTGCCTTATAATTGTAACTAAATAATCTAATTACAAATATCCAAATGTTCTTTTAAAATAAATTTAAACTTTGCATAAAAGATATTTTGTTAAATCGATGTCATAATCCTCTTTATATAAAATTACTACAATGGATTTCAATGGCTAGCTTCTTAGGATTTTCGTTTCAGCTAATTGGAGATTTTAGAGGATAATGGGGATTTTATAATTTGTACAGAAAATAACTAGGTGAATATAAAGTAAGGGGAAGATATTCATTAATACATGATGAACTGTATTACTCTTTCTAATTTTATGTTTCTCTCTGCACTTTTTATTTGTGTTATGTTTTTGTTGTTGCTTTTTTTTCTAATTGTGTTATTAAAAATTTCTATGCACGTACGTTTAATAATGACAAACCGGATCGATTTCGAGGTGTCCACAATATGCAAAATCCACAGTAGCTATCTCTGGACCCCCAAATGAGATCAGAAGAGGAATTTACACATACTGTCACATAACCTCACAAAAAATATTAGATCCATCATTTGTTATCATAAAATTATTGCATTTATAACTTCTTAATAATATTTGTACCGTTATTACGTTTAAAGAAGTGCTATTTGTCACTGTTCAAATTATTATTTAGATACATGAAAATTAACCGCAATAAGTTAACTGTAATCAAATACAGACCATAATAACAGAATTCATGAGAGAGATTGTTGTGAATGAACGGGAATGGAATCCCGAACATTTATTAGAACAGACATTTAATTAGACTTACATGAATATTTTGTAATTAATTATATGAGAATTTGGTTGTTAAAACTATAAAATATTAACATCAGTTATGATAATATAAAAGTTAAATATAAATTTCACGAAATTTTCACAAACAAACTACGATACAAAAACTTTTCATGCGGAGCACTTCTTTAAAACTTCATATATGTCAAAAGATAAGCAAATTAATATTTTGTACTGAAAACCGGCGACAAAATACAACCGAGTATTTATATAGTACGTTTGAGATATATTTATTGTACTTTTTTCCAGATGGCGATGCATTCTCGTCATTTGGGGCCGTCTTCGATAATTGGAACCAGAATATACCACAATGGTGTACACTAACTGGTGCTACCAAATTCCATGGTGTTGCTTTGAAAATTACTCAGTAGTATATATTCAATACACGGTGATGCAAACATATGTTCAATGCTGTCTTTTAACCATAAATCGTCCATTGAATATTGAACTATGGTAAACATTGTATACCATTATAAATGACTTTGAAACCACAGGTGTAACACATTATCACCTACAACATATCAAAAAATGGTACAAATCGGTTAAACTCCTGGAGTTCGAGGTGAAAATGAAAAGTTGTTCAAAAATTGTGAATAAAAAGTAGGTTTTTCATATACAATAGTTCATTATTTAATGGACGAAATTATTTTTGTCAATAATCTTTATTACAATAGTATATTAATCATATCTGGTCATGTGCGCTAGATTCATTGAGTGGGGGGTTGACTACAACGAGCTTTAGCGAGTTGAGTTAAACCACGAAATGAAGCTAAACATTGTCAGATATGAGTCAACATTTTATTCCCAATTGAGGGGGTAATATTTAACAAGCTACGCTTCAGCCTATGTGAGCTTCAAAGTTTATATGATGAATAGATTTATATCGTGTATTGTCGGATGGTTCTGTTCGTAGCATTGTTGTGATTAATAACTTTTCCAACTAGGCGGAGCAGTTTACGATTATATTTGTATGGAAAGTTAGTAAGATCAGTGGAGGAACGTGATTTTAGCGTTCACTCAAAATGTATGAATACGCCGAAGTTTTCCCCTCCAATTGTGAATAAAATATATAATTGTTTTCTGCTTGCTATTATTCTTGGTATATGGAAAATAAATTATTTGATTTCTGATAATCCATTATTAAATCACTGACAAATAAAATAAAATAAAGTATCTGTAATGCAATTCTATTATATATTATGTATTATTAACAAAATGATTCTAGTTTAATTCATTATTAACAATTATAAACATGAAAACGAACTTAAAGCGAAGATAAAAGTATAATGTATACACCATCAATTCCTATTGCGTCCCAACATCAATCATGGTGTTTAAATTTGGACCACAATAATTATCGAAGACGATTATGATGTACACTGTACACCATTTGCTGGTTCTAATTATCGTAGACGGCAGCCAGAATATATTGGCCGTCCTCGATAATTGTGGTGTTTTCACACCGGTTTCCAAAATTTATGCACCAAAATTGATGGTGTGTACAAATGGCATTTGGTAATCTAACCTCATGTTCATTATTGTGGATGATAAATTAAATTAGAATAATTTTGTTAATAAAATGTGAAATAAGGACAATATACATAATAGGAGCATTGAATATACTTTATTTAACTGAATTTGTCTGTGATTTGTTAATGGATTATCACAAATTAAGTAATTTATTTCCCATATACCAAGAATAATTGCTAACAGAAAACAATTAAGCGTTTTGTAATAATCTTCATTAAAAAAGTATCGCCGTTTAAATTTGTGGTTGAATCACATTATTAAACATAAGTTCGCATCGCCGTGTATTAAATAATTACTAAAAGAATCATCACCAGAGATACAACATGGAAATTGGTGATACCAGAAAACACCAGTTAACATACATCATTCTGGTGTTTTCTGGAGATAATTATGAGACTCCCATTATGCTTTCTATCTATTGTAAATATGATCTAGAAGTATGATATTTTTTTAAATCTGTTTTATGATACAGTGGAGTCCGCTTAAATCGACCCGTTTTGTCCCGTTTAAGCGGACGTCTGCTTTAAGCGTGAATATCATATCACAATAACAAACAAAAAATTAGCAACAACAACATAACACATAAATAATGAGTGCAGTCAGTTTATATTCATCCATAATCAAATGATCTGTTGTAAAAATCGTCAGATTAAACCGTACAAAATTATTAATGATTATCCAGTAAATTGTCCAAATTATTCGGAAAAAATCAAAAGAATGTGGCCATTGGGATTGGGAACTAGCGTATTGTCCATTTTGGACGGACGTTCGCATTACTGTAGACCCTAAACAGATGCGATTACTTATGATTACCATTAACAGAACGCCACTAATTTTACAATAAAACATTTCTTTACAAATTCTATATTGATATCGTCCCTAAATGGAGTGATCACGTATATACAATAATGAAACATATTGTCGTTTCAATCGAATCGTATTTTCAAAGTTGGAAATTGGGTTATAAATGCTTAACGCAAAATTGGTTTTAGATACTTTCAAAACCATGAAAATAAATTTTTTTCAAATTTATATAATAGTAAATTATGCTAGAAATTTTTGGAGATTTGCTTACCTTGGTATCTAAACTATCATTAATCTATATACCCTGATATAATTAATAATTATTAATTAATGACATGACAATGGCATGTATGTTACTATGATTTTTTCGGTTCTAATAAATATTCTCTGCTATCAGGCTATGAGCCCAGAGATAAATACAATAATATAAGGATGATGTCAAATATTTCTACTTATGATACTCTTATGTCACAAATTTTTACTTTATGGTACTCTTATGTCACAAATTTTTTCTTTATAGTACTCTTATGTCAAAAATGTGTGTTTTGTTAACGGAACACTTAAAAATATCGGTTTTCGATTCTAATCCGAGATACAAAAAGTGTAATTTTACAATGTCGAGTGTTAAAAATATTTTTATCTACCTTGCATTGAAAAACTATTGACAGCATTGTCAATTCAATAATCACAACAATACATAATTCTAACAGATTATATTTTACGAAATTTTTTATTAAATTGGTAAATAATAATGATAATTTTTAAATAATAGAAAACAGTTTACAATATTTCGTTATCAGTGCGGCTGAATTTAACAAATTTATTATTTTAGCTGGGAAATCTTATAGTGAATAATCACCGATAAAAATTTACCTAATTTCTTTTTTTTAAAAATAAATAATTTGAAGAAAATTTTAAGAATAAATAAAAAATTTTTAAAATACCATCCATATACATATGTGACAATTTCTCTGAATAACAACAGAGTACATTATTTGAATCGAATTATTGGCCACATTATTTCACGCGAAAATCCCGAATAACAAGAACGATGCTTGCAGAGTGTTGTTAGGTTTCTCAAGGAAAATAAAGCCGTAATTCGATCAGATACGATGGGTTGTAAAAACCAGAAGTCATAGAAATGAAGTGAAATAATGCCATTATGATTGTACAGATATTTTAGGACCACAATCAGCTACGAATTTTTTTTTTTTGATTTATAATTATTTTAAATTTTCACTAAAAATAAAAGTGAAAAACTTTTTGCCATAGCCTGGATTCGAACCCACGTATCAGCATGTCCTAGTCGACGAGTATATCAATAAGGTCACAGTGGCACTTATATTTGAATACAAAATTTTTTTGTCCTTTTATTGCAAACCAGCATACTATATACTATAATTAAAGAGACAAAAAAATTTTGCATTGAAAATTGAGTGGGATCTTACGGACGAGACTCGTCGATCAGAACACAATTGATATACGCGTGGGTTCTAATCCATTCAAAGACATAATTTTTTTTAACTATATTTTTGACATACGTTCACAACCGTTAAATCATTAAATATTTTTCAATTAACCGTAACTCCAAAAGACCATTTTGTGGGAAATCGAGTTTGAAACTGTCCGAAATTAAAACGTTCATCATTATTATATTATTTTAATCTTTAATAACTTCACAAGTTGAGAGTTTCAAACGAGATTTCATCCTAAAAAAATAAACTCTACTGCAGAGGTGGCCAAACTGCAGCTCTTCGAAGGCGAAAGCTCGATAAATGATCCCGAGTTCCTTTTTCATATTTTTGATCATATTTTAAATTGTTTTAAGAATAGGCTAGTAAGAATTGTGACTAACTGTTTGTTTTGTGTTTTTTTATTATCTATTTGTCGTAAAAATGTTTCACTAATCTTTTTTGTTTTTTACGGCCACCCATGTACTACAATAATATTAAAAAAGTTGTACGGCAGAGTTTCCTATTCAACAGATATTATCTTGTGATACCAAAAATATTTTATTAGTTATACCAACAACTAAATTTCAGATGATTTATTCATCGTTGAATTATGAATACATTCGATTTGTATAAGAATCATTTTATAATCTACTGATGTATAACCAGTCAATTTCTTTTTATATTTAAACCAATAATGCAACCAAGCGACATAATACATAGTAGATTATGATAATTTTTGAAGGGGAAGTTTGAAATACGAGTGTGGAAGTTTCGTATTCGGCCGAAGGGAATCCACTCGAGTATTCTTATCGAAAGAAAAGATTCTCTATTTTTAATTATAGTACTGATATGACGTAAACTGGAAATTTGGAGGACAGTAAAATACAAAAATATAAGAGTGAAACAGAATAGTATTCACACTGTACATCACCATGTATTCACCATGTTGAAATTATAATATGTTTGCAAAATTGAAAAATTCATAAAAAAAATTAAATAAAAAAAATGTCATATACGCTGTTTTAAAAAAATATAGATACGCTGTTTTAAAAAAAACATTTTCTTTGTCCAATTTGACAATCTTGCAGTATATCAAACCAAACCAAATTTTAATAGGTGGTAAAAAAGGGTTAAATAAACAGCATATTAAAATTAAAAAAAAAAATTAGGCACTATTTTGGAGATATTTCGAAAATCAAATTCCAACCCTTCCTTAGCCACCCTTAATTTTTGCTCGAGATTAATCAAATTTAATGAGTATATACTATTCCAGATGAAGAATCATATAACCAAATTTGGTTGAATTCTGATAATCGGTGTACACAATATAAGATGATATACCCACCCAGATATATATTCATAATGCATTTTCTATCCGTTTCAAGGCATAATTTCAACATGGCGTGATGTAAATTGTGAATACTATTTTCAAGTTTCAAGGCATACATTCGAAAAAAATAATCTCCCAAAATCGATTTTTGGGGCAAATGCATTTTATTGCATATAATACAGTGATATACAAAAATCTAACGGAACTTACCATTTTTGATAGAGTGTATCAGTTGATCTTCTAAATCCTCACTAGTTTCTAACATATGCTTGGGCAGTGATACTTCATTTGGAATTATAATAGATTCATCAACTAATAAGGCTTGTGATTCCATTTCCGTAAGTGGTATTATATCAGATTGTATTTGTGATTGTACAACAGCATTTAATTCATCTGTCATTTGATCGACAATTCGATTGGTAATTTCATCCATCGGTGATGAGAGTGGCTCTGTCTGGGGTGTTGATCGACTTGATTCAAACTCTTTACCATAATCCTCGCGTTCAAAACTATATTCTTTCTTCTCAGATAAATCAGTTTCATTTTTAGCTCCCTCAATTTCATTTTGGATTACATCAACAACACGATTGTCTTCGATTGCATTTATGTCATAAATTATATCATTATCAACAGTCTTTAAATCCTTTTCAGTTACAGATTCCATAATTCCTTGTGTTTGTTCAATAATATTATCCAAAAATGGAATTTCACTAATCGGAATAGTAGCCATCAAAGAAGCCATTTGATGATCACTTTCTACTATTTCATCAATTTCTTTCCTTTCCTCAAATTCTACTTCCTTAATGAATTCATTCATTGCTGATTCATCACCACCATCAACATCTGTTTCAGGTCCAACATATACCTCTTCCACAGCATCAAATACTGATGGTTGACGTTTACCATTCAAGGGTGGATCTGATGTCACTTTTGATATTTCAGCAGCAATAAAATCACGTTCATCAATTACTTCTTGATTATTTAGGTTCTCATCACTAACATTTTTATTCTCAGTAATATCTTTATTGATTAACTGCTCTGATGTTGTCTGGCCTTCACATATTGCAGCTCTCAATTCTTCATTTCCATTTGTATTAAAGTCATGCAATGTATTCTTAATTTAAAATTAAATGACAATTGTTAGAGATTGATTCTATACCAAAGTATATTGTATTTAATATTTACTTGATTAATATTGCTGAACATTCCATTGGAATTATTAAATTCACCCCAGGCTGTATCCATTTTTATCTCACTATTTCTTAAAGTTGGTGCGGTTAGTGATGGTATTGCTGCTAATGGCCAAGGTGATGTTGCAATTTTATGTGGATCTTTTAAGAATACTATAATCACAGATATATTATCTTCAGATCCTTGTTCGATAGCAAATTCGACTAAACGTTTCGGTACAATATCGATATTATCTGGAATTGAAAATAAACAAAATTATGAAAAGTTATTATATCTAAGTAATAACATAGTTCGAAATGGTCTGATAAACCATTAGAAAAACCACTTGGTTTTTGGTTCGGATTCGATTAAACCATATGATATATTTTACGAAACTGATTGATTTATACTGAAAAAAAAATCTGAATGATTTGGTTTAATCAAAACTTTTCCAAAAACGATAGTGGTATGGTGTGATCCAACCAAAATATTAATCAATCAGAGCAAATCATGTTCATTTTCAAATGGTCTTGATATTTTTATCAGTTCAGAATATCATTGCATCAAACATATTTTAATTGTTCTATAATTCTATAAATATCTATAATTCTATAAATTTTAATTATGGTTCAAACAATATGATAGTGTGACACTTTTACAATAGATAGAAAATAATGTTTGCACCATTCTTATGTTTCACTAATTACCTAAACAATAATTTTTTATTATATCACAGTATATTGCATATTTGTTGAATTTTGTCATAGGGAAGAACGCCATCTTGTAAGACGAAGTTGAGGGAAATAAGTGTTTCTTGCGGAATGAGCCGTAGGCGAATTACTGTAATGGACAGTCTTTCCCGTTTTATGGCAAAATTCAACGAATATGCACATTATTATTTCTATCGACTAACATTTAAAATTGAATATTGATAAATAATTAAATATTAATGATAGAAATAATGAAATAATGATGTTAATTCTTGTTTTTTAAGATCACTGGCAGCAATGTTTTTGATAATATCATAACAAATACGTAATGAACGTAGCACATACATAATGAACGTAACGAGTTGCGTTTTAAGTTTCTAATAAAATTTTGCCTAGTTGTCGGGATCACCAGCACATCTCCCATTACAAAAAGCGAATTTGAATGTTTAGAGATAGGAAAAAAGAGTTTGTGGCTTATTTACTCGTCAAATCGAGCGAAAACTGCATTACAACTTTAAAAACTGCATATACCATTTATAAAGGCAGAAAACCTTAGTGACATTCGTTTAATATTTAAACTAGATTTTTGTTGTTGTAAATTTGAACTTTTCATTTAAAAATTTAATATTATGAATGAAAAATATTAGAAAGGATGGTGTAAAATATTGTATCCAACTCGAGCTCTTGGTGGATAAATATCTATTACAACAATTGAATTTATTATGTTTTGCATACTACATACTACGCATTGTACTACGTATTGGTACGCGATTTCTTTGTTTTTGAATTTTATCTTGTAACTATGAATTTGAAAATATGCAATTTTAAGATTAATAGACAATCGTGTGGTGCTAATCTACATATTAGCGCTAACCTTGGCAGTTAAACTAAATTATCATTGTGTATCTTCTGATTTTGTTCAATAATCTAGAGTACACTTTCGACGGGAAATAAAACCAGAATTTAAATAGATTGTGAAAGAAAAACTGTTTTTGAGCACCCATCACAGTAAAATGACATTTTATGTGTCTCGAACTAGAATCGAAAAACCGAAATTTTTCAGTAATCCGAAAGCATCTTTGACATAAGCAAAGATTCCGAAAGACATCTTTGACATAAGGAGTTATCAAAGTACACAACTTGAATTTGAACATTTACCAGCCATTTTAGAAAATAGTTAGTATTTTCTTCTGCTATTAATCACATTTTACTATGTTGACTGCTAAAAAAATACATAAGCACCTCGGTGAGCGCTTCACTTTGTGGGCGAGAGATGTTAGCGGAATGAGGTGAAGCTAGACGATAAAAAATTATCGTTATAGTTTCCACAATCATAAAGTGTCTTTTTTCAGTTATGGATACTGTAAAACAAAACAAATAATTTTACAGTATGTACTCACAAATGATTTTATCGTAATTTCAGAATTACCAACATTTGAAATAAATGTTTGTGAAAATTATTTTCAATGATCTATTGCAGGGGTGGGCAAAGTACGGCCCGCGGGCCGGATCCGGTACTTTTGCTAATTTTATCCGGCCAGTTGAAAATTCCGCACACAATTTTTTTTAAATTTTTTTATGAGATTTTGTTGACATCAGCATTATTAGTGTGCGTACTATATATATAATAGTCTTAATAAAATAGGCGGTAAAATAAAACACTAAAGTATTTAAGTATTTAACTACATTAATGTATTTGCCCACGTCTGATCTATTGGGTGTTAGGTTATGTCGTGATTGTTTTTTGGGGTAAATTCAAATTATTATTAAATACCGCTTAATTCAATTTCTTCATTCAATATATGCCCCAATAGCTTCAATGACATTCTTCCAACGTTCGGAAAGCACCATAAGGACCCTAGTATAAAAATTCTTAGGTTTACTGGCAAAATACCGATTTAATTGCCTTATGCAATCATCCACGGAGTTAATAGAAACATTATTAAGATAATTCTTAAGCGATCTGAAAACATGATAGTCGCATGATGCCAATTCGGGGCTATAAGGTAGATATTGCAACACATTCCAATCAAATGTTGGCGAATCTGTAAAAATATGTGAGGTCGGGCATTGTCATGGTGGAGTGTGACATCATGACGATTCGCCAATTAAAGACGTTTTTCTTCGATCGCTGACTTCAATCTGGTTAACTGCTGACAGTAGACATCTGAATTAACGTTTCTTTTACTTTAACAGTATCTTAAACTTTCATAATTTTATTCATAAACATATCATGCAATGAAATTATAAAAGAAAAGAAAATAAAATAAAAAGAATTGGAAAATTAAAATAAAGCAATGAAAAATATAGGCAAATTTCATTCATTCATAGATTTATAATTCAACTTTATAGCACTCTCACTATTTTTCATCTAAATTTCGTAGCTATAAAATACCGTATGTTGCATATATGGTAAATGTAGTGATCGTAATAAATCTCACATGTCCCACATATGAAAATTAAATAATAGTATATGTGGGCTTTTTCGAACATTTTTGAATAAAATAAACAACTAATTTGTATATAGAATTTAAAAATGGCCCTTATAAAGAGGCATTCATTTTGAACTTAATTTCCCTTATTTCCCCTTATTGCAAAGTGATGTGCTTGCTATCACGACAAACGATAAAATTAATATTTGTTTTTATTCAAAACGATAAAATTGGCTAGCGAAATTTGAATGTTTATCGATATGAAAAATAATGTACATAGTTGTTGAAGTTAGAAACAGGGAGAAACTGCCTTTACTTAAACTCGGCTTCGCCTCGTTCCTGCAAAGGTTGCTTATTTTTACTCGGCTTCGTCTCGTGGCACAAAGGGGCATTCTCTCCATGTGGCTAACTTAAACAAATATGCAATATATTAATAAAATAAAATCAGTTTGAGCATCTTTTATTTGAATTTAGTTATTAGTGTTTATGTGAAGTCAACAAATTTAGAATATTTTTCAGCAATTTAATGACAGGCGATATTAAATTTGGAAATATTTCAAGATAAACAATACAATTGCTATACACATGTTCATATTCCTAGATTCGATCATTTTTTAATAAGTAATAAAAATTTCGTTCAAGATACCGTTTTGAAAAAGAAACAGTGAAATTTATAATAAGATATTCCAGGCGCACCTAATAATCGGAGAATGCCACTTTCACTTCAATTGCAAGTACTCACTGCTCTTTCTTTTTTTCGGAAGAAATGATATTAAGAAGATATAGGTGAACAGTTATTGTTTGTTAATTTGAACAATATCACGAAATTCTTATTACATACGTGTAGCGGATTTACATAGCTTATCTCACATTAATAAGATAGTTTCAAAAAGACTAGCACTACAAATTACTAGTTTTATAAAATATACAGCAATAATAGTATATTTCTCATATCTGGCCATGTGCGCTAGATTCATTGAGTGGGGGGTTGACTACAACGAGCTTTAGCGAGTTGAGTTAAACTACGAAATGAAGCTAAACATTGCCAGATATGAGTCAACATTTTATTCCCAATTGAGGGAGAAATATTTAACAAGCTACGCTTCAGCCTATGTGAGCTTCAAAGTTTATATGACGAATAGATTTATATCGTGTATTGTCGGATGGTTCTGTTCGTAGCATTGTTGTGATTAATAACTTTTCCAACTAGGCGGAGCAGTTTACGATTATATTTGTATGGAAAGTTAGTAAGATCAGTGGAGGAACGTGATTTTAGCGTTCACTCAAAATGTATGAAAAAGCTGAAGTTTTATCACGAATGTTATGTACATCAGTCTATAAGGAATGTATATTGTAATCTCGCGAAAAATCAATTTTGAGGAAATATGATTTTCGGATTGTATATGTCTTGAAACGGAGAGAAAATGTATTTTCCAGAAAAGGGCGCATTGTCTCGCGTCCGGTGTCAGCTGATTTTTCACCATATATTGAGGACACCGATATCCAAATAAAACCAAATTTGGTCAGATGATACTTCATCTGGAGTTGATTATATCCATTAAGTTTGGTTATACTCAAGCATAAATTAAGGGTTAGGTTCGAAGGACACGAAATTAATGCGATACCAACCTTCACCTACTTTGGGTCGATCATAGCCAATGGATTTGGAAATACGCGCTCGATTGCTCAAATTCAACAGAGCTTACTTTAGTCTGGTTAAATTCTTTAAATCGCGAAATCTCACCAAAAATTCCAAGCAGTTGCTGTACAAGACAATGATCGTAACAGTACTCACATACGCTTCCGAGACTTGGGTTCTCAATTTCGGATAAGGTACAATCAAGAATTGTACCAAATCTACAACGATATTGATGCGGTGGCTCGCATACATATGCGACAGTGGTGGCGGCTAAAGATGCAGACGCGAAATTGAGTAGACCATATTACATCATCAAAGTAATAAATAGTGCCATGTGTAGAATGTATTGTAATATGTACATATTTGCATATAATTATAATTATAATTTTTCAATTATAGAAATAACTTATATGTATTAGTCTTCAATAATAAGTATAACATATAATCAAAGTATAATTATTAATAAATTATTTGGTTCATTATTTAACAACCATCTTTTTCAGTTCATTTTTCGATTCAAGTTCGAGGTATATAAAATGTCATTTTACTATGTTGGGTGCTAAAATATATATTATTAATGAACCGAACGAAATGACAACGATTATAGTCAAAAAAAATAAATAATTTGGCATTGTACAATTATTCAGCCATGTAAGAAAATTAAAATATACAATTATATACAATTAATGTGTATATTAATATATTGGAGACAGATGACATCAGTGCCCTTATCGTATTTACATTAAAACATGCTTTCAATTCTCCATTCTCATAAACTGAAATTATTCATACAACATGGCCATGGCCAAAAACATATTGAATACAATAAGCTGTTTTAAGAAATTAATATTTTTTTGTCATCACATTTTGCGAACGTGAAATTTATGGATTTTTTTATTAAATTCATTGGGGCGTACATTATATCCATTTAAAAATTATTTCTATTGCAAAACAGTATTCACTATTTTTAGAAATTTAATTTTTGTTTTGGAAATCGTGTCGCGTTTGTTAACAAAAAACGAAGCACCAAACTGCGATTATATGTGCAAAAATGTTGTAAAACACGAAATAGATGAAGATTTAATGAGAATGTTCTTCGAGAAGAGAAAAAGTAATTACTGAAAACTTTTTCATTCTTATATACAATATTAATCAGAGTTCAACGCGACTTTGATGAAATATTACAGAAATACTTATTGCTTTCTCTATTTTACTTGAATTTTAGATGGAGAACGAATTTTGCATAACTTAGTTTTTAAGACTAAAATCCAGAATAGAATTAACGTAATTGCGAAATTTTAGCAAATTACGCGAAATAAATAATTGTAAAACAATTATTGAATCTGCAATTTGAAAAAAAAATTGTTCTCTCAACAAACGCAAATAGTCGGAATAAATATTAGATACCTATTTATCTTACTATTCAGATTGAAATAATGTGAAAATAAATAGAATGATATTTACGTGTTTTATTATGCATATTGTGTACTGCCAGCAATAAGTGATAGTCTCTAAGAGTATGGTCGGGCTCATATTTATTGCTATAATCAGACCTTTAAATTAATACTTTTCCGTTGTTCATACTGTACAACGAAGCAGCTGATTTTACCATATTCACATCTGATTTTATTATATCGCAACTTTACCATCATTTGAAATAAATTTGTGTGAAAATTATTTTCAATGAGCTAATTATGTGTGTTAATTATATTTTTCGTTTGCGAAAACTATAAAATTGGATACGATATTGTTTAATATAAGAAATATTTTCTTTATTTATTTTCTTTATTAAACAATATCGTAAACTATCATTATATAAGCCATAAGAAAATATTATGGCTTATATAATTAGTGAAATATATAAGAGAGGATGGTGTAAACTCAATTATTATACGAAAAATTAGTTTTTATTATCAAAAATTAATGATTCATTGAAAACGGCCAACCTGAGAAAACACCAGCCTGAGAGAACCTGAAATTTAAGGAATTAAACTTTCATTATCCGAAATAATGTTTTTTTCACTCAAGTTCTGAATCATCCAACGCCACTATGATTTAATATGAATTTTTTTTTCTTCCGTACATTGTTGGTCTTTCTGTTTCTTTCTACAATCTTCTATAACTATTTTTATATACATTACTGCGTGTAAATAAAAATTTTAACCGCATTATTTTAATAATATTGTCTTTATTATTGAATCGTAGTAGTAGGTTGTCTACAATTTGGATTCAGTCTTTAAAATTAGTTTTCGACTAAATACTACTTTAAAACTTTTAAATTTTTTTTTATATGCCAGTAAGTTTTTATAATAATTCAATTTTAGTATTTCTAGTAAATTCACAAATTTTGAGACCAGCAGCATTGCTAGGAAAATATCATAAAAAATCACATACAACATTTTACCACTAAGTAGACGAATTGTAAACATAACATTTATTTGAATTCAACCAATTATTTAATACTGTTCTCTCGTGAGATCAATAATAACAAAATAAAATTAGACACAGAATAATAGATGAATAAAAATGAGGATATATGTACATATGTATATATCATATAATAAGTGAATACCGCTTAATTGAACCACCAGGTAAGATAATCAGTCGATTACTTGACCCAAAATTGTTGGTCCCGAATCCAATCACACAAACTACATAGCTTTGTTTAAGAGAATCAGCCGCTTAATTGAACCAAAATTGTCGATCCCCACCATGATGGAAATATACAGGATATGCTTACTTAGTGGAAAACCATATAATATTCAATCGATAGAGTATATTTATAAGGGTATAATAATATAAAATAAGGTAAATAACATGGGTGGCCAAGCAAAATTTTTCGCGAGCCGCAAAAACAAAAAACAAATAATGAAAGATATTTACGTCAAATTGATATTACAAAACGCAAAACAAACAGTCAAAATTCTTACTATAACAGCACAAACATCAAAAAGAAACTTGGGAAGATCCACGAATATCCTTTGCAGAGCCGCAGTTTGGCCAACTCTGATATATAACAAATCATGGTTTAGTTGCGTTCTTTTCAAATCTCGATTGAATATCAGCTGACATAACATTTCAAAGTGGACATGCCTTGTAAATTTTTATACCTTGGATTCCGATTTGGCTCAATTAAACGGCATCCACTGTATATTTTATCTCTTAATTTAGATATGTACTTACTAAAAATAATGAATTAAAACAACACTTTTTAATTGAATCAATGATCTTAATTCAATAATCACTTTTTTCGCACAACAATAATTCACAAATAATTTCTAAGCCGTTATAGAATTGAATATTCTTTAATTTCATTTATTAAAAAAAATTATATTCAATTATCATTTGTCACCGAAAGAAATTTAAATAAAATCAAGCAATGGAAATATTTTTTATGGTAATGATAGTATTTTTTTCCCGTTTTTTACTTAATTGTTCAATGAGTTCCCAAAATTGTAATGGATCACTTAATCTCAAAACACTATACGGAATTTATCGCAATAAAATACTTGACATGATTACTAATTAACGATTCGAAAATTGTTTTTTGTCAAAAGACTCCTTTTTGGTAAAAATTTGTTCAATAAACAAAATCGAGAGCAAAAAAATTTTAATGTCTATAACTCCCGGATTTTAATGTCCAATAAAAATCGCGATTTGTTAGGAAGTCAATACACAATTTCTGTTCTTCTTCTCGCATCCAAAAAAAAAATTTTTGTGTGTGCAGAACTCTTAAAATCAAAAACTATTAAAAAAATTATTGAAACTTATTTAATTAAAATAAAAGAAAATAAATATTTAAAATATAGTTTTGGATAACACGAAAACTTCTCTGCTTCATGGATCGTATTCAACTGACGAAGAAAAAATTTCATCGGGTTGGTTAACCCTGGTAGCCCTGACGCCTCTCAGAATATGAATAAAATAATTGATGTGGTGTGGTGTGGTATAAGTAATGACTCAACATAGCAAAATATGAACGAACGTTCTTTTTTTTCGTTATTTCACTCATCCACATCACAAAATGTAAAACAGATTTTTTTGCTATTAAGTAGATTATTTCGTTTACTAATTTAGTGCTTTAAACATATTAAAATATAATTCCATACTACATATATAATCGCTAAATACAATTGAAGTTACCAATTTGTTATTATATAAAAAATTGCAAAATGTTTATTTTTATAATATTTGAAAGTATATATAGAAATACATAATATACTCTCATACAAATTTTTGTATGTAGTAGAGAGGTTTCTACAAATCTACTGTTCAACCAACCATCGCAATAATATAGGTATGGCGAAATGGAGAATTGAAATCATGTTTCACTCTTTCATTTAATCATTATAAAAAGTCGAATAAAATATGAAATATCGTGGCAAACCAGAAGAAATAAAGCTGAATATTTATTTTATGTTCAATTTCTTTTTTTTTTTATTCCAAAGAATAATATTGCAGCTCATAAACCGGTTCTGTTGGGAATGCTAGCAAAATCCAGAAACTATTCTGTTCGAGAAAACGTGCCGGTAACCTTGTTGTTCTCATAATATAATAAAATGGATGTATCATCATCATATCTGTCACATAAGGTCGTATCGATGACCTACACCCTTTTGGAAATATTGTGTTGCATGGATGTACGGTATCACGGTATTCATAATAACCCATACCTCGCTTTACGGCCCAGATATGTTCTATGAAACCAATAAGGAATAAGTCGGATAATGAATTAATTATTCTAACGCGCAATATTGGCAACATGCTTATATATCGACATCGAAAAAAAGTTTTTTTTGCCGTTATAGCGAAACATTTTAAACCGTGCTGTATGAGTGTACAGTGAAACCTCGTTTAGACGGACTCTTTCTAAGTCGTAATTCTCGCTTGTTCGGTCGAATTTTGAGGTCTCTTAAACAAGATTTATTAGTAATTTACTCCCTCTTATTCGGAAACCTCGCTAACCCGGATGTTTTTCATATCCCCATGGGAAACCGACTAAACAAGGTTTTACTGTACATCCTGGAAGACATGTTGGTAACACTGTGACATCAAGTCAAACAATACTATTCAGAGTTGAAAATACATGTTTAGCACTCAACATAGTAAAATGTCATTATGTGTTTCGGATTAGAATCGAACAGCGAAATTTTTTAGTAATCCGAAAAACAGGCTGTAAAGTAGACATCTTGGATTCGAACATTTGTGAAAATAGTTACTAATTATGTGTTTTCTTGTACTGTTAATCACATTTTACTATATTGGGTGGTAAAAAAGTACAGAAGCATCTCGGTTAGCGTATCACTTTTTAGTTTCGTGAGAATTGCTACATTCGGCTTCGCCTCATTCCACAAATTTCTCTTACCTATAAAGTGAAGCTTTGCTAACCTTGGTACTTAAACTATCATTTTGGTTTTACCATACATTACTCTCTATATGAATCTATAATATATTTATGGGCAGAAAAATTAAAATCACAATTTTCTTAAAACTCATTTACTGTAATTGTAAGTCTTATGCATTTGATGGGACGATATTATAATTCGGTTGTTAATTATTGTGGTTTTTCACCGTAAAATTGAATGCAATAAATGAATCTTTTATGACAGAAATAGAGTTCGTTTCAGTTTTCAACGCAAAATACATTCATAGTTTTTACATTTAATTTATGTTAACAATATTCATATACATGTTTGTAGTATGATACATTTTGACAACCAAATTTAACATTCTGCACTAAGAGAATAAAATTAAAACGACTATGTAATTGCAATAAAATTTAAACCAGAATTTTCTTATAATTTCAATTTTATATTAATACTTTATTGCAACAAGGTTATATGCGACAGATCCCACCTTTATGCACTTTTAATATATTAGATAGAGGATCGTCGACGTCATATTTATGTACACTCGTCCCTCGATTTACGCGGAGGATAGGTTCCGCAGAAAATCAAAACAATGTAAATCAAGACCAACGAAATTGATAAAAATATGATTAGACAAGTGCATTAAAAATTTCAAAGCTTACTGATAATGAATGATATTTTAAGCAACAAGATTAGCAAAGCTTCACTATTTAGGTGAAAGTGAAATTTGCGGAATGAGGCGTAGTCGAGCGCCATTGATCGTACCGCAATCTGCCAACTCTAGTACGATAACATTTTAGTTCTATTCAATAAATACACTCAACCCCACGCGGAGGATAGCTTCATGACCAATCATGAGCAAAAAAAAAGACATTTATTATTTTACTGCGTTAAACCAAAACCGCATAAATCAAGTGCCGCGTAAATGGAGGGATAAGTAACTATATTCTATCGGCATCCAGCTTTCCAGTTTGATGTTATATGAGTACGTTTATGGAAAACTGGATAAAATAAAACTCTGTTGTTCCGATAAAATAGTGTATGCAACTTATTTTTAGACGGGTTAAGAATACCCGAAAGAATTAGAAAACTTTCACTTTCCTATTTCCAAACCTTCCCCTTCAAAATTCGTAGCAAAATTACTATTAAGGTTAATGTCGTCATAACAGAGACTGTTAACGCGTTTATCTCGACATTACACTATTGCAGATACAACCTTCTTGCAATAAAATATCGATATTATTACTGAAGATATATCATAATAAATGTACATACTTATCTTTATATTTCTTTTCATTTCATTAAATAAAGCTGCTTGGTCATATAGCACCTGTAAGTATAGGCGTTACCAAAACCATTTTGCGATGGTAACTATATAGTCGCCATTACACAAACACATGGAAATTGATTCACTATCGCTGTTCTGTTCAACCGGCACATTGTAAACTGTATTTATTTATTTTTTATTATAAAAGCAGTTCTAGATGTGTTTCATAAATTCTGGATGAATAATTATTTACGCAATGTTTCAATTCATTTCCACTTACCAGTGACCAAATGAAAATAGAAATAACTTGTAAAAAACCATTGATAAAACTTTATTTCGTCACTTGAAATGCATTACATCGTATCGATATCTAATGGCTGTTCAGAAAAAAAGCAAGCAATGGAGTTTTATTGTCGATCCCAAATTAAGTGTGGCTTTGCTGTCAAAGTAAAATTGGACAATGGGTATTATGGTGCCAGCTGAAAGAACGCTATCTCAATTTCCAATTTTGACAAGCGTTTTCGATGGTGATACCAATTTTTTGTTTCATTGTTTACTTATTTCAGATTCAATATTCGTCATGTAAATATCACAAATTATTGTTTGCAACAGATTATTTTCTAACCCAAAGCGCTTGAATGCAATATAGAGAAGAAAAGTTTTGATTAGGGTCGACAGAAAGTTTTAAAATCACTAGAACAATTTGGTCCAGAAACGAGCTACTTTTATAAGTTTTCATACATTTTACACCATTTAAAAAAAATGTAAATCGTAACTATCTCTAAATTCACTTTTTACATTATGCGGATAAAGTGATGATTTAATACTTCTACATGTATTTTATGTATATAACCTATAAAGAATGAATGTTAAGATGATTCATCGGTATTAAATTAGTCTATCGTTCTTTCATTATTTTTGCGTCTCCTTATACATAACATTTACGAACCAATTAAATGGTTACTAAACGTGAATGCAAATTACGAAAAAATCCAACAATATAAATGAGAAATAGAAGGAGGGGATAATGACTGAGTAAATAAATGTATACATAATAGCACATAAAACCATTTATATTAGATTGGGTTTATATATTTTTATATAGTAGTTTATATATTTTCTACGTTCTTTATATAATATTATAAGAGAGCAGCATAATAGTATTCACTATGATATAAATATACCAGGTATGTTCAGTTGCAGGGAAATATGTTAGCTGATTTCGTTTATAAACAAAGATTTTTATTCACAATTGAGGAGAAAAACTTTAACGTTTTCATACATTTTGAGTGTACGCTAAAATCATGTTCCTCCTCTGAGTTAACTAACATTCCATACAAATACAATGGCAGCGGGCAAAGCCAGGGAAAGTAGTAAGTCAAAGTAATACAGGGAATTCATTCCACAAACTGTCCTGTTGGGACAGGACCAACAAATTTAACTCATATAAGCGGTCTGGCTTTAATTAAAGAAACTTTGTAATTTCATAGATTTGGATTCGGGAATTTGGTAATATTTCTTTAGAAGATGGTTCGAAATCAATGTAAGTGAGGTATACAAGAAAGCCAGGAGTAAATTAGAACAAGTATGGGGTATAGGAGATAAGCAATTTAAGAATAATTTTAATATTAAGATGGAGCAGAGGTGCATGGATTTGGAAACTGTGAAGAATTGGAAATAATAATAAGGAAATATTTCAAGTGAGTGCTGGGACTGAGAAGAAGAATAAAAACAGCAGTTTTAGAAGCACAGATAAACAGGGTCCGGGTCGAGTTGTTAACTGGGGCTAGAACAATGAACTTTGAAGAGAAGATATAACACAGTTATAACGAAATTTTAAAAAAGTTTAGGAAAGAACTATATGAGGGTAAATTAAAAGATTGAATGGGTGAAGACAGGAAGAAATATCTAGAAAGTTCTGGCATGGGGGAAATTGAAGTGAAAATTAAAATAGGGGGAGGGGAAACAGTCTGGAGAGAACTTAAGGAAAGGGATAGATTGAGAACGGAACAACTAAGGTATAACAGTCTGACAGAGGAATACAAGAAAATATGGTCACCAGGGGGTTCGAGATACCATAAAAAGAGAGTAGAAATACAAATGATGGCAAGATTCAGGTGTGAGAATGAATAAAGACAATTGGAAAAATGGAGAAGAGAAGAAGAAAGAAATTGTAGGATTTTTGCAAAGGGAAAGGATTGGATAAATCACTGGCTGACAGTATGTTTCAATGTTGCGAAGGGATACAGAAGAAGAGACCGAAGCAGCGTGTTTAATATTTATTATATATAGAATCGTCCAGCAATACTGGCAATATATCTAGCGAGCTAACGCTCGTACTAATTACATCCCCATTCAATAAAGCTAGCTTACTTTGCCAGTTATGAGAAATATACTATAACTGCTGTCCCTAAACAAAATGCGTTTGTGTTTGCTTTGGCTTTATTCATATATTTTGAAATCAACGCATTGCTGAAGCAAGACATTTTGTTTAGGGACAGCAGTAATACCTGAAACAGTCTTGCATATGTGCAAATATAGGAAATTATATGAAAGCTGATAGACTCGCCGTTTCCATGCCGTTCATGAGGCAAAAGTTCAATCGATTTGAACTTTTTAACGCAGAAAACAAGAACGCATAACAAATGACATTTAAAAATACAAAAAGTTGTCTGTTATTGTTATTTTTTGGGATCATTTCAATATGTTGTTTGAAAATCAATTAATTGAAGAAGTTGAAATTAGGAAAAATTTTTATAATAAAATATTTGATACTCATTCTTGTATGTTTGAAAAATTCTTCTTCGTTTAGTTTTATGGCATTGAATGCTGTTGCAAAGTAACCATGAATATTGTGGTCAGCAATACCTGCCCGACTATGAAATCTTCGGTAACAATTCACAATCGCAATTTTACGGGCGTCCGGCTATATTGTCTCTGGCATAAGGGTGTAAGAATTTAAGGTATGCTCGACTTGAATTGTTTATGTCAGTTGATCGAAATATTAACTTGATTAATGTCAATTAATATCACGGTATTTTGTGTAAACTTTAGTCGCAGTTATTTTCTTGTTCAGATTTCTTCAAATTTCAATGAATTTTTCGATATAAAATGGTGTGAATACTGTGTACAATTACAATAAATTGAATGAATCTTTGTTTTGTAAACTTTATTTGGTATTTCTCCAGTAAGCATACCATGGATTATTCTATGTAACAATTACAAATATTAGTCATCTATATGGATTATGATAATTATTGCATTTTTTAATAACTTCATTGCCCAACTATATTATTCGATTTTATAAGATAGATTTTTAGGATTTCAGGATATTATAATTCTTCCTTTTATGGTAAAAAACATTTTTTCACGAATCAGAGTGATTAAATTATTTAAAGTGAAACTTTTATGTGTAAAGTAAAGCTAATAATAATGGAAAAGAACAACTATTTTCTAATATAGCTATTAGGGTTACAAAATATTTTAGCTGGGCTTTTCATGTAAAACATCGAGTACGTTTCTAACTTTTATGACAATTGGTAATGATATTTTAAGTACCAAGGTTAGCATAGGTTCACTTTTTAGGTGAGAAAGAAGTTTGCGAATCAGACGAAGCCGAATGTGCTTATGTCATTATGTAGCACAAAACAGAAAAAAGTGATTAACAATACAAAAAAGACACATAATTAGTAACTATTATTATGCTAGATATCTATTTTTTAGCCTTGCTGTTTCCAAGATCATATTTCCAAGATATAATATGATTCACTAATTACATAACCCATAATTTTTAATTATTGTTATATCAAAACACTATATAGCATAATAACTCGACAAATCGAAAGAAAACATGACATTCGTTGAATAATGAAACCAGATTTTCGTTATAGTAAATTTGAACTTTTCATTTTTAAAACTTAACATCATAAATGGAAATGATTAGAAAGGATGGTGTAAAATATTGTATTCAACTCTAGCTTTAATTGTCCAACTTATCGTGCAAAATTACAGACCTCAGTACTCTCGGTCTAGTAAAAATAAGTACTCGAAGTTGGACACACATTAAAGCTCTTAATGAATAAATATCTATTACTGTAAGATAATCAGGTTCGAAGTCAAGGAGGTGAAGTTTATCCTACATTTTTATTTTTTTTGTCATGTTAACGTCGTATATACATTTTGATAATTTCATTTAATATTTGAATTAAAACAATCAAGTCTTGTATAGTTAAAAGTGAGTTTTGAGATAATTGCTTTTAAAGTTTCCGTTATTGTGACATTGTAACTTCATTAATATACACCCTTTTTAAAATGAATTATTAAGGTAAACAAAACTTAATTCCTGGCAAATGGTCAACGCGAGATGAACCGATCTGGACCATTCCTGTACAGAAATATAGACGATGTCCTTAGCTATTGCATATCTTAGAATCGTAACCTCATGTATATTCAAATATTTACCAATCAAGAATTCATTACTCAAGCGAAGTTAAGAATCCTGCATTATTAATGCCTGGGACAGTCTCGTCGCATGAACGCAATGTGGCGATTGTCTAATGACTCTACTCAGACAACGCGTGTGAAACTTGAGTAATGTGAAGCTGATTTTTTGTTTTGAAATTTGTTGTTAGTTTTTTTTTTTTTTTAAGCATGGAATATTTATGTAATTTTTCTGATGGTGATAACGTTTGCGAAATTAATTCAGCAAATGGAAATTAGTATGTACAGGCAACGTTTATTAGCTTTTTAAATTTAAATTGCACATAACTATTTAATGTTATATACTCTTATTTTAAAAAGAATCAACTCCATTGCGATTTGCTTTCCAGATTGTTAATGAAACTTCCAACATTGCCTTTTGTGCAAACCAAATGTATCGGTTTCATTGATTTTTTTAATTTTAGAAATCAAATTATTAATTGAATTGGAATACATCTTTCTCTTCAGATTCGGCCAAAAATATTCAATTAAGCGTAATCGAGGCCAACCGCTCCTTTTCTGAAAAGCTGACTTTGGCATAGTGAGATAAACCTAAGTCCTGACAAAAATCAATTTCGTCATTCTTATGGTGTTCCTTAATAAATGCTACAACTACGGGCAAACATTTATTCATTAAAATTTTCTTTGTCACTGCCATACCCCCTTAAAGAATACAGGCTTGCTGATTCCTTTTGGACTGAGGACTTGCCATAACAAAACTTTGGGTGAAAAATTCGATTTCCGTATGAACTTTACATTGCCTGGTGGTTTTATTTTAGGGCCCTCATAGTATGATTTTTGATACCATTCATAGCCGTCCAGAGGCAAATAAGTCTCATCATCCCTAACACATATCACATTTGGATTAGCATCTAAAATTTTTCCACCCAGAATGTGTAAGCTAACCTCATCTTGATTTCAACTTCTCGGCTTTTCTTTTATTCCCTATGTCTTTAATATGTTTGGAGACAATTTTGTCATGTACATTATACTTTCTGCCAAGTTGACGGTAACGTTTCGCACTCTTATCCTGAGTTTCCGCTCTCAGGACTGTTCTTACTTTGGGCTCCTGAAAATTGTATTTTTTCCGCTTCCTGATTTTCTTTCTAATTTTTTATTAACTCCAATACGCCCATTTGTTGAGGAAATTAAACTTATAAAGTGATGATATATTTCATTGACTCTTGATTGCGTTTGAGATTTCTTCTATTTTTCATTATATCATGTAATTTCAAAGCAACAATTACATGGCCAACTTTGTGCTGATTTCATTCCGCAAACATATTTGTTGGACATTCATTCATTGCTACTTATTTTTTTAATGTAACTTTAAGCAGTATTAAAAGTATAGTCGAGGTTTAGGAAAAAAAAAATTTTTTTTTATTTTTCCGCTTTTAACCAAAACCGCGTAAATAAAATGCCGTGTAAATTGAGGGACAAGTCTACAGTAATTTTAAGAAAGAATGCAAGTGCAAAATCCGTGTTTCGAAATATTCGCATTTTAGTGTTTTTGGCTATACCCTTTTAGTCTTTAGAGTTAGACCCATATAGTTAGCGAAGAAAATGTTCGAAATTAAAACAACTAACGAACTGTACAAAAAAAAAATTAATAACAACCGAGAAAAATAATAAAAAAAAAAAAGCAACAACAAAATACATGTAAAATCCAAATGCTGCATCTTTCTGTAAAATTTTTTTTTGCTTTGTGTTTGTTTGTTTTGATAATAATAAATGACGTCGCAATCAACAAAAACAGTCATATTCTTTCTGCGAATTATTTAGTTAAAATCGCGCACTTACACCTTTGTTACACAATTTCTTTTTGCTCTCACGGCCTGGAAAATGTGATTTTCGTAATTTTTTTTTTACATAGTAATAGATATAATTAATATCTTCACCGTATGCATCGTATTCAATAAGGTCCGATTTGTAAGTTGCATTCTTTCTTAAAATTACTGTAGAAGTGTATTTAGACTTTTTGACAATCGTAACTTTGACGCGGCTCAAAAAGGCGAGACTGTCACTGGCATAATGTTCATTAACTCAAAACGTGGATTCACAATAGAAAGTATTATTCGTTATCACTTAACACAAAGAATACATCTATGAAATGTGCCTCAAAGCCGTTTTGAACGTAAGCAATAGTGTAATAGTATAGACTTCTTGAAGCCGATGATAAGGCTAATTAAGAGCTAAAATATAGTGAATATTAGTACAATAAGAAATTAGCCAGAGAAGAGAAGAAAAAAAAACAATAAGGAAAACGCAAGAGCTAAAGCATTGCGACGATTAAATTTGGTCGATTTTAACTTTACATAATATAGTAACTATTTCAGAATTCATATAAAATTATAATTTTTTATAAACATTAATCAATTAGAAAATATAAACAAAAATATATGAAAAAATTCATTTACGTATGAAGGCACGTATTTTGCTGTTTATCATGTTGCGCACAGTGGATTCATCAAATGTCTCAGCCGCAATAATTCATCGTGATATCATTTCTTTACCATTCTGGACATTTTTTGTGTTTACATATTGTTCAAAGGCCATCAATTCTGGACAGTTTGAAGGATTTGGATTTTTGTGCACCACACGTACATTATTCTATTTGTATCATTCCATGGTCAATTTTAAGTAATGGATCGACGTCAAATCTGGCCAAAATAATGGAGAAATATTGTGGCTCTTGACAATAGGAAGAAGTCTCTGATTAAAAATTTCTTCAATATAAAATTGAATATCTTCTTCTTCAATATCCATATTTTCATTATGGAAAATTATGTTCAATATAAAACAGAAACTAACAATAACTCGACTGACATAATATCTCCACTCGCTTCCGCTCGTGTCAATATTTGCATGAGTAGTCGAACTAATATTAGTTTCCTTTTTAATAATGAAAACTACGATTGTAATAACAATTCAAAGTTGAAATTACTTTTCAAAAAAACTTCAAACCTGTTTATATCAAAACTATGATTTTACACATACGTATACGTGGTTATTCCATTTTGCTTGAATCCTTAACATGAAGAAAATTGCATCCATTTCTATAAATTTTCATACTTTTTGTATGCAAGAAGAAAGCATACGGGAACAGAGTAAGTAACTTTACTAAAATCATTGATATGACCACAATGCTCCAATAAAAAAATGTTACTGCGAAAAGTGATTGTCAAGATAATTACATTTTAATGTTTTCAGTCTACAACTTTTAAGTCGCACAATTACACCCCTATTTAAATTATCATTTTCGGGGTCTGTGAATAGATATTTTCTAATACACCTATCCCCCGATTTACACG
>JXOR01000534.1:0-51917 GCA_001014335.1 Coboldia fuscipes | reverse complement strand
GGTTTTTTTTTTTTTTTTGTTTTATTCATTCCATCATTTGGTTTCATTGAACTCTAATAATAGAGCGAATAAATACATAATAGAGAAAATACAGAAACTGGTCCATCTAGCATAGATTAATGCTCTTCATAGCTCTTTATCACTTGGTGTACATTAGAGATGGCCAAGGGTTTTATTTTTATTTCATGCAATTGCACTTGGTCGTCGTCTCTTATTAATTTTTTTTTAACCCGAAGCCAACTCTGATTAATTGTGAAATTTGTGAAACAAATCAAATTGAAATTTAATTGTTTCAAATATGCAAAAAATATGTAGTTTGTTTTAATGTTGGCAGTTATCAATTATATTTTATACACAAAATAATAATTTTAATTTTATTATTATCATTTTACTTTTTTTTTTCTCATCTATTTTGCAAACCAATTTTTTTCTTTCTTTTTCCTATGTCTTATAATTCATAAAAAATTTTAATGAAATCTATTTATATTTAAGTACAAATCGTGTTGTCCAGTTTTAATATATTTTTTTTTTTTTGTATACAAATGTTATAATTTTATCACTCTGTAACAAGTCAACCGGCAGACGTTTCTTTCTTTCTTTTTTTTTTTTATTTGTATATTTTGTTTGTTTTTAAAAAATAATTTTAACAATTTGCATTCATCATCAATTTTGCTCTGATACAATTTTGTGTAAACTTAACTTTTCCATTTCTATATAATATAAATCTCAAAAGAAAATTTTAATTTTTATTTGAGAAATAATTCTATGTATGCAACCGTGATTAAAATCAATCTGATATTATTCGTTGTTATTGTATATGTAACGGTATTATTACACCTCTTCAATAGTTTTCAATAAAACAATAATAAATCAATAATTAAAAAATATATATATTCAATTAACCGTACTGATAACACGTTATAAAGAAAATAGTTGTCTGTGTGTGATGAGTGGATGATCCTTAGTAAAAAGCTTAAAATAGTTTTTGAATTAAACACTTCTTTATTGTTTAAAAGAGAAAACTTGTGTTGTGTGGATTTAATTCTGGCCAAATCATCAACAGTGATTAGTCAATCTGATGTACACACGGGATCAGTGAAAATTAAATTCGAATAACTAGAGTTTGTGAAAGGAAGAATTCAGTGGAACATTGAGTTTTAGTAGAAAAACTAGTGAAACAATCAACAGTAATTGATTGTTTTGGTGTTAACGTACCCGAAACAGAGAAAGAGATCAATTTTTATTTTATTTTGTTCAATAATCAAGAGAAACAGTTAAAACGCGCGATCTATTCAAATTAACAAAAAATTGGGGGGAAGAGAACGCCATTTGATCGCATTTAAAATAAACGTTGTTGTGAAATAATTTATAAAATTAAAAGAAGAAAAAAAAAACGTTAAATTGCCTTTATTTTAGTTTTATTTTGGCTGATTACATGACAAATTGACGTAATTTATAATAAACTCTTTGAAAAACACTATTGGTTTCAGTCATCAGGCACCGAATTCCCGCGTAATTTATATTAAACCAAAAACCCATTTTGATTGGATTTAATTTATATTCACGAGCCGTGAACAAAAAAGACTTTAATATCCAATTATAAATGCATCATATGTAATCACTAAGATATATGTTTTATTTCTTTTTTTTTCTTGTGTAATTTGTTTTTTTTTTCTATTAATGTGGTAATCTAATAATTATCTCGTAATTAAAAGTAACGAAACTATTTGTTTTGAACGAAAAATACGAAATTTTTGGAAATATTAAGTGTCCATATAAATCCGAATAATTGAATAAGAATAGTATACATTATCTTAACATTTAAAAGTATTTGAATAAACGGAATCATTGAGTCGTTCAAGATGTATTTAAAGAACTCAGGTGCTGCGGCTACGACTAATAAATTCACTATGAAAAGGGTAACAGATGAGTTGAACGATTCTTCTTTGATACTGATTTAACCTCAATTTAACTAGATAACCATTAATCATATGATTCAATCATTAATTTAATTTTTGTGTTTTTGTATTTTTGTAGAATCCAGCAAATCAACGATCGATTCACATGGCACCACCATCTATTTCAGGTGCTACAAGTCCAAATAATAATCAGATGGTAGCTGCTGCCGTTGCTGCAGTTGGCCAACATTTAAATGCTAACCAACAGCCACAAAATCCAAATAGTAATGTGATAGCCGCATCATTGTTGCAAAATCAAGCAAACAATAGCAACCATAGTCACAGTAATGATACGTTAAGTAATAACAATTTGGTGATAAACAATAGTAATTTGGCTGGTCAATTGAATACTGCAATGAATGGTGCCAATGGTATGCTAACTGGCAATTCATTTAATCAACATATTGGTGGTACCCATCATAGTATTTCACAATCATTAATGCAACAACAAATTAATGCTGCTGCCGCATGTATTGTTGCACAACAACAACAGAAGCAACAGAACCAACAACAATATTTATTCCATCAAGCACTTCAAAGGGCTGTGTCCATTCCAAATGACGGTTCCGTAGTTTCGTTGGTCAGTTCGCTCATTGAAAATTTGGGACATCGTAAATTGGAACGTACTCAATCAGAGCCTTTAAATCAAGCTGTTTCCTCAAGGTATTTAGACTAACCGTCATCAATCAGTCAGTAATACTGGCTTACTCTTGGTTCATGAATAATGCTGAGATTATGTTATATTTAATCACATTAATAACTAATCAATTAACCAATTTTAGATACAAGACTGAATTATGTCGACCATTCGAAGAAGCTGGTGAATGCAAATATGGGGAGAAATGTCAATTTGCTCATGGATTCGGAGAACTGCGTAACTTGCAACGTCATCCAAAATACAAAACTGAATTATGCCGTACATTCCATAGTGTTGGCTTCTGCCCATATGGGCCCCGATGCCATTTCGTTCATAATGCTGAGGAGGCAAGAAATCTCAATCGTTCATTATCAAATGGTTTCCAAAGTCGTTGTAATGCTGGTGGCCAGCCACAACAAATGAACGGTATGAGTGGTGGCCGTACATTAAAGGGTATTAATGGTATGGCAAATGTGCCAAATCCAATACCAATTAGTCCATCATTAAGTATGTCAACAGGATCAGATCGTGCATCACCATCAAGTGGTTCAATGTCACCATCAAATTCAATACCAAATTTATATCCGCATGGTGATCAAAATAGTCCAACATATCAAAATCAACCATTTGCATATCCAACAAATGGTAATATATCACCAGCTAGTGCAGTTGGTTCACCAGTACAATCACCATCACCTGAAAATCGTCTTCCAGTTTTTAATAAACTAAGTTCCAATGTGGAATCATTCACAAATTTGACTATTTAAATTTTGAAATCAAAAAAAAGAAAATCAAAAACATTGAAAACAAAAACGAATTATTGCCCCCACATATTTATACTATTTTTGCACACTAGTAAAATGGCAATAATTAATAAATTAATGAAATTATATAAAACACAAAATCACCCGCGCAATACAATGGCGGACGGGGAAAAATTTTCAAACAAAAGAAATATTCATAATGAAAGTTTTTAATGTACACGTATGGTATTTTGTTTAAATTTGCCGATTGCAATAACAAAGAATAGAACTAAATGGAAAATTTAGTTGGCCATACACACACAACACCGCATATAAATATCCATTGGGAGATATATTAAAAAATGCATAATGAATTATGTCTTATCGGATTTATGATCACAAGTATTTTATTATTCCCTTTATTTTTTTTTTTTGATTGAATTACTCTTGGAAAATAATTATTTAAAAAAAAAAAAATTTCCATTTTCAATTAAGTATATATTATCATGTCATTTAATTTTCTTTTATTAATTTCATCAACACGTAATAGTGTATAATTAAAATTTCTTAATTCACATAAACACACACGCAGATACTTCATTAAAATATTATGAAAAGCGTTAATTTTTGAATTTGTTAAATATTTAAATTCAATAACTCATTTGTTTTCACCTACTGATAATTTAAACTCAAGCATTCTTTAATCTCTACATCTTCTTCTTTTGTTTTGTTTGTTTTCTTTTTTATTTGTTAAATCTAACTTTAAGGAAAATCAATGCTTTTCTTAAAACTAAACACGATTCTCGTTTATTTGATTTATAATTATTTTTCTTTTTTAAAATAATTCTTTTTTTTTTCTAAACCCCTCTCTAATTCATTTATTTAAATCAATTATTTCTGTCCTTAAGAAAAATTTTTTTTTTTTTTTTTTTATGTTAAATTGAGTTATAAGATGAATACCGACAGCATTTGAAGTTGAAAAGTAATCAATTGATTAAGTTCTTTATTCATTTGTTTGTTTTTTTCGTTAATTTGGTCTGTAAGATACCATTTAATTTCATTAAGTGAAATTTTCATATTTAATTAATTTGATTGAAATTTCACTGTTCTATTAGTGAGAAATACACAGAATAAGTTTGATTTTTAATTTTTGCATTCATAAAAATTTTAATCAACCAAAAAATACTCGGGGGGGAAAAAAGAATAAACAATTCATTGTTGAATACTAATGTGTATAAGATAATATCTCTGATTTTGTATCAGAATAATTGTTTCACTTAACTAACACTGTTTAACTCAATTTAGTGTCCATTTGTTCATTTGGTTATATTGAAATTTAATTTTCTTTGATTTTAATGGATGAAAATCCGTGTGTTTAGTGTGTTACACTCTGTACCAATTGAGAATTGAATCCACACAAAGATTAGTATCGAATTTATGAATTATCTTCTGATCACACACATCCAAACTGTTATTAATTTTGATTATATATCACTTATAATATAATAATAACAAAATGGCCTAATAATTAATTAACGAACTGCATACACATTTAGTTGTCCGTCTATCTTTTCTTTTTTTTTAATAAGTAACTTTCCCTATCGTTTTTTTTTTTATTTTATACAACCACCAGCATTAAGCAAACATAATTTATAATACGACAATCAATTATAAAACTTCAACTCCTCTTTTTTTTTTCCAATATAACAAACTTATAATTTCAATTTTCTCACTACAAAAACTATACATAACTCCCTGGATATGCTTAATACATATGTAATGCATTCACGGTATTTAATTAATGAGAAAGCTCAACGGTGGGACTTCAAATGAATAGCATTGCTATTAGAAAATTGTCCCGTTTTATTTTTTTTTTTTGTTAGAAATCACAAAAATTTAAATATTTCAACAATTTTTGTTTAATTTCAACATTGGAATTAACTAAATAATTATAGAAAATTCAAAATTTTATTGAAAAATTGATTAAAAAAAAAAACCACTGATACTTATTTCAAAACCATGAATATCCTATTAATGTAATTGATTATTTCGAATTATAATGCCTTGTAAATAATTAATGTAACATTTGTCCTGTAAAAAGAAAAAAACAAAATAAAATTTTGAATAATTTTAATGAAAATTATATTAATAAATAATAAACGTGTTAAATTATACAAGAATAGAATATTAAATGAACCAACAAATGCCAGATAATTAAATGAATTTAATATAATTAACCTAAACTGTAACGAAAAAATTGCGTGTGATTAGTGAATTATCATTGTTATGTTGGATGTTATTTGATAATTTTAACAATTCCATTGTGTGTGCGTTTATTTAATTTCGAAATTAAATAAAACCGTTGTGGTACATACGTTAATTATTTAGAATTTATTATGTTACGTGTTAGATTATTGATTTATATTTTATATAATTTTATATGCTTTACAACGTCAATGTAATCAAATTTATTTAAACGATAAAGCAAAAAAAAACTGGAAAAGTTTAGAAAAAAACTTAAGATATTCATTAAGATTTACTTGAAATTAGCCAATATATTTATGCATTTCTTTTATAAATAATTTAAAAAAAAACAAATTTGATTTAATTAATGTTTAAAATGATTGAGAAATAGCAATGTGTATGTTATAAAATAATTTTGTGTGGGTGAAATTTATAATCAAAATCGTATAAATGAGGATGTTGCCTCTTCCACTTTATGTATTCCAAATGAAATTTAAAGAGAAAGAATATAAGAAAAAATAAGAATATGTTATATCAATGTTAAGTTCAAATTTTAAAATAATTATTACTATTTTTAATTTCTAATTATGAAAACAAATGAAACAAGTTTAATGTTATAATCCTTATATGAGATGAAACAATTTAATTTTTATTTACCCGAAGTACGTAAGTCTTCCTTTTGCTAGTGCTAATAATTTTTTAAGAATCCATTTGAATTTAAAAGAAAATTTAACGAATATAAATGAAATGGTGTAATTTATTTTGTTAAACAATTATAAAATATATAAATTTAAACATATAATGAAATTGAATAGATAATTTCAAATTGGATTTCTTAAATTATTTTTATTTATAAAAAAAAGAACCAAGCAACAAACACAATGAAAATAAAACAAATGTAATTTCTTTTATTTTGTTTCTAAAATAATTTAGAAGGAATTTATAATATTTGATATATAATAATGTACTAGGATAAGAATTAATATCTCTATCATTTGATAAGGATAGAAAAAATGAATGGCTTTATTTTTTTATTAAAAAAAAAAATCACAAAAAAAAAAGAACACAAAAGAAAAGAAGAAGAAAAATCAACATTAATAATGATAAATATAGAGATGCAAAAACAAAAAAAGAAGAAGAAAATTTAATAAATTATGATTCAATTTGTTTGTGTCATGAGAATGGTGTGATAAGAAGAGATCTCTCAACAATTTGAATCATACAGAATATTTTTGTTTGTTTATAAAGAAAAAAAAAAAAGATTACGTTTTATTCCCCTTATTTTTATTAATTTAATTATTATTCTCTTTTTATTATTTTTTGGGAGATTAATAGTGACTTCAATTAAATTTGATAATATGTTGCTATTAATAATCCTTTAATAAAACTTTTATATAATTTTTCGTTTTTTTTTTTGTAATTTTATTACAATTTTTTGGTAAAAACAAAAAACAATTGGATAATGTATGGATTTATCAGTTTATTTTGTAAGTAATTTATATAAACTATTTGATAATTATTTATATTATAAAAAAACATACAAATACCCCGACAAAATGAAACGCGTAACAAGATTAAGTGTCTTATAGAAAATCCTTTATTTAGGTAAAAAAATTTATTTGGATTTATGATACATAATATGATTATTATGCTTTAATGTATTCATTTACCTAATTATTAATTTAATGGTAAAACACACACACACACACACAAATAATTATTTATACATTATTATTATTATTATTATTACTATTTTTATATTATGACATCTATAGTTATGATTAATTACCATTCTCTTTGAATTTCTATTTCTTATTTCTTAATGGTCATTTCATTTGATTAGAGAATCAACAGAAAGAAATGCTTCCATTTTTTTTTTCTATTTTTTTAAATCACATCTAATTCTTAATTTTCCAATGAATTTTCTTTATTAATTATAATTATTCATATATTTTATCATTCTTAATTTTCAATTTTATTATATTGTTCACAAAACAAAGTAAAATAATAATGGTATTTATGTATTCACAAGTCTTAATAAGAAATGAGAAAGTATTGTTTTGTCAAAAAACAATTACTTTTAAATTATTTCTATTAATTAATTTGTTCTTATTTAATATGAGATAGAAACAAATGAAAATATTGTATAATGGTAAGGCATTTAGCACTTTTTATTATTATTATTATTATTCTTTATTTTGCATTCAACATAAATTATTATTGTTTTATTATTTATATAATCAAATTATTTAAGAATATTTGTTGCATATAAGTAAAAACTCCCCCAATCAATGGATTATTCACAAAGTAAATTTATCTCCGATATTCATGAATTTAGTAAGAAAACGATTTTGACTATTGGGTTTATTATATTGATCAATGGTAGATCTGCAAAATCATAATTTTGAATTAAATGCGTATCAAGTATTATTCGGTAAAACAATTTCATCTACTATCTGTTATTACAAAAGATACAATAAGCGTGGTACGAATTCGATAAGCCATTTAAATATATTCTGGGAATTGAATTATTAATAATACTTATCGTCAAAGATAATCTATTATCGTGTAATAACCGTTTTGATATGAAAGTGTTCGATATACGTAATTACAGATTTTTGTTTTTCGAATTATCACTGGATTATTCCTTGCTATGATAAGCAGTTCTATTGAAGAGTTATAATGTATGCAATGATATCCTGAAATCTAGAAAAATCAAATATGGTGCATCTAATGAACTGATTATTAGAAAATGAAATATTTATCGTACAAATGGTAATCTTATTTAAGTGACGGTTCCTATATCAAACCGTGATTGTATTGAAGTATTGTACTTAACATTGATTATATTGATAATTATGTTCCGATACAATAATCTCAAACGAAAAAAATAATTATTATCATTCACCCAATACTTGCTAATATTCCATACGTTTATAATTGAATTGATTGAGATAAAATTTAATTTGTGAATAATTTTAACAATGATCTTATGTGTAGTTCACTCAAAAATAAAATTGTATTTAATAATTTATAATTTTTTTTTTTTTTACATTCAAATAAATTTAAATTATTTTGCAAATAAAAAAAAAATGAATTAAAAGATGATGTCATATGATTTTATTCGAAAAAGTTTCATATTCCTATAGATTTTTATTACATTTATTACATTATTTGATTTGTTCTGCTGTTAAAATGAGTTTAGCTTCACGATAACTGATGTATTCAACTCCTGATATGTTGAATTTTTCTTCAGCGTTTAGTTCTTTGTAGAACCCATCGGAATAATCTTTAACTGCTCCTTTGTATACCACACGTTTTATTTTAGATTCGATGATTAATTGAGCACAATTATAACAAGGAAAACGAGTCACATAAATAGTGGCACCTTCCAAATCTTTTTCCCAGGCATCGAATATAGCACCGACCACAGCATGAACCACGTGGAGTCTTTTCTTGTCTTTATCATTCCATGGAAATTCACCAGTCCAGTTTGCTGGTTCACGGTTATAACCTTTGCCCATGATTTGATTGTCCTTTTCAATGCAAGCACCAACCTTGCTTATTGGGTCAGAGCTCTGCTTCTTCTGTTCTTCTGCTTGTTCCATGAACTTATTATCTGACTCCATTGTTAATTACTTGGTGAGAACTTTCTATTTATTCGTTAATTTCACAGTGCTCACTTAATGGTACTGACAATTGGAAAATCGGTAAATTGAAACAACACCCTAAAGACGATTTTTTATATAACATCGGTATCTGATAAAGTTAACAATATAGAGTCTGAATAATTCGATAATATTGGAATTTATATTATAGATAAAGGGTATATTATACATAATGATTAAGAAGCATTTTATATTGATAAATTTAATTGACGTACATAATAATACTGTTTTGCAATTGTTAAAAAGATTCTCACTTATTTTATGAACTGGAATTGTTCATGTAACTTTCAGTGGTAGTCAGTAACATTTTAAAAATGAACCAATTGTTGGAAAAATTTGCTAGGAAAAAGTAAAGTGAAAATATCGACGGTATCGGCTCAAAGCGAAACATTTTTTTTAAATTAAAAAAAAAAAAATCAAAAGTCTCAAAATTGTTGTGGTAATCAATGCTTCGTATCGGTGTATTCCTTTGCATTAGTGTTATTGAACTGAAACGAGGATCAGAGAAGAAGAAGAGTTTTAGAATTTTTATTTGTAATAAGAAACTTCAATCGATAAAAAAGTAATGCACAATATTTCCTTTTTAAAAACTGAATTATTTGACTGCGCTTATCTTGTTTTGTCCGCTTAAAAATCAATTTTTCCAATGTTATTTTTTAATTCCCAAAATAACTTGTGTGCAAATGATTGAGTAAAATATGCAATCTCTTTCTATAGCGTTTCTGTCAGAGTGTATAAATGGAATTACCATGTACCTGCAAAATCATAATTTTGAATTAAACGCGTATCAAGTTTTTTCGGTAAAACAATTTCAACTTTGATCTATTATTACAAAAGACACAATAACCGTAGCATTAAGCCAATTAAATATACTCTGGGAATTGAATTATTAATAATACTTATCGCCAAAGATAATTTATTGTCGTTTTGATATAAAGGTGAACGATTTACGTAATTACGGATTTTTTGTTTTCGGATTAACACTTTCTGAATCATTCCTTTTTATGATAAACAGTTCTTGTGAATAATTGAAGTGAACTGATTATTAGAAAATGAAATAATTATCGTATAAATGGTAATCTTATTTAAGTGACGATTCCTATATCCAACCGTGATTGTATTGAAGTATTGTACTCAACATTGTATAATTATGTTCCTATACAATTATCTTAAACAAAAAAAAACAATTATTATCATTCACTCAATACTTATTAATTTTCCATATATTTGTAAGTGAATTGATTAAGATCAAATTTTATTTCCAAATAATTAAAAGAACAAATAATGAGCAAAAAAAATTTGATTTTATTCGAAATAGTTTTAAGCTTCACGACTCTTGATATAGATTAACTCCTGATCTATTAAATTTTTCTTCAGACACATTTTCTTTGTAGAAGTCGTTATCTTTGTTTTTTTTTATTATTCCTTTGTACACCACACGTTTTATTTTAGCTTCAACGATTAATTGAGCACAATTATAACAAGGAAAACGAGTCACATAAATAGTGGCACCATCCAAATCTTTTCCCCAGGCATCGTATATAGCACTGACCTCAGCATGAACCACGTGGAGTCTTTTCTTGTCTTTATCATTCCATGGAAATTCATCAGTCCAGTTTGCTGGTTCACGGTTATAACCTCTGCCCAAGATTTGATTGCCCTTTTCAATGCAAGCACCAACCTTGCATACTGGGTCAGAGCTCTGATACTTCTGTTCTTCTGCTTGTTCCATGAACTTATTATCTGACTCCATTGTTAATTACTTGGTGAGAACTTTCTATTTATTCGTTAATTTCACAGTGCTCAATTAATGGTACTGACAATTGGAAAATCGGTAAATTGAAACAACACCCTAACGACGATTTTTTATATAACATCGGTATCTGATAAAGTTAACCATATAGAGCCTGTATAATTCAATTATGTTGGAATTTATATTATAGATAAAGGGTATATTATACATAATGATGAAGAAGCATTTTATATTGATAAATTTAATTGATGTACATAATAATATTGTTTTGCAATTGTTAAAAAGATTCTCACTTATTTTATGAACTGGAATTGTTCATGAAACTTTCGGTGGTGGTTATAAATATTTTAAGAATGTACCAATTTTCTTAAATTGTTGGGAAAATCTGCTGGAAAAAAGTAAAATTTCAGATTTTGTTGTTGTCTTATTAGTATTAGGGCATTAAATTTTCAAGAATTTTCAGATAAAATTTAATATGAACCAAAACCGCTGAAAATCATCGGTATCGGCTCAAAGTGAAACTTTTCAAAAATAAAAAAAAATAAAAAGTTTCAAAATTGTTGTTGTAATAAATGCTTCGTATCGGTGGATTCCATTGCATTAGTGTTAGTGAGCTGAAACGAGGATCAAAGAAGAAGAAGAAGAAATTTCCCCCAAAAGTTTAGTTTTTAGTTCGTGATTTCAAGAATAGATAGCGCCACTGCATTTAAACAGGACTCTTACCTCTTGATGATATGCTCGACTGTTCCAAATTTTCCAACTTGGACGAGTATATTTTAAAAAACTGGAAATTCTTCAAATTTTTATAACAATTGGAACAGGCGAACATAAATGCAGTAGGCAATTTTCCTGTCTAAGTGCTTCATAAGTTCTTCACAGAAGAAAACAAAAGAGAATTTGAAATTTTTGAATTTTCAGAAGTGTAACAGAATTCTGAAGAGGCTGAAGTCAGGAACAACAAAGGAAAATAAATTATACAATTATTTTAATTCTAAATTCTTATTAATAATTTTGTTAATTTCAGTATAATAAAAAATGTTAACTCCTTATGTTTTTAATGAATCCGATATTATTTAGCATTAAATTACATCTTTTGTCCTTAATCTGTTTAAAACTTGTTACCATCTAAACAAAACTCATTCAAAGAAATTACATACTCAATTCAATTGAGCCATCGCATCTGATTGTCCATAAATACAATTGAAATTATGTTATTCGTTCTAATGTTCATTCAATGGTACCTGATTCATATTTGACCAATCGATTTTCTCAAAATCAATAACGATCTTTCGATTCTTCGGTATGAATTTTTCATATTTAACACCGGCTGCGTCCAATAATCGTTTCGATGCGATTGTATGCGGTTTCTCCGCATCTTTATCCGACATATAAATTACTTTACTGATCCGTGATTGTATTATGACTTTGGCACATTCGTTGCATGGAAAAAGTGCCACATAAATAGTGCATCCTTTTACATCAACACTATTTTTATTGAGAATAGCATTCACTTCAGCATGTACAACGTACAAATATTTATTACCTAGCGGATCGTCTGATTTTCGCGCCCATGGAAAATCATTTTCATTACAACCAGATGGTAGTCCATTATAGCCAAGTCCAACGATTTTATTTTCCGGTGATACAATGCAGGCACCAACTTGTGTATTTGGATCCTTACTACGTTCAGCTGTGAGGAATGCCATTGCCATGAAATAGTCTGGCCAATCCATAAAATCTTTACGATATTCAGATGCCATCTTATCTAAAAGTAAATAATTTAATATCGTTTTTAAATTAGATTAACAATTAGTATGAATCACATTTAGTATAACTTACAATTTCTTATTTACAGAATAGGGTATGTTAAAATGAAATAAAATCACAATATGATCAATTCACAGACGCTACCACTCACTATAAAATATAGTTTTGTTATGATCAGTCTGGTTTCACTGCCGACGAGTGCGAAATATTGTAAAGGTGTATTGCTTATCTCATAAACATGACTCAATTTTTACAAGTATATGTAAGTAGAAACGTTTCCGTTTTCATACATAAAACCAACACGATAAGGCAGTGTTACCAATATAAACATTTACATCACTTAATAATTTACTTAACAGGGAATTCAATACTATTTAGCTTTTAGTTTTTAGTTTAATTCGATTTAATTTTAACAATTTTTCATTAACAATTAATAGCCTTACGTTAATAAATATATAACATCGCAACAGGTTATCATTGTGATATGATTCTATTTATGAATGAATATTATGTGTTCTCACTACTAAATAAATTAAAATAATAACTGCTACAAGCTTCTTCTAGTGACAAATTATGAACTAATCAATATTATTTATCAGTTAATCCATTGGTTGTGTTTTTTATTTAATAAATGATTTTAGTTCACTGGAAACGGTAGTTCTTTGATTTTATGCATTGAATATAAATAAATTCAATTTAATCGGGTCCTTGATATATTGATAGTTTATCAAGCACTGTAACATCAAAGGCTAAATAATTCTCATTTAATAATTTTGTTAACTCATTACTTTGACTTTGACTACAACTAAATGGGAAAAATGAATCGACTGACGGTATTGTATCCTTGTCACTGTTTACCGATGTACCGTTATTGCTTCGTTCATCATCAATATAATCAATATCATTTATTGTTTGCCTCACATCTTTAAAACCTTGTGTTTGTATCGCTTCCTGCATTCTCGTAATATTACTTAATAGTTTACGATTAAATAAATCAATTTGAGGATAACCACCACTTTCAATGGCCAATATTGGCATCCATCGATAGTAACATTGAGTCCAAATGTCCAAATCCATTAAAGCATATTTAGGTTTCAAAAAACGATCCTACAATAAATCAGATTCCTATTGACATAAATGTTTTAATGATCAAAAGTAAAATGCATACCTGATTAGTTGAATTCGTTGGTGTTGATGTAGTTGCCATTGAATGCAATTGTGACAAATTCAATGTAATCCGTGAATTTGCCGTTAAACCAGGCAAAGCAACTGAATTTGGTGGAAATACTGATTTTCTATTTGTATCAATTGGATTAGCTCTTTTGTATAGTGGATTCAGGAACAATAAGATATCACGCTCATTAAATTGTTCCGCCCAATCCCATAGGGGCCGTAAAATCACTTGTTCTTGTGCCGCCGCATTAACACGATCCAAATCGCAATTAAATTGGAATGTATCAAATATAGGCAGAAATGCAGAATCCCATAATGTTGTTAAAAATGTTTCAGTAAATTCAAAACGTTCTGGAAACTGTTGTAATAACTGCCATACAGAATCAAGAAAGAGTAAAAATAATGGACTCTGTTCCGTTGTTGTCTTATTTATCACATGACCTAATCTATCACTAAAATTAAATGTATCAATCACGTGAGTTCAAATTGCATATGCTGATATAACAAACATACCTAAAAGGATGACCTAAAGCAACCCATTCCTTCTGGATCAAGGTTTGAAATCCAATCAGTGTGCGATAATGTGGATCTAATATAATTTGAATTAAACTCGATATCACACAACACATATCACGTCCATCATTCTCTTGTAATACAACTGTTTCACCCGATTGCATACGTTCGGCTGCCTGTGTTGAATATTTTAAACACAACGATACATATAAATACCAATAGGTTTTTTCAAGTAACCCATAAAATCTATTGTCTTGGAACTGAAATGTACATAAAATAGAATAACATTAATGTATTTAATCAGTGTAATAAATAAATTGAATAGATTACCATAAATTCACCGGTTGTGTCAGGGGTACAAAGGTCTCGTAATTTAACATAACTTAACTGTACGTCTTGAATACTTGGCAGAATTTTATTTAATTCCAATAAAGCGGGTTGTCCTTTATTTGGATCGCAAATTCTTACATGTTCCAGTACTGTATTCTCATACCGTCCATCTGGAATTGTAGGCAATAACTCAGCCATACGGACTAATGAAGCATTCTCTAAATTATACACCTAAAAATATATTAAAATAATTCTAAATAATCCTATTATTATAGTTAATTAAGAAAGTATACCCAAATAGCTGCACGACCACCACGAAAATGATTTGCTAATTTAAGATAATCACTCTGGTAAATACTTTTTGGTACTACAAAATATGGTGGCATTGATTTTGATGTGACACTATCAACCTCTGTCCCGCGGGATATAATATGCCAATTAGCAGCACCACATCGACTCATCTCTTGAACCCAATCCGATTTTTTGTCAAACATTGGAATATTCCTTTGGGTATTGTAGTATTTTTCCCTATAAAATATAAAACAGTGATTAGTTTCAGTTGAATTTGTTCTGTATGATTCAGTTACCTATAACGATATAGAAACAAAAGATCGTGTTGATTAATATAAGCAAATTTGGCAATGGCTTCAGCTATATTTTTGCCTTTACCAACATCTGATTGACGGAAGCCAAATTTTAATACTCGGAAATTCTAAAAAATATTTAGATCATCAAATCTTCTATTACTTGAGTTACAGTCATAGCTCAGCAGCTATTAACTTACTTTACAGACAATTTTAATAGCATCAATCTTAGAATTGACTTTTATCTGCGGTCCTATTAGTTTCTTTTTACGATCCGTTATCTGGAATATACTTTCAATATTCGACAGTGTCACATCATTATCGCCTAAGAATTCATTATGTTGAAAATTTTTATTCTAAAACAAATAAGAAAAATAATGTTAATTACATTGCCAACTGATATGACAATTATCATAAACTTACAGCATGCGATGTAGCACTAGTTGTGATGAAAGTTAATTTAAAATTTGTTATAAATAAATGTCCTTTTTCATCAATATTTTCATCATCCGATTCACGCATTTTACATGTTGGTGGATAAAGCAATACATTCTTAGCACTCGCTACTATTATTTCACCTAAAATTAAAAAAAAAAAAAACTAAATTAGTTCACTAAGAGTCACAAGTTGATTCAAAAATTAAACAAAAATTGAAAGTATAAAATAAAAAATAAACCAAAAAAATAATGAAATGACCAATAAATCATTAATATAGACAAAACAGATGAAAATAACAAACACCAGAATAAATTATTATAAAATATATGATAAAATGACCGCGTACCGTTTAACAGCTTTGGCTTTACATCATTTTCATTGTCCTCATTTGAGTTCTCTGACTGAAAATTAATAATATTAGGGAACAATGAAAAACCGATATTGAAATTATCTCTTACAGTGTGAAGCATATTCTGTATTAAAATATTTACTTACCTCCGGAATAAGATAGCTGGTGAAGTTTTGTTTGCTTTTCGTCGTCATTTCTTCTGGCTAGCACCCTTCTTCCGGATTCAAATCTGGTGAAGTTCGATATTCAATAACAGCTAGTTCTTATTGTAGTTAGATCCACTAATAGCTAATAGTAGTTACACGTTAGATAGGGTGAACAATTAGGCACGAACAATTGCAATTAACGAAATTCGTGTGTCACTCAATTAATCGTAAATTAGTTGTTGGATTAAATCCAAATCTCATGAAGACATAACCTTCAATCTGGAACTGTTCCAGGAGAAAATCGAAACGAAATGTTAATGATTTACCACTCAATTAATAGTTTTTACTTTAATCGGATAAAAACTGTAGTTGAGACAGTCAATTATGATGTAAACACTGAAAATTTAGAAGTCTCCTAGCACAAATTAACTCGATTGGCAATACCGAAACCTCGGTCCAGTTAATATTGCCACTTGCAAATTGGATATCAATTTATTGAAAACAAAAGATTCGCACACAGAAAACAATTGAATGATATCCCCAAAAGCAGGGTCACAAGAGTTATGGTAAACAATAAATTTAATGGAATTCGGTGTCATAAGACTGATTAAACTGCAATTAATATGCAACCAATGTATTGTCGTCGAATAAGAGTCATTAAGCAGGTATATTAAATAAGTTATTTCGATAAACGAAATTAATAGCCACCTTCTTTTGAACACTTTTCCATTCGCCTCAGGTTTATTCTGGTGATGATAAGTGGCCTTTATGGTAATTGAACTAATAACACTTCCAATATTATAATAGGTATGCACATTATTAATAGAAATAATTAAATAGCTAAATAATTAAATAACTGGGCATAAAATTATTATTCAATAATACTTGTTTTCCTATTCGACGAATATTTCAATGGGAAGAAAATGTTTAACATGATTTGCTTTCAGAATGGCATAACTTGTCTAGAGGCAGTACCACGAATATGTTCTTCTAACATGATTCATGAACACTTTGCTATCTAAATCTGAATGAAGAACGAGGTAAGATTGAAACGTATAAATACTACAAGTGACTGGGAACAAATATACGTCCTTCCTCTCTTTTATTTATCTTTTAGTTGCACACAGTGTCAATTGCCAATTGAAAAATAGAAAAATCATATCATTCCTCGCAGTGCCAGTGGAATATACAAACATACTCTATTAAATAGCTCTTCACATATTTCGTAAAGCGATTTCAGACAAACACGATTCTATATAGTCATACATTTAAATGGTAGTTCGTATCTGATATAACGTTATGCCGTTAATGCCACAATGCTAGCGAATGCTTCAAACCCATAATACAGGCCCAGGTCCAAATAGTTGCAATGAAGACGTTTGTACAGAACAATAACAGTTCTTGTGCCTCCAATTTTAAGGCCGCCTTTAAGAGCGAGAGAAATATTAACGACAATATTTAGCCATTACATGCTCAATATGTACTAGATATACATTTTTTCTATTTCAAATAGAAACAAATTGAATAAACAAATACACATTTTGCAAAAAAGTTCAGTGGCCCAATCAGTAACTTCTTCAGTTGCACCAACTATTAATTTAAACTTAAGGTTATGTCAAAACTGGTTTTCATCGATAGATGGTTGACTGTCCCGTTACGAAAAGTGTCTTTGCTAGAAAATGATTCATGAACGAAATAATAAATTTGTGTCCGTGATATTTATATAATTAAATAAACCATTAAAAATTAGTGTTTTAATTAAATTGAAGTGGAGAAAAGCGTTAATAATGTGATGGGAATGCGATGAATTAAATGATTTCCAACATGTGTTTTCGCAACATGTTGCGTCGATTTTCTCCGCACCTTTCATTATACTTTTTTGGGATCGAGAAATATGAGGCTCATGAGATACAGATTGCATGCATATTGTATTAGATGACTTTTTTAGTGTTTTATGAGCTAATAAAGTGATAGTTAAAGAGATAAGTGATCAAAAAGGATATAAAGCGAACACATGTATTTCTCACAAAACGACCGATACGCGGTGGAGAAATCAAAGAAAATCAAAAGAATTGAATGAATCAACGTTTTGTCAACTTGAAATGCATTTTTATTCAAGTATTTTTATTCAAGTAAAGTTTAAATAGTTTAACAGATCAATAACATATGTAAATTGATACGCCACACCACTATTCCAATATTCATCTTCCAATAATTGATATGTTTTCATTTTATTTCAATTAATTGAAAACTAATTTTAAATCTATTGAATTTCTCATTTATTCGTCATTAAAAATTCATCATAATTTTGAAAGTGTTTTTAGTTTTATGTTAGACAGTTAAAGAGTGTTAATAACTAGTGAATAATAATTTCCATATATTTTAATTCAGTATTCGTTAGTCCATTAGAGAAGTGATTAGCAATAGGAAGAGGATAAATAATTGGATATAGGCAGCCAAAATAAAAAAATAGACGAATAAAACACAGTTATTTAGTTTTGGAATTATCACATTACGTATTAATGGATTGATAATGAAACAATTTTCTTCTTTTCCGTTTAAAAATTTAAATATTTTATCCAGCCCAATTATTTAAAATTTAATGAATGAAAAAACTGTTTCATTATAGATCACTCGTACCCATTTTTCATGTCATTTTCTTGGATTTTGTTTAACAATTTTTAAAAAGTTCCATATGACGGTTATGAAGTTAATAAACTTTTCTCTGTTTCTAATTTTTAATTAATTGAAATCATTTTTTTTTTTTTTTACTTTTTCATCTGTTTCACATAAAATATTGTATATTCTTGTTTAAAGATGTAAAATATTAACATTATTTTTATTTACTAATTCTGTATTTAATAATGTTTTAAATAAATCATTTGCAGTATCGATAATATTATTGAAATTCTTATATAACACTGGTTTCACTGATTAGAATCAATTTCGGCACTAGCTTAAATGCAGCTTATTCTACAACAATGAAAATACTAAAATTATTTGGACTGAAATTAAATGAAAAATGCCAGTTTTTTTTCTATTAATCATTACCAAATGCCTTTTTCCCTCGCATACCAACAAAACCATTTGGTGCTCTTTTATACATAGCATCTTCATTCAATTCGGTCTGTAATCCCATCAATGCTTCCCTCAGATTGTCATATTGAGGTTCGGAGATTTTCTTTCCGCGCACACCAACAAATTTTCCACGAAATTGATTTGGTCCTTTTTTACCTCGCATTCCAAAGAAACCGGCTGTCTGTTTCTTTCATATTGCAATAAAATGATATTCAAATTACTTAAACTCCATAGAACAATTGCATTTAACTAAACAACTTACCGTTGGTAATTTTTTTGCTCTGAATCGAACTTGATGCAAATCAAATGATTCAGTTGAATCAGTTGGCATACGATTTAACATTTGTCTACCATTATAGGCTCCACGTTTTGAATCAAATTTCTTTAGTACATACATCTCATCCTTTTTACCACGCATACCCATAAATCCACCAGTGGGTGCCCGTTTAACGTCAGTTGGATATTTAACGGGATATTTCATATAATATTTCTTTTCACTTGGGGCCACCTTTAAATTATTAAATATTTACCATTAATTAAAAATACAGTGGACATCAGTGACAATATGACTACGAAATAATATTTTGTTTATAGCAATGCTAATACCTCAAACAAATCAGCACGGATACTATCATCATCTGCATTCAATTCTGGTACCTTTTTACCTCGCATTCCCAAAAATCCAACTGGTCCACGCTTAATGAGTGTACCATCATTACTATACATAAGAAATATGTAAATAAACACAACGACACAGAGAGAAAAAAAGAGCGAGAATTAAATGATAAACAATATGAATTAAAAATAAAATCGCTAGACATTACAGCAGTGAATCCATGTTATCATTCTGTTCATCCATATCATTTATATAATTATAGTTCGATCTGTCAGCTGAATAGCCACTCTAATAAGAAAAAAAAAATTATTTAAAAGTAAATCAAGAAACCAATGTAATTGTTATCAAATAGTTTTAAAGAAATTTAAACTTACAATTTGATCAGTCTCATCAGCACAATCAATCCGTGCATAGTTTATTGAACAGATCAATAAAATCAAAATACCTTTTCTAATTACATCCATTTCTGCTGAAATACCAACATTGAATTTAATTAATAAAGATTTATCTATTGGCCCATTGTCAACTCTTATCGTTAAAAGGGACAAATTTAATCAATCTATTTAGTGGACACATATGAAACAATATGGTATGGTTATCCTTAATCCAAAACATATTTCATCGTTCTATTCCATAAATACGTCACCAGAGATAGATAATCACATTAACTAATTTGCGGTAATTTAAGACCAAACTAAAATACTGTTGATTCAACTGTGATTTAGTCATTGTTCAAAGTAAATAATTTATTAAGAACTTTAACAAGACTTTTAAAATTTTTGAGTCTTTTCTTTTTCACCCCACTGATAATTTTTAAATAGGATAAACAATCGAAACACGTGATTTTGAAAATCACATAAACTTGTATACAATGAAACTGTCGATTTAATATAGAAAATTGGATGATTTTTATAGCATTTTCACTTAAAAAAAAAAAAAGAGAGAGCAAATTGAATTGATATCACTTCAGATGAATTTCAATTTCCTTTAACAATGTTAGGTAAAGGAGTTTAATAAAAAATTACGTGACATGAATTCACCAACAATTAAATATTGGAGCAATCAGTTTGGTTTTATCATGTCAAATTTTTTGGAGTAATCTATCGTCCAGGATACAGATAGGATGAGAACGTTTTAGTTTTTTTTTTCTTCTGTTATTGAATAATATCCGTACAATTCGTTTAAATTTTATTTGAATGTCTGTATTTCGATGCCATAAAATTCATATATAACGTGAGAAGTGTAGGAAACACTTCAATTTCCGTAATAATCATTATTTCATATAAATCGTGTGGAAATAATCGAAGTTATTCGATAAAAGGTATCAACGTTATCAGTTTTCAATCCGGATTAGTACAATTAACACCTGAGTATGAATATGGTAACGTAAAATGAAGATATTATGGATGAGTCCACATATGCTAATTCCATATGTAGGCATCACTGTGAAGTAATCATTAATATCTAAAGTACCATGAACACATTGACTATGAAATTACAATTTGAATAGATACCACCGTATCATGATAATAGAACATTGTTCTATGCCTACGACATCAAACATAAACTGTATTTAATATACATGTAATTCATTCGATAATATTATTTTCTTATTTTTTTCTCTCTTGTTTTTTTGCTATGCATTTCACATACAATTGATAAAAAGTTAATACCGTTTTAATACAGCAACAGTTGAAACAACAATTGAAAACATAAAACGATAAAAAGAAAAAAAAAAGAATCTTCATCTGTTTGATTTTCTTTATTTTTTTTTTAAATGTTCTCTTTTCACGAATATATACGTAATTCTTTCTTTTTTTTTGTATATTTTTTTCCTTCTTGATTTCAATTTCATTGTTGCTTCCACATTCAATTGCCATTACCATTTATTTTGTACTGTCCAAACTGTTATCATAAAACATTTAGTATTCATACATAAAGAAATGAAAAAATAACATAACTGCTTTTGAGTACTCCACCCACTGAATTTGAATTTGTAACAAAATTCGAATATAAGACAAAACAAAATAAAAAAACTTAGGAAAACAAAATTGTAAAATGAAAAGTATAGAAAAGAAACATCGGAAAACAACAAGAAAAAAAAAAAAACTTTCACAATAACAATGAGTGGAAAATTCATTAAAATCCTAGTTATTTATAGATGAGTTTTGTGGAATAGACATCTCATTGATAATAGGCTCATCAATGGTTAGAGAATTAAATGCTATTTCATCTAAAGTTTAGTTGGCGGTTTACACAATTCTTTTCAAAACTGTATATTTCCATATCCTCGTATATAATTTTCATTAAATCATCTTATCTTGTGAATTAAAGATTAGTTAACTGCCAGCAGCTATTCCTATGGTATACACCAATACCAAAATTTAAACAATCTCTATCCCAAAAAACATGCCCCAAACGTACGAGTCAACACCAATTAGTTTACAATATTGTTACAAACCTGAAGGTGTTAAGTTCAACATTATTGTAAATTCAATGAACCACAAGAGTACCATGAATAAATATTATCTTTATAATTTCCACTCTAATTACAAGTCAATGAAAAACTTTTTTTTTTTCTTACTCATTTCTTCTTATTCGTTGGTTTATTTCTTTTATTCTTTATCATTTAAATTTTATTTCGTAACGGTCACATCACAGTAATATTATGAAAATTTTATTGTTTTCATTTTACAGTATTCCATAGAAAAACGAACAAATGAGCAAAACAGAAAAAAAAAGAAGAATTGAAATGAATAAGAAAATTCATAAACTTTTCCATAACATTAATTATTAACAAAATAGATGTTTAATTTCTTCTGTAACCATATCGAGTACTTTAACATCAGTGAAATTGATCTAAAGAATGAAATGTAAAACATTCATTCTATGGTATCGTACAGTTTATATAATAAAACATTAATTCTTACAAACAATATTCCATTTCTGTTTTCCTACCATTTGATGGTATGAATTTTCATTGAAAACTTTCTTTTCTGTATAAATTAGAAAATTTTTTTAACTGTTTATAAGTGAGTTTACCGGTGGTGAGGGATAAAGGGTTAGAGTTTTCATTCAGTTGGATAAAATCTATGCCACAATCGCGTATGAGAAACGAAAGCGTGTTACAATTTGAATCATTATAACCGTTTTATAGGCATGCAAATTAAATTGGAGTCTTTTGGATTCATGGGGGCAAAATTGCAGTTCACAATTATAAATAATAAATGAAACTATGCATAGTAAAATAATTCAATGTATCACTGGTATAACCGCCACAGTTATGAATATTTATGTTGCTTATTTAATTTTATAATTAAAAAGGCTAAAGTGGCGGAATAGCTACAGAATAAATCTATTCATGATTTTAAGTATCACTAGTTCTTGCCTTTACTACACTTCTTATCGCCTCTCATCCGAAAGTAGTTTAGGATTATTTCTATTTACGTAATTCATAAGTTGCTTACACATACCAACAGATATGAATTATAACTAAAGAAATGTTTGATTAAATATTTATTTAATTCATGTTTTAACAATTAAATGTAATCGATTTTTATTATTCCACTTTTATTTGTTTGTTAGTTAACATTCTTACACCTGGGTTAATGATGACGAGTACACCTGATAAATGAAATCATCCACCTTCGCAATTTACGTCGGTTTTTATTCTCGAAAAATTTTCTCTCACAATATTCCTATATTTTGAAGAGTCATCATTCATATTGAATTAAGTCTATCAAGTTGTTAATTAAGCCATATTAATCATTTTAAAAAAATGAAGAATCTATATAAAACATTGATATTTCCCGTATAATGACACCGATACATAGAGAATAAGAAGTTTTTATTTTTATTCGGGTACGCATCTTCCATTACCATCCAACAATTATATGTAAAATACACGCAAATTGAATAATTAAAGGTAATTAATCATCCGACACTCTAATAAAATCGTTTAAAACATTTTATTTTACAATTTTTTTTTTTTTTGGTTTTCTCATCGTTTGGTTAACGCCACCATTGTGTACGTTTATCAAATTAACATGGATATGCAGATTAATGTGAAATTAATTTGTTATACCTTCTGTTATCCGGTATGTATCAATTGAATAACCAACAAATAAAAAATTTATAAATTTATTTAAATAAATTCTATGCTGAGAACAAAAAATATTCATTACTTTAAATGCGTGGTACTCCTGGCACAGTGTTATGCATTATTTGCATTTCATATTATTTCACATAGAAAATTCATTTATATTTAATTGTTTTTCGTGTTGAAACAGTAACGTGAACAGTAAAACAAAAACAAAAACCAAAAAAAAAGTGTAACAAGGAAAATAAAAATTACGAGTTAATTGAATTTTCATCGAATGAGTACAGTGAAATTTTCTATTCGTTTTGTTTTAACGTATTTCCATATTGTCAGTAAAGTTTTTTTTTTTCATTTTTGTTCATTTTCATTAGACTATTATAATGAGAAACACAGAATATCAGAGATAGAAAAAAATGAATAGCACAAATAACTGAAACATATTCCATTATTATTTAAATGCAAATAAGATAACATTCAATTGCTATTTGTTAAACAGGCCAAGAGGAGTAATAGTATTGTGTATTTAAAAAAAAATAAACTCAGAATTCATTTGAAGGAGCCAACAAAACAAAAAGATTTAAAAACGGGAAAACTATGCAATGATATGTATGGTCCATTTGGGGGATGGAAACAATGCAATACAATGCACTGAAGCTAAAAATTTATGTCAAAATGAAGTACTACTAAATTATTAATGTTATTTAAATGTCATAACTAAAAAAAAAACACCACTGCTGATTAAATAAAGTATGAATGAAATGAAAAAAAAAGAATAAATTGAAAAGGAAACCCACGTATCCATATGATAAATTCCATTGCACTGATATTAACCATCATAATAGAGTGAATAAAAACCTTTTATTAAATATAATCCATATGAACTTTCTTTTTATTTAATAACAAAACAGGTGAACACCCGTTTAGAGAATTATGCTTTAGTATTAATAATACTAAATTATCTAAAAATATTTAACATTGATTTTTATTAATGCTAATAAAATCGAAAAAGGTGAATTTTAGTAACGAAAAAACCGAATTAGATGAACCAAATTACGGGTCACAAAGCATTTGTGGGGCCTATACACCATGTGAAAATCTACTTTTGGTCAATGAATTTGTTGTTTATGCCATTGGGGTTTATTGGTTATTCTATTACTTATCGTTACGTTATTGAACCCATTTGTGTGTGTGTTTATTTTTTTTTTATTTTAATATTGAGAAAATCAATTAATATACGAGATATCGTAAAATAAAGGATATTTGTCATTCATAACATATGGTTTTAACAGTAAATGATTTCTATTAGTGTCAGACAGATTCATATCATATGAAGTGTTCTTTTTTACCCAAACAGAGTGAACTATTCTATAGATGAAAAAAAAAAAGAATAACTAATTCGTTGAGAACATCCCTTAATGGATATTTCATTAGTTTTCCTATTTTTTTGTGAGTTCACATTACCATTGAACATAGAAATTAGTTTTTTTTTTTTCGGTTGTGGGACTAATGATAGGGACAAGTATTTATTAGAAAATATTAGATAAATCCTATCAAGTATAGTGCTTGAGTACATCATTAGAAAATCAATTGTTTCTCGAAAATAACAATTTTAAGGAAATCCTCTTTAGGGTGGTCAATACCAAGAAAAGCTCATTTTCATGGGTATTACAAATTCTAGGTCAATTTCACTATTTTGCTCTTATTTGTTCTCATCCTCCTTGTAAAGAGTTCACCTGGTAATCGACACAAGATTATAATAAAAAACTCGTTTTTAACTTGTTGGCTTAAATAAATATGTTAAGTTGAAATGTCCCATTAAATATAATCGAATTTTATGACGACAGTTGATAACAAAATAGGATAAAAACCAAAGAAATAGAAACAAAAACAGAACAGTATACAGAAACCAGTTAAACTGAGTTAAAAAATTTCCATAAGTAATGACATTAGATGCAAAAGAGTTTTTCGTTCTTTTTTTTTCGTTTTGAAACAATATCAAATTAGTTTTGTTATGCTTTTTCACTGTTTGATGAAACAGAAAACCATTATAAAAGTAGATGTCATAAGAAAATTCCAACAAAAAAAAAAAAGAAATGTAAAGTTTAATATGATTTTGTCTATTAAGACACCCCCTTAATACAAAAATGGTTATGATTCGAATATGTCTTTCTTCATCGTTTCGTTTATGTTTATGGAAAAACATTGAGGAAAAACACAAACTATATAGAAAAAAAAAAGAAAGAAAACCAATAACATAAACATTAAATGATCGCAAAGTAAATGAAAGGGAATTCTATTTTAAAGAAAACTGTTGCTGTCATCATTTATAATTTAATTTCATCTATAAAAATACAAGTGAAACCAGGAGCCATAAACTATCGAACCACATGAATATTAAGAGGAGAATAATTGATAAAAATTAAATTAAATTAAGGGACATCAATGTTTTTATGAGATACTGTAACCTTGGCTTAGAGTTTTCCATTCAATTGAACATACCGTTCAATTTGTTTTTTTTTTAAAGTAAGTCCTTTGGTTTACGTTCTGGTTAACTGGCAATACGATGATTCAATTTGACTTCCTTTAACCGAAAGTTAAGATAAAATCAAATTAAATGTTTCATGTGAATTATTATGTTTACACAACCATATGGTTTGGAATATTGGTGTATACGAATGGATTTAAAATGGTTACTGATCACTTTCTATTTCTCAAAATCCCTTCAGTACAATAATCATTTATACGCGACATTTTAAAAGTGAACATGTTTCTGATTATTGTATTGGGTAACAATAACATTTCAGCAATTTAATGTTTTCTTATTCTTGGTGGCTGTACAAAACACATATGGGTGGGTGGTATACGATCAAATTCTATTTCAAATGTTTGACCATGTTGATTGCACTATGCAAATATTTACCAATATGGGACGAATCAATGAAATTCATATAGAAATAATGTTACGTTGCTACTGTTTCTTAAAGCAATTTTTGCTTTATCAATTGCCTTTCGGAATCATCGAAATCCAATACATAATTCATGGTGATACAATCATATGCCTCATCTAACGGAATTTATATTTTTTTTTCTTCTTTTGCTACATCTAAATAAATACAAGAAGCAATTGACGCATATCTTTTATAGCCTTCTATATTTACTACACATATATCCTTTTGATTATAAATTTCTTATATTTTTCATTTCTTAGCTATACCGATGATATTTCAGTTTTATTGTATGAACATCCTTTTTTTTAAATCTTTTACATTTTCTGTTGTTGTATTTTATTTATACTTGTTTTTTTAAGCTTAAATTATTGAGTATACAATACAAATTGCCCGCACACACACAGTTAATAATAATGATAAAGAGATGATGATGATGATGATAATAAAATCGACTATAGTCAAAGATTTTAAATGCATAAAGTATAAAACGAAGAAAAAAAAAATAAGTAAAATAATGTACGTGAGATCCATGTAACATACAAAATATAAATATGAAATATCGAATCAAACACTTTTGCCATTTTACAAATAAACATGAAAATGATGCCTCTCTCTTCCTTTATTTTCAGCTAATGTATGGTTATGACGAAAACAGAAATGTCTTAACTTTTATCGCATAAAATGACCATCAATCATTTTACTCGTCTTGGGTACCAAATAATTTCTCTGTGTCTTTATTTTTAACAAATCGACACGCGTATACAATGGAATATTTTATTTTAAATAACTTTTGTTAACAGGAAAATGTTAGAAATATTAAAACAAACAAAATATGTGAGAAAAGTGTTATGTACACAAAGTTACTTAAAGGATTCAAAATTTAATGATAAGTAAACTAAAATACCTTTTTCTTTTTCCTATATTGTGTTTAACACCAACTTAACACGAACAATAAATATAAATTACTAAATGGGTTTTTCACTTTATTCACCAACTCAATGAACATTGAATTATTTATATAAATTTATTCATATGAATTTTATCCAGGACAAAAAAGCATTTTATTTCTTTTGGTAATAATTTTGGTAACTGACAAAATGTCTTCAGTTAATTTCAATTAAAACAAAAATAATTTATTTAATTTTTTTTTTATAATTTGTTAAATTTGTCTTTCACTTTGAATTGAATTTTATTTGAAAAAAAAAAAAATTTAAAAATAATTATTCAATTTAACGGACTTCACACGGTAATTATGGCTAACGAGACAAAAAGCTCACAATTTTATTTCAGAACCGTTGAAGTTGAAGGTTTAGCAATAACTGATGCGTCGTATCTGAATTACACCTCATTTTTACTTGACGGATGGCTACATGACCGTGTCTTTATACCTACACCCGAAATAGCAGCCAGAGAATAAATGTATAATACAGTAAAACTAATCGTATAGAGATCCTGAGTGATATACTTAATGGGTTTTTACTTTCCGCACAAACGTTGGCGCAGTTTTGTTATTCTCGGTAGCTTTTTAAAGTCAAAGCTTCGGTGAGACGACAGACTCATTCACTTGTGGAAATTTATATAATTTTCCTGTATTTCGTTATATTTCGAATGAATTTTTATTTTATTTTTTTTTTGGATATCAAGGCTACAAACTAGTAGACCATTTGTTGAATATGGAGGCGAACAGCAACAGTAGAATTTCTCTGAGAATGAGAGAGTTGAATTCGGTTGGTTCAAATTTGATTTTCAAGTGGGTGCCAATAGGATTTATTTTTATTGGCTTATGCAATATCGAAACGATATGATTGGATTTTAATGTGTATGATTACCTATCGATAGTTGTTTCAGACGATCCCCTGTTCACTGATTATTTTTCATTCAATTGTCTTTTTTGTCCGTGATACCCTTATTTGGTTCTTAAAAAATTTATGATTAGTAACACGAGTTTTGTACACTGTCAATTGATGCATGGATTCAAGTGATCAGGTTGGTAAAAAAAAACTTATGACGCTGATTATTACGTCAAGGATATTTGAATTGATGAATTTCATTTAAAAAATAAAAAAGACCAAATCAAAGAATGGGTGGATATTGAGACTCATCATCCATTTTATGTGCAGAAAAGAATGAAACTTCTGCTTTCTGTTACAGAAATGAATCATTGATATCATGGCATTGTCTTAAAAGATCATCTGATTTTGATATCATGAATGTATTATTGACGGTTTTCATTACAGAATACCATTGAATGGACGTATTTCAATCTTTTCTGATTTGAATAAATTTTAATAACAATGATTTAGATGTTCTCCATCCGTTTTATTAGTAAATGAATGTTGTCACAATGGATTTCATTGAGTGATGAGTGAAATGTTCATGATTTTTTTTTTGTATTTGTAAAACATTACCTTATGGTTAGTGTGTGACCTACAATTAGTAATTCCTTATCAAAATATGATTTTGTTATTTGTAATTCACATGAATTTTTCCAATGAATCGATAACAGACAAATAGATAGAGAGTATGTGAATAAATTAAACCGTGTTTAATTAATGACAATTTAGTTAATTATTCATTTAACATTGAGAGACAGTCTTATTTGTGGTATGTTCAAAGGCAAACACTCGTATGCGTCTGATAAAATTGGTATTATCAATAAAATTTATTATGATAAATTAATGGAATATTGAGTGCATTTGGAATATACAGATAACATGAAACTAATGATTTTTATGAAAATTAGTGGGTGGAAAAACAAAAATTAAGTAGATTCTATCATAAATTTGAAATAATTGTGTAATAATATTCCGGAAATTTATTTAACTAATCAAATAAATGCAATTATGAAATATTTAATTCAGTTTACATAATTCAACAAATTAAATACGAAAAATTCTTGAGATTAAGTTTTGTGAATTAAATTTTTTAGTTAAATCGATGGTGACTAACTCATTTTCCGGATTCATTTCCCCTTTCGAATTGTTGGTAAGACAGATTTAATCGACATGTAACTGGTCTCGACCACGAATCGTATACGAAAGAGATTCCGATAAAATTACGAACATAGGTAGATAGAAACAAGTGGATGAAAACAAAAGTAAAAACAAAAACTTGGCAACTTTTTTGATAATTTGCATTCGGGTAATTAACTGAATCTGTTACAGAACAAATAAATTAGAAGTGGAAGAAAACAAAGGAGATCAAGGTAATTGTAGGAGTATAACAAGTGAATTAATATTTGATTAGTTAAAAAAATAGTGGATGCAAGGTGTTTGTTTGATTTACATATGGGAATACTGGGACCTAATTATTCTGGTATTCAGACCAATACAATTCTTGTGTTTTAAGTCATAAATGATTTGTTTTAATTATTCTGAACTTATGGACAGGTAATTACCATAAACTAAGAATTCTTATAAAGTGAAAAAAAGAGATTTAATAAAGTGTTTCTTGCCCTTAAGTGCGTGTCCATTACTCGTTGACATTGTCCTACATACAACTATCAATAGTCATAATAGGATTGGTTTAATTGTTAATCGATAGTCATTGCGTTAACTACCAGCCAAAACTTAAAGTGAATTCTAAGTGAACATAACTAAATCGATTATTTTTCCATCTCATTATAGGAACTTGAGTATAGAATAGTGATAATTTCAATGTGGTGTCTTAGTATGCTACTAGTAATGCTTTAAGAAGCAAGCAAATTTCTGGATGAGATACAAGACCAGGCATAACAACAACCAACAAATAATTTGTATCTGATCGAATAAAATCGATAAAATGGAACTAAAAGTTTGGGTTGAAGGAATTCAACGGATTGTATGTGGCGTCACAGAAACGACCACATGTCAAGTATGTATTACCCTTATTTCATTTGGTGTAGAGAAAGTTTTATGACAATATTTTTATTATTCATCCTTTTTTCTAGGACATTGTATTCGCTTTGGCACATGCAACCGGTAAAACAGGACGATTCACACTGATAGAGAAGTGGCGGAACAATGAACGTATTATGGCACCCAGTGAGAACCCATTAAAGGTAAGCACAAACTACTGATATTCTTTGACTACACAGTACAGTAGAAACATAATATCAAATTCACTATGATTACTCTTTTATTCTTTTACCAGATTCTAATAAAATGGGGAGAATATTCAAGTGATGTTCAATTTATACTACAAAAATCACAAACAGCAAAACCCCAAATACAAAACAACTCAAATTCTCAGCGAATGCTAAACACTGATATGCCATTGGTAAATAATGCTAGCGAACCTAATTCAAATTCACCGGAAAAATCAAAAGATATTCCAAAAAGTTTGGGGTAAGTGAATTGAAAAGAAGTGGTGGAGTTTATTCAATTTTCTTTAATTGAAACATCACATTCGGTTTTAGACCAAGTAACGAGGAGAAACTAGCCGATAATGTTGGCATAGTACGGCCACAAAAACCACTACAGGATAGAGTCAACTCACCAGAACAATACGGGCAATTTAATTCAGCGGATATAAGGAATTCCCTTGATCGTCTAACATTCCAAAATAATCAACAAGATTCAGACGTTGGCAGCTCAAGTACTGTGTTATCTAAGGCGATGTCATCGATTGATTCAAATGATCTAAAAGCAATTACCAGTAGTCCGCCGATATCTGCTAATGGTGCTTTGATGCCACCACCGTATCGAAATCCGCCTCCTCCAAAACAGACGGAAAATAATACTCCAAATGAAACAAAGGTATGTCACATTTCATCACGAATTTTAATAATACACACTAAATATATTATAAATGTTTTTTCTAGGGATTAGCGAATTCGTATTCGGGTGGTGTTTATGAAGTGAATGAAAATTATTTGAATGCAGCTCATTATGTGGACCTTGTGCAATTAATCACAATGCAACGGGATAAATTAAATATGCAACAAAGTGAAATAAACAAAGTAAAACTATCACTGTAAAAGTGAAATGAGTAAGAGTATTCTAACCATATTCTCTGTTTTATATTGTAGTGTGATGCCGAAATAAACTATTTCGAGAATAAAGAACGCGAACATTTGCATAAAATCGAATTGATGAATGGTGAACTGGTTAAATTGGAACAAATATATCGTCAAGGTAAAGATCAATTACAAATGTTACAGTACGTAGAAGAGGAAAACGAACTGGTTAAGCAACAGGAGAAAACTCTTAAGTCTGAAATAATGTTACTGCGCTCAAAATTGGCTAACTGTGAAACTGAATTATTACAATATCGCAATAAAATAAAACTATTGATGGACGATATACAAATTGAACAAGAAATGGTGGATCGTAATTTTAGTAATCATCAGGATAATATGGAGCGACAATTTTTTGTTGAAATGGAACGACTGCAAAGTGATATTCAACAAGCGATACAACAGTGTGACAGCACAGCAAAGGCAAACGAGAGTCTTAAAACTGAATTACATGTAATTGAAGATGCCATTGTGGATAAGAAAAAGGAAGTGGAACTGTTGTTCAATGAGATGAAGGAGGTAAATTTGCAAAGTTTGACGGCAACCTCGTCTGAGGAAATTCGGAATTTGTTGGACGGTGAGTTAATTTATTTTCCTAACAATTGAGTGATTTAATTGACGGTTATTATTCGTTTTTAGTATCAAACCGGCCTGGAAGCACACGAAGAATTTTAGGTTCGCCGAGACAGCTAGAAAATGCTGTGCCGACAAGCAAAAATCCACACGGTGTTTGGGTGTGAATCACACCATGATAATTCCAATTGAACATTCCCCATAAATCGAGAACATAATTGTATATAAAAACAATGTTTTTGGTTTTTGAATGCTTGGTCCATTGCCATCCTTACCAGTTAGTTGACTGTTTGCGTTAAGAAATTAGAAAAAATTGATCAATGTGATCTCTTATATCGCCACTTTTACTTAACTTTCTATGTTTTATGTATCGGTCACGTACTTATATTGCTTGCCAATTATTATGTCGTTGGCTAATAATAAATATTATTATATGAAAATTATTTTGATGACCACTATTCTAGGAATAATATTTGAAAATTTTAAATGTATGAGTAATCAAATAATATTTTAACATTGATAAATACCAGATGATAGAACTTACCACCAATTATATAAAAGACGGCAAGAATCTAAATCAATTTATTAGATGTATTCTAGTATATTTTAGTTTATAGTAATAATATATTATAAAGTTTAAGAAAATAGCAGCAAAGTACTACTGATATCACTTTTATGTTTAAAAAAAAAAAACAAAGTTCTGTGCAATCACAATCAAAATTTTTATGATTTTCTTATATAGTTTTTCACCTTGTTCTATTATAAAACAAAAAACAAACTATTTCCTTGTATTACATTAATCGTAAAACACATATAATTGAAATTGTACTTCAAATAGTAATTTATTGAATTTTTTCAAATACCGTTTTAAAAAATCCAATATAATGGACTGGCAAATATAAATGCATTAATAAACAACTTATTGACATTTAATGAAAATTATAGATTAAACCATAAAACTTAAATTAAAACTGTCTAATCTTCATGAAACACTGGGTATAACAGCGGCACCAACACCCCCACCATGTGCACACATCGATGCAACATAAGTCCAAGTGTTCGTGTTTGGATCATAGACCTCAACAGTTGATAAATTCGATTCACCGTCATATCCACCAATCGCCCATAGTTTACCGAAGTTGGACACTAAAGCAACTCGGCTACGTTTTACATTCATCGACGCTATTGTTGTCCACTCATCTTTCAATGGATCATACATTTCGACTGAACTTAAAAATGATTCGCCATCATATCCACCACACGCATATAATTTATTATTTAAAGCAGCTACACCTAACCGACATCTAGAATTCAAACAAATGTTATCAAAAACTTGTCAATTGTGTTCAAAATTACTATTCTAATACCTTCTACTCAACATTTGAGTAACAGGTGTCCAAATATTTGTTTTCGGATCGTATCGTTCAACTGAATCAAATATGGACAATCCATCATGACCACCCATTGCATAAACAAATCCGCCTAAGGAAGCTACACCGCCAGCTGACCGAAATTTAGTCATTGGTTGCACCATAGTCCAAGAATTATTCACAGAGTCATAGCGTTCAACACTGTTTAGTGACGTTTCACCATCGTAGCCACCACAAACGTATACAAAATCACCTAAAGCAACCACACCAACAGCACTTCGCTTACATAACATTGCGCTTCCTTGTTTCCAAATACGTGATTTCGGATCATAAATTTCCACAGTCGATAAACGTTCGCCACCATTAAAGCCACCAAATGCATAAAGTTTTCCACCGGTAACAGCAACACCCACTCGTGATCTAAAATTAGCGATAAAATAATCGTTATTATTATTCCCAAAAATAAATGATTTCATTAATGAATCACCTCAACATTGACATCGCTTCACCCTCCTTCCATATATTGGCCTGCACATCATACATTTCCACAGTGCTTACGGAATCCCCATTGGTTGTGAGACCACCAACAGCGTAAATAGTACCACATATAATATCAGATCTTGGTCGTACTTTATATCCTTGCACAAGTGCTCTACGTTCTGGCATTAAATGACAATCTTTGGCTTCATCTAACATATCTCGACATTGATGTGACGAACGAATTAATTCTTCTGTTGCTACCCGATCTACCAGATATCGTGGTGCCAACAATGGAAGTCTCACCTTTGATAATATTTCTGGTAATTCTAATTTTCTACGTTTCTCGTCGTACTTAATCCAGCGCATGCACGCTTCAAATACTGGCTCTTCAGATGGCACATTTAATTCATCACGGGTTATCACTTCAATCACTTGTTTATGATCGAGTGATAAGAATTCCTCACAATTAGCTACCAATCGAAATTCTTGGCAAATATACTTATCGGCAGCCGATACTAATTGGTTGCAGCCTAGATAATCAGCAAATTGACGAATGCCAAGAATATTTTGTGGACGAAACTCTGATATTAGGAAATTAGCACACGCATCTAATAATTTATTTAATTGGAGAAATGATGCGCCTAACATAAGACTTTGAACATTATGGGTGTCAATCCGTATTGTACCCGAATAAACGAAATTGATTATGCTTTCAAGTGCTCTAAAACAAAAAAGAATTTCATTTGAATAAACGAACATTATAATGTTATCCACTTATTTAGTTATAATGAAACCCACTGAGATTCGATTTCCTTCATTGTGATCTCAACTGCACGGCTCTCGGCCATATCGTTTAGAAACATTGCATGGAAGTAAGGAATTGTGGCGGCCAACACCACTTTATGGGCCGAGAAAGATTGTTTGTCTACCTAAAAATGGAAATGGTGACGCCATTAGAAGAACTTTCTATAGAATTTCATTTGCGTTTCACTTACCTTAATTGTAATGTCACAAAGTTTCCCTTGGCGCCGAATCTCCCGCATATTTGGAAAGCAGTCTGTTGCCAATTCCGGATTCTCATATATCACAAATTTTTCACTAATTGTATCACTAGAATGGCTCAATAAGCGATTCATTTTGATTATCCTTTTATTTACTTTCTTTCCTTTCCTGTCTTGACCTTGTAAATTGGATAGTATTGTTCAGGAATATTGAATTAAGTTCACAGACTATTGATATGCATCCAGTTAGGAACTGTGGATGTTAGCAGCTACCCAATTTCTGAGAATAATAAATCAATCATCAGAATTACTCACTTTGTTTTAAGTTTATAAAATTCTATTGACTTAGGCAGAAGCTGAACTAATTGTACCTGTTAATTTCAACACCATCCAATTACAACTTTACAATCTGAAGAGTTCAACTCTTTCAAAACCTTAGTAAACAGAGACCCCACCAAGAGCCAAGTGATTTAATCACTCCCTTCTGGATTGCTTCGCGAGAAAATTATTAAACTCATAAACAAGTAAAGTAGCCAGTTATGCGTTTGTGTTTTGCTAGAGGGCATATCGATCGATAAAACTCAAGACACAGGAGTGAAATAATTTGCCTCTGAATTGTGATTATAAATCAAACCACCTTTATGCAGATGCTTTTAGCATATCTCGAATTCTCAATTAATTCCTGAAGGACAAATAATTTTCAATTATCCTTGAGAAATTCTTAAACACAGTAGATACGCAAACCAAATACGAATTATAGTGGTGTCGCAACGAACGTAATATGACAGATCAGCTGATCCACAATTTTCATTCTTCCAATCAAATTTTCACGTTTTTACGCAAACAAAATAAAAATTTAATTATCAATACGAGATCTCAGTGAGCTACTCAAATTGTACAGTGACTGCATAAAAAGTGAATAGTTCATAGTGCGACTGACGATACAAAACTCAAAGGTTTCTACTTGGGTTATCAATACACAGCACAATGAGTGATTCTGGTGTAGATTTAAGGTCCTGCAATGGATCAAGCAAACAAGAACGTACTCCCTTTCTTATAGGAGTATCTGGTGGTACAGCCAGTGGCAAGGCAAGTTGAAACTTAGTTAAAGTTCAGCAGATGAAATCTAATTAATGTCCTTTTTAGTCGACGGTGTGCGAACGAATCATAGATGAATTACATAAGGCTGGGATGGATGATATTGAACGTCAGGTTATAAAGAGCCTTCAAAAACGGCGATAACCTTTAATGACTTTTCTTGGGTAACAGTCAGATAAAAGATATGATTATTTTTAGGTTGTTCGCATAAGTCAGGATAGCTTTTACAGAGAATTGACATCAGCAGAAAGAGAGGCTGCTGCTAAAGGTCTATTTAACTTCGATCATCCGTCAGCATTCAATGAACAAGCATTGCTAAAAACACTACAAGACATTTTAGCTGGGAAGACAGTGGAAGTACCCGTGTATGATTACAAATCGAATTCTATATCAAAAAATAATGTGAATGTCATAACTCATGCCGATGTTGTGCTATTTGAGGGTATTCTAGCTTTCTATTTTCCCGCCATCCGTGATTTATTTCACATGAAATTATTTGTGGATACTGATTCGGATACCAGATTAGCGAGAAGAGGTTGAATTGAATTAAATATTTACATGTAAGATTAACCGTTTAAATATTCCGTTTTAGTACCCAGAGATATAAACGAACGTGGCAGAGATCTGGAACAAGTTTTGAATCAATACATGAACTTTGTTAAACCTGCATTTGAGGAATTCTGTTCACCAGTAAGTATATAGCTACGGATATACCTAACTTAAACAATTGAAATTTAATGACTTCTTTCTACGTTTTAGACCAAGAAATTTGCCGATGTTATTATTCCGCGAGGAGCTGATAACACAGGTGAGTTTTTTCCTTTTCAATTTTATAAAATGCAATTTATCGTAACGTTTTGCATGTTTCTTGAATGCTTTTTCTCAATTAGCCTTTAGATAATAGTTATAACATGTAGTTTGTTTAATCATTTTTCAAACCATTAATAATTATTAGTTAACCGATTGATAACGAATTGGAACACACATTATTAACCACTTAATCCCATGTTAGCTTCAATCAATATATTGTATTGCGATGAAATTATTATCTATGAAACATGTTTTATTAAAAAAAAAAAATGCTCTTGAATGAACTTCCTAAAGTCAAAAGTGAAAATAATTATTTTATTCCTAAAGTGTTACGTGTGATATAGAATATTCTTTTCATTTAAATAACAATTATAAGTTTTTTTTTTAAATAAAATATTTTGAGTGAAACAGCAAAAAGAATACGAAAAACATACAAAATGCTTATTTTCCAGTCGCTATTGATCTAATTGTGCATCACATCCGTGAGTTACTATGCCCTGGCGGTGGAATCACAGCATTACCGAGAACGATAAGCCCAGAGCCAGAAACAATACGAAGACGTGATCGGGAACATTAAATTAATTTCAATCAATTATTAATTTCCAATAATAGCATTTCATTTAAAATATGACATTTATCATTTTACTTACAAAACCCAACCAAGATGATAAAAAGAAATTAAATAATTAGAGGGAATATCATCACCCAAATTACTAGCTCGAATAACAATAAAACTGATAGCAATAAAATATTGATTAAAAGTCTATATAAGATCCAAAGATGATTGATAAGATGTCATTATCCATTAAATACATGCTAATCAATAGATAAGTATGATTCTTTAAACATTCTAATTCCTATTATTAACGCCAAAATGTAACGGAATCCCATTAAGATAATATCATTTCTTATAGTCTCAATATGAAGTAATGTTTATCGCATTTTATTATGAATATTATAACTACATTTAATTTAATTAATCGTTTTGTGTTTGGATATTATTTTCCCTATTTTGAAATAAGTCTTGTTTTATAATAATATTGAGTGCTAAAGGTTTTTTTTTCTATTTTGCTAATAATGTTTGTTAAAATTTCATGGTTGACTTTTGTATTTAGGTAATTACTGAATCCTTGAATCAAATTCAAGGATATTAATGTTGATAAAAACAAGTTTAAGATTATAGGATTTGATGATACAAGAATTATTGCCATAATAAAATTGTTTTATCGCCACATTAGTCAATTGTTTTAATTACTTTTAATATACCATACACTTTAATTACTTATGTTGTATTATGTATAATTCAAATATCATTTTGTGTAGTTTTTCGATTGAGTTTTGTTTTAATTTTCCCATTATCTTTATAAAAAAAACAATATCTTTCTTTGTTAATACGTTACTTACAATTAGTTAATACTGGATTTTTATTTTTGAATTAATACGATTTTTTATTCGATTGTGATAAGTTAAACAACAGATTAATATACAAGTTTTATTTCAGTTGCAATTGATTTAATTGTTCAACATATTCGTGATATAATGACTAATCCGTTCAGCAGGGAAGATTATATCAGTCCATCGTGTTATGGGAGTGAATTTATGTTTGGCGGACCAATTAAACGAAGCGGAACGATCCATCATCGTCCACACTAATCAGATTTAATTAATCATTCTGATTAATTTTACTTTATTTACTTAATGATACGTAACACTGAGGAATCATTTCCGAGAGGCTGTTGAAACTCTACCAAAAATTTTTCATTTTGTTTTGCCAATATATTTTCAATTGTTGCTTTAAGCTAAATTACCTGGGTCTTTAATATTTTACCCGTCATTGATTTGTTCTTGTAAAATCTATTCTCTCGCATTAGAGAATCGGAATTACTAAATTATTTATCTCTGTTTATTTTTTACGTATAAACTTAATGTTTGTTTAAATTAGCGTGTAAGAGATGTTGGTAGACTCTAAGATTAATAGAGTGTATAGGACATTCTTATACATACATGTAGTGTCTTTAAATGGGAAAATATATATTCATTTATTTTTATAAATACATGAAATTTTACATTGTCTTTTTATTTTCATTTCTCAATAATTTGTCATTAATACGATTATGCTTTAACTGTTTGAATAGGTTCAGTAATTTAATTTAAATTTACACTATTCATTATTATAATCCGTTTAATTAGTTTCACCTACTAGGCACTGAACTTTCTTAACAGTGCTGCCATGTATCCGTACGTCGGTAATGTAGTCTGTTAATATTATAGCGACATGTAGATTACGGGTTCCAAATTCGTGAAACTAAAGTTTCGCGTTACAATTCAAATTGACAGAATAGAGATTTTTTGTTTTGTTTACGAATTGTTTTACAGTAGGCATATGGGCTTAACACCCAGTGCTTATAATCAAAATAAATAAAGAAAAGAATGTTGCTTTACATAATTGCAATTAAAAATACCGAATTTGATTAAATAATAATAATTGAATAATAAAAAAACGAAATGTTAATACAATTTGGTAAGCGATTTTTAAACGCATACAATAAACATGGATTCAGAAGATGTCAGTCAACAGTATTAGCGAATTCCCAATCAGCAGCAATTCAATCTGATGTGGGTAAGTCCTTTGAAACACCATAATCTTTAGAAGTAATTCATCTCCAGTTCCAAAAATACAATTTGACTGTTTGCAGGAGCGCTTGAATTTAAAGGCGATTGGTCCGAAACAGAACGGGAAACATTAATTTCGAATATGTTGGTATTGAATAATTTTATTACTGCTGATGAGGAATCGAAATTAATGGAAGAGATAGAACCGTATATGAAGAGATTGCGATACGAATTCGATCATTGGGATAATGTAAGTTATCATTCAATCAAGTATAAAATGGATAGAATCTAATAAAAGTCTAATGACATTCTTTTAGGCAATCCATGGTTTCCGTGAAACTGAACGCAATAAATGGCATCAACACAACCAACAAATATTCAATCGAATTGCTAATGTAGCCTTTAATGGTCAAATAATGCCATTCATTCACATCTTAGATTTACATAACGATGGCTATATAAAGCCGCACGTAGATTCTGTACGCGTAAGTTTATCAATAATGTTATCCATTAAATCTAAACTCTTAAACTTTTGTATAATGCGATTCAAACGATAATCCATTTAACAGTTTTGCGGTTCCACAATATCTGGCATTAGTCTCTTATCAGATTCTGTAATGCGATTAGTGGAGGCAAGTGAAGAGGATAAGACTGAAGTTAGAAATAATAATTGGAAAACTCCTGCTGAGTGTGCCACTTTAAAGTATGCTGATATTTTGTTGCGACAACGTTCACTTTACATAATGAAGTATGTTCTCCATTAAGTTATACTTGAGTATCAACAGTTTAACCAAATATGTACACAGTATTAGTCTTTATTTCTTTTCTAACAATATAAAATTTCGTAATTCACAGAAATACAGCACGTTACGATTACACCCATGAGATACTTGAAAATAAACAATCATTTTTTAAGGGTGAAAAGATTGAGAAGTCACGTCGAATATCAGTAATTTGCCGTAATGAACCGTGAACAATTTGTTAGTTTTTAGGATATGGCTTTTAGGACATAAATGCATATGTAAATAGAATGTATCACTTTCGATACAACATTGTTATTAAATACATACGATATTAAATGCCAAGAGCATGCTATTTACTTCCACAATAAACTTTATGTTATGAAGTCAATACCATTGAAAAACAATATCGCATGGATTTTCATTCTCAGAGCGTATAAAGAGCGTACGGGAAAAATTCTCCAACACCAAAACAAGGAGTACATAATTTTCTTTCAGTTATGCGAACACCATTGGTCGGTGAGGTCATATAATTTTCGTTTTCCCATTTTTTTCACTAACAAAAAGTCAAAGTTTTTTCAGTTTATTTTAGTTAAAATCAAGTAATTTTCAGTTAATTAAAGTGCCATTGATATGTGTATTTGAAATCAGTGTATCTCCCCAGCATAAGTGTTATCCGTCTAGTCAATTAAATGTGCCACCCTTAAAATGGGGGCACGAAACTTTTAGCGTAGAAAATCGATATGGAACTGCAAAAAAAAAACACACTGAACAGCAAAATTGATGTCCTACGTGTTGCAGTAACATTTTATGAATAAGGCACAATACTTATTACTGTGATTTCATATTACAAAAAGTTCAACAGTGTGAATACATAAACGTGATATAATTATTAATAATCGTAATACCGTATAATAATTTTACTTAAATGTCGTTTTAAACCATTTAATAATTTATATTTGCTGTTAAATGAATTTAAATGAATCAGATAAAAAAGTAATCGAGAACCGGAATATACAGAAATGAAAAGTTTTTAAGTGCAAAAGAGGATTTTCTTGTATAAAAAAAGATTTTTTTTTGTTTTGGGCAACAAGAAAATACAGAGAAAAAAAACGCACACGACTAAGTTTTCCATCAACGCAATGAAAGGAACTGAAAAAAAAGGGCACCCAAGAAAAATCAATAATCAAATGAAGGAAAACTGCAGAATATTCAGCGCACACAAACGAGAACAACAAAACACAAGCTCCAAACTGATTTTGGGATGAATACAAAGTAGTTTACTGGGTTTCGATTACCGACTCCCTCCCCCCAATTACCTGAACTAAGAAAGTTATTAAGAGAAACACATTTCCGGTGAGTTCAATTATTTTCTAATTTCTTTTCATCGTCTATGTTTTTATTTTGAATAGACGAAAACTCGATTTAACTATAATAAGATGAGAATCTCTATGAATATAATTTTTACGTTGTATATCAAATGGTTTGGGTCAAATAAAACAGAACCCCTCGCCGTTTAGGAAAAAAACGTAATAAATTTTAATTGGTTTACATGAGAAAAAAAAAGAAGAAAAATCATGTCGAAAATCAGAAAATTCAGTATGAAAAGTAAACGATATACCGTAGGAATAGAACAGAATAAATCGTACAAACAATATTCGATTCATCCAGAGATGTGTGTCGTTGAAATGCGCACACCGTTTCCTATAAATTCATATATTGGCTTTAATATGATGTGCTTATGCTCATAGTCAAGTTATGCTTAAATCCCATGTTGGCATAACATTGATCCCAAATTCACATTCACAACTTTCGCTCTATTTAATTCCTAACCGACTACCCCAGTGAAATGGTGAAATATGTTCTGCTTTATATATTCGGCTGATAATTCGGTTTTCTTTCATTCTTTTTTCTCACTCAACACATAACAACACTAGCTGACAATCCCAAACCATTTGGTAGTTCTCATTACACATTTTCTGGAGATTCTCAAGATCCCAACTGTTGCTTTACCACGAGATTCTAATTGGGAATCATATACAAAATAACAGCGTTTACATTAAAATTCAGTGGAAATTGAGTCATTTAAGAGTCTCTGGGAAGAGAGGAAAAATACCTCGTGCATCTCCTGTGCGCAATCTCATTACAATTTCACATGGTATCCGCTTATGTACAATGGGTAACGAGATTAAAACATAACCGAACTGTTTCTTGAGAGCAAAACCACCAAATTAGTGAGATCGTATTCTCACGGAAAATGAGAGTTAAAAAATATTCCAAATATTTTGCATAGTTTTTCACGACCGTGATTCAGTTATCGTTTGAATGGAATGCAGTACGGTTGAATTTAAGATTATTAGCCGAAAGTCAATTTGAATATGTGAATTTTCGGATGATTTATTAAACGAATTTAAAACCGTGAAAATACCAACAGTGTTCAAGTGAATTAAAGAAAACACAGTGAAAACTGGAAAATTTCGGATATGTTAATAAAACAGTGTGATTGATTGATTCTAATACTCTGGTTTTTTCCATTTAAAATACTGTTGTTTCTCCTGGTGCATTGATTTTTCATTTTTATTATGTTTATTAATGGCGGTACATTAAAACAAAAAAAAATTAATCAGTTTCAGTCTCTTCTTTTCTCGTATGATTTTAAATTCGATTTTATAAAAAAAAGAACCCAAAATAATAAAAAAGAATCAGTAATATGGTTGTGGTTTCCAATACAATTAATTCAATAATTTACAATTGAATATTGAAAATCTTTTGGCATTGCTCATTAATTTTATCGATATGTGAAACATGTAGGAAAACAAAATATCTTTAGTTGATGTTTAAATTAAGCTAAATTCTATTTTTGAAAAAAAAAATGAGAAGAAGCAACAACAACGAACCAGAAAAGTAAAAAAAAAAAAATGAAATAAAAGTAAGGAGAGATTGTTTTGTAAATAAAAAGAATCTCTCGATATTGACCTGATCAAGAGGCATAAAACCAAAGAAAAAACGATATTTCCAATTGTACGAAATAAATATATTGAACCAACCAAGCAACAGTGTTGATCATTTTAGTGTGTGGGATTGGAAAATCCATTTAGTGACGAACAAAAATTAAAAGAGAAAATCTTAAAATATTGGAGATTAATTTGAAAACTCTAATTGCATTTGTTTCTTGATCGTTACATCGATAAACGTGAAAATAACAGAATAAATAACAGAACTGTAGTTAACCCAAGTTTAGTGTGTTAGTGGAAATTTAAAAACGGAAATACGATAGATATTTTAAAAGACTATATCGATTTTAATTTCCCAATGCCAATGGGTCATGTTATTTGCGAAAATCAAAACCCACTAGTTATAGATAAAAAAAAATATTATTCCTTATAAATGTGTTTACTTTCATTTCCAGCCAATTTGAAATTCAAAATCGAATCAAAATAGGTGAGATAAATTCATTGGCCGTAGGTAATTGGAACTAGAATTTGACCTCGATTTGAACTCGTATAATCACACCATCAAAATAAGTGTACAATCTTATTAGATATTCATGAACTGAATATTTAATAAAAACGATGTCAAATTCAGCGATTGAATCATCATCGGAAATTGAAAGTGAATCAAATTATCAATTAAATAATCATGCAAGACATCGTTTTAAAAAAACAAATAATCAATCGAATGGTGGTACAAACGGTGCCAGTCCTAGTCAATATAAAAAGAATAATTTTCAATCAATACGGGATTTTAATTCAACAGAATTAATGAATCAAACGCGTCCTATCAAAATGAGAAATTGTTCAATATCGAGTACATCAACGTGCACATCAAGCACATGCAGTGATGGTGATACAACAACAGCATCTGAAGAACAATCAAATTTACCGTATCCAGGTTTTCCTGAGATTTCATTAAAATACCTCACACAAACAACACGACCAAGAAATTGGTGTTTGCTATTGATCACAAATCCATGGTTTGAACGGATCTCAATTATTGTGATTTTACTTAACTGTATCACATTGGGAATGTATCAGCCATGTGTCGATGATAAATGTGAAACGAATCGATGTAAAATATTACAGGTAAAATACTCTAACCTTTCTATTCCAATTTTATTGTATATTACACAATTCACCAGCTAATGGAAAATCAATTTTTCACTTAACGTATGTTTCCTTTGCTGTTCCATTTTCTTTATTTCCTTTATGCTACGCTTGACTTTTTAACATTCATCTTTTTATTCTCAATTTTTTTTTTTTTACATTTCATTATTCCCTTCTGGGGGACACCCTCTATATTATTGTGGACTCTTGTGGTCCATTAAAATCAACTAACGGCGTGAATAAAATGAAATACCGGATCTAAACTCGATAAAAAATGAAATACCAACATCAACAAAACTGGAATCATTAGGTCTTTGATGACATCATTTTTGCGTTTTTTGGTCTGGAGATGACTATTAAGATGATAGCCATGGGCGTTTATGGAAAGAACACGTATCTGGCAGATTCATGGAATCGTTTGGATTTTTTTATTGTACTCTCTGGTGCATTTGAATATTGTCTTCATATGGAAAATCTAAATCTAACAGCAATTCGAACAATTCGAGTTTTGCGACCGCTGAGGGCCATAAACCGGATTCCAAGTACGTAAAATTTTAAACCCTTTATGAAAATCTTTTTTTTGGGAAATGTTTGTATATTTCTGTTTGTGTATTTGGTTGTTGCTATTTTATACGTTTATATCAAAATGAAAAGCTAAAGTAACCATTCACAAAACAGAAAATAAAACAAAAATAAGAAGAAATTTATGAAAAAGATAAATAATATAAGAAAACCTCAGGTGAACTAAAAAAAGACAATTTCCATTTTATCATTTCAATTTTTTTTGTTTTTTATTTTATGAAATGAATGGTATGCCAGGTATGAGAATTCTCGTAATGTTATTGTTGGATACGTTACCAATGTTGGGGAATGTTTTGTTACTCTGTTTCTTCGTATTCTTCATATTTGGTATTGTTGGTGTACAATTATGGGAAGGAATCTTAAGACAACGATGCGTTATAGAATTGCCTGATGGTGTAATTCCACCCGACAAGTAAGTAAATTTGTTTTTATTTCCTAAAATTACTGACGTTTTCTTAATTTCTGTTACTTTGTCAAAATTTTCCCCATTTCTGTTTCCTTTAATCGATTTAAAACGATTAAATAAAATACCGTAATAGAAGTGAAATGAAATTAAATTTAAAGTCCACATTGGGATAAATAAAAATTACGATCAATCAAGTGAAAAGGAAAATTAAGGAAACAAGAAAAAATTTAGGTCACCAATGTGGAGTCATTGAATTTAATTGCCATGTTGTTTATCTCTTTTGAACGCATGTTGTCAGTAACAGAAATCCAATAAATCATATCGTATTTATATTGTTTTCTTTTTTAACGTTTGGAAAGGCGTGAATAATTAAATAACAACAGAATTATGCTCATATAAAATAATAATGCAAATATTAGATTTAAAAACGTTGAAAATATTTACAAATCCCTTCTATGTCTCAATCATTTTGTAATGTTTTAAAAAGTGTTTTCTATCTCCTTTAATTATTAAAGAGTTTCCATTAAAACCAATTTTAGTTTTCATTCAATTTTTCTTATAAATAATTATCATTTTTGTTCTCTTTGTTCGATAAAAGTTAAGATAAGTCATGAATTTCTTTAAAAAAAAATGTTATGCGTTTATCAACTATAGAAGAAAAAGTTATTTGTTATAAATAAAATAAAATAAAAGTTCTCCTTTATATTGCCAATATAATTTAATTTTGATTGAATGTAGCATCCGTAATGTTTTTTAACTAATTTTATAATGAAAATTAATAACAAAAATGACTAATACCAAAATAATAATTAATCAAATATTTAATTACAATTAAAGACCAATAATATTCAAATAATTTAAACAAACAAACGAAATGTTTTTGTGAATGTATAAAGAAAAGTTATATACAAATTACATGTACATAAAGTGCAAATTGAATACATGGAGTTAAAGGACCGTCCATCAATTTTATTCAATAAGTTCTGGGTCTTAGATGGCCAATAATAGGTTTATAAAATTTTTAAGATTCGCTAGCGTTTTGTTTTAACAATATAGTTCAATTAGAAGATTATAGAATGATTTTAGAAATTAGTTATCAATTCATTTAGGTATTGTTATTAGCTACAAATAACAGTTAATAACCAATGAATAATTAACAACATTCAGTATACAAAAACTTTCAAAATTTCAGCATAAGAGCATAAATACAAAATTTAGTTAACATTTCAATTAATTTGATGCGATTAAATACCGTATAATACATCATTCATAATAATTCACTAATAAACAAAAATCATCAAAATTCTTTGGATTTTATAATTCCAGGAGCATACCGGATGAATATAGAGTTCGAGTTCGCTTAAATTCGTAAGAATTCATTACTCTCTCAAATACTAAAAAAAAAAATTAAGAAAACAATTACACTCATCAAGCAAAAAACATTTTTATCATTTGTTATACCTTTCATGTACACACACACATACACATATTTGCTTCTTATTTTTAGCAACACGTAAATTAAACCATTTGATAATCATAAAACACGATAAGACTGATCCCACATGACATAAAATACATTACACTGTATAATTGGATACGCCATTATTTTCATCCTACACTAGATTTACATTCCACATGACTTAAGATTCATTAAATTAATAGGTGTTAGCTGATGTCCTTAAATGTTATCTTAATTATACTAAATTAAACATAAATAACCAAATTACGTGTAGCAATAAACTAATACTTGTTGATAACTATTAATCAATAAATGCATGTATTAGGATTTTATTAAAATAGCATAACATATCCTTGTCGTTAAGTGAAAAAAAAAAACAAAAATAAAGAAGAGCATAAAGTTCAATCAATGAATATCTCGAAGTATTTCTATGACAAAACTAACGAGGTTCTACGATAACCAAGGATATGTTGGCATAGGTGTTAATTGATGGCATGCACCAATTATTTATCATTACGTAGTTATAAATAGTTTATACTTCGTGTAATGTGTAGTTTATTAATCTCCATTTAATTAACAAGAATTTTGTAATGATCTGTGTAATTTAGTCAGTAGTTGTTAGTCGCTTTCCACAATTCTCGATAATTTCACTGTAAAAGTCGTGTTTCAAACTCTAAACGTTGTCGGTATAAGAGAAAAGTTTTATTTTATGTGTTCTGATACATCCAAACTTAGAAATGTTTTAAAGTAATCGAAATCTTTGTAGTCAATGAGTCTCACCCCCAAAACATCGTATATCCATTTTGGTTTATTATCATCATTGATTTGATATTAAATGTGGAATTTAATTGTGTGTAAATATTGTATAAAAGAAATACCGTTTATAGTTTTCCTCTAATGATTTTTAATGTATCAATCAAGTGAATCCAAAAAAAAAAAAGAAAAATGAAAGTAAATAAAGTACATGACTGTTAAAGTCAATATTTTTTGATTGAATTTTCAACAAAGATCTAAGTGTTCCCATTTAGAATTAAAATATGGTTTCAGTCATGTTAAATGTCAATTATCTAATGAACGTGTTTAATTATTCACAGTGTCTCTTGGTACTATGAGTACTCAAAAGAACAAGATTATATTTGTTCATTACCTGATGCCAATGGGATGCATCTATGCTCTAATTTACCACCATATCGAATTGGACCAACACTATGTAATGGTAAGCATATTATACGTATACACGAATCTAACCACCACCCACAACTAATTTATGTATCATACCACATAATGGGTATTCAATGAATTGCCAACACAATTTGTTATAGAAAACCGTTCAATATAACAATTGTATGTAAAAAACGAACAGTTCTAAATGTATTGTCTATTTTGCAGGTTCAGCAATTCCATTAGGATTGAATGTACCATCGAATACATCCTGTGTTAATTGGAATCAATATTATACAAATTGTACACCACAAGGCAGTAATCCCTTTCAGGGTACCATCTCATTCGATAATATTGGACTGGCATGGGTTGCAATATTTTTGGTAAAAACATTAGACACCACAAAAGGCATACACATACACACGAAATAAAAACGAAACAGAAAAACTTTAGTCTCAAACGCATATAGATGAATACTGAGAAATTATGATTTATATTTATTTAAGAGCAATTCAACTCCATTAATATTCCATAAATTTATCATGTTTATTAATCCCTGTTTCATCCCCCCCATTCAACGATGAAACTATCTGTATTATTTCATCCCCCTACCCCCAAAACAAAACAGGAAAAATTGAATGAAACTGTTCAGATGGTTTCAATACACATTACACTCTCATTCACCTCAAACTCATTTCACGTGATATATTCATCCGTTTTTTTTTATTCTTGTGTTTTCTCTTTCATTATTTTATTTTCCACAAAAGGTAATTTCGCTTGAGGGTTGGACCGATATAATGTATTATGTGCAAGATGCTCACAGTTTCTGGGACTGGATCTATTTCGTATTGTTGATTGTGGTAAGGCAAAACATAAAATATTATGTTGTAGTATATTAAAATTAATTATAATTCTCATTAATAAAACAAGTGAATGACCATCATTTAAATACGAAATCTTTTATAATAATTTTTTTTTGGCTATAATATAATTTACACTCATGATTGTTTCCCATTTTGTATTTTCCCATGATATAGATTGGATCATTTTTCATGATAAATTTGTGTTTGGTCGTAATTGCTACTCAATTTGCGGAAACAAAAAAACGTGAAATGGAACGTATGAGACAAGAACGGGCCCGTTACACATCATCATCTACACTGGCATCAAGTACTAATAATTCAGAGCCAACAACATGTTATGCAGAAATTGTAAAATACATTGCCCACTTGTGGAGACGGTTTAAACGGCGACTTTTAAAGAAGTTACGATTGTTTAAGTATGAAACAAACATTACATTCATTATTCATATCACTAACACTATTTTATCGGCGCTGATTTAATGCATAAATTATATACAAAACACTTTTATTATGTGCAATCTTCATGTTTTTTTCCTCAATTTTCCAACGTAATTCTTGATCACACTTAACACTGTGAACTATTTTAACTTTGAATGGATGAAAATGGTACAGCCATAATGAAATACGTATTTTACAAATTGAATAAACATTTTAACATAAAAATGTGCTGTAAAACAAGACACATAATCGTTTAAGGATTTATTTTTATCATTTGAATTTTAAATCCCATAAGTAAGACAGTATTTTTTCTCATTCTTGGTTTCGCATCATTGTACATCCGTCCTGATTCATATTGATCAACTTCAGATATAATCGTCAACAACGTGCTGAAGGTCTACTCTCAACAAATCGAGACACATTGATATTGTCACCGCACCGAATTAAAGCTCATCATCCCAACTGTATTCGATATACACAAACGGATCAAATAATACGTGTTACAGTACCAGTTGGTGTTAGTAATATTGTATCATCTAATATGAATATTCAATTGGATACAGAAAGTCAAATATCATCACCCGATTTATCTGAGTCGTGCATTAAAGAAATTTCTGTTGATTCCAAGGACGATAAACAAAAATCTATACTATTAAAATTTCCAAATATGGTTGATTCTGAACAGAGTCCTTGTAATTCAGGTTTCTTAAATGCGCCACAGATAATACGGCGTCGTTCATCAGTCGCATTCAATGAGTATGTTATTTTACATACACCACCCACAATACAAGAAGATCAAAATGAAAAAAAATCTATTAATTCGGTTGAGAAAATGACACAAACAGGAGATGGAAGTATCTGGCAGGTATAAACATATTCCCACATCCGGGAAAAACAACATAAAGTACAGAAGTAAAATAGCAAAGAAAAAAAAAAGAAATGAAAATAATAATAAGTAAAGAGAAATAAGCATAAAGAATATTATTGATTATTGATTTTTGTTACCGTAGCTTTGCTACCAATTTGCAACCATTCACATTCATAAGCTACTTTTCAATTCTTAATCCCTTAGGTAAATTTACCCCGTGCTAATGCTGAACAGTTACTGAACCATATTGGAGATTGTAGCGAATTGAATATTAACGATACGATGACATGTCAAGAACTGTTGGCATTATCGGTGGCATTCTCAGCTGCTTTACCAACTGGTGGTAATGCATTGGCCTCATTCTATTCAAATTTAATAAAAAAAGAAAAAAAATCCACCGAAAACGTGTCCATACCGGAAAATACTGTATTAACACAAAATGGACATAATGGCACTGTGGACGGTGGCGGTGGCATCACTGATGACTTTTCATGTTGCTGTGAACTTTATCAAAATTCAATGATAATGCATAAACAAGGAATTGATAAAAAGAAACGCTCAAAATTATGCACAGCCATAATTAAGACATACCGTACCATACGTAATTTCTTACGAAATATTAGAAAATTCATAAAATCTATAACGGAACATAAATACTTTCAACAAGGTATTCTATTAGCAATCTTAATCAATACATTGTCAATGGGAATTGAATATCATAATCAGCCACCTGAACTAACGGCATTCGTTGAAACTAGTAATATTGTATTTTCTGCAATATTTGCTGTTGAAATGTTACTTAAGATTCTTGCTGAAGGACCATTTAAATATATTGCAAATGGATTCAATGTATTTGATGGTGTCATTGTTATATTAAGGTATGTATTCATCTAAATCTCTAATCAATGATCACACATTCGTTAGTAAATGGAAAATCAATTTATCATTCAATTTTCTTTATTTTCATTTTATTCGTTTCTTTATCTCAAAATGATGTTTAGTATTGGTGAATTGTCTCAACAGTTTCTTGGAAAAGGAGAAGGAAATTCGGGTTTGAGTGTATTAAGAACATTCCGTTTACTCCGGATACTAAAGCTTGTGAGATTTATGCCAAACCTAAGGCGACAATTGTTCGTTATGTTACGTACAATGGATAATGTTGCCATTTTCTTTTCCTTACTCGTTTTATTCATTTTCATTTTTAGGTAAGAATATAAACAAATTAATTTATTTATTTCGAATTCATCATAATTAATCTTATTTGTAATCAATAATTAATTATTATACAGTGGTGCTCAGCTAATTAAGCCAC
>JXOR01000527.1:0-117492 GCA_001014335.1 Coboldia fuscipes | reverse complement strand
GAAATGGATGTGGCATATGAGTGTCTTCATCACTTCACTCGTCACAGAATAGACGCTTCATTGAATCTGTGAATCAATATAATAGAGAAACCTCTTACATACAGTCTCTCTTCTATATAGAGATAGTGCTGTTTCGTTCTACATATCTTCTTACTACTAATATCTCGTAACTAGTCATTGAAATACACGGCCCATATACTGTTTTCAAATCCCAGTTAGAAATTTCAATTTCGTCGACTGGTTTTTAAAATCATTTTTGCGTTGAAATTCACTGAAAATTGGTATTATTTGTTTCTAAAAACTCTTATAGCTGCCCATATTTCTTCGAAGGCGTGCCACATGCCATACAGTAAGTGAACAAATTTTTCTCAATACACCATTCTGCATTTGAACCATGCTTTGCGTTGAGAATCACTGAAATGGAATTGTTTTTCTTAATCGAACAGTTTTTCAGAAACAGTGAAACAAAGCGGTCGTCGACCACTAATCCAAATTATTTTTTTTTTCCTCTTTCGCGAAATCGATGGTTTCGAATAACTTAATTACGATAAATAATACAAACGAATAAATTAATTATTTCTGAAAGAGGAAGTATTACTACTTCTGAGAGAGCTGCTCATTTCTTTCATTTGTTCATTTCAATTCAATTACTTTTAAAGTAATTGACAATTATAACAGTAATAAGTGAATAATATTCACTTGAATTAATACAGTGAATTAATACAATCGGAATATTATCAACTAGAATTTAATACAAAATATAATTCTTGGTGTTTGTCTTTAGTTTCTTTCGCGATAACAACAAGTTAAATAAATGTGAGGCGCAAGTCGATAAATAAAAAGAAGTGCACAAGAGAATGGCATAAAATTGCACTGCTAAAATATTCGCATAAGAAATTGTCACTAGCAAAAAAGGAGAATAAGTGTTTTTTATTAGTCGTCCATGATCTCCATTTGGGAGGAATACTGATCAGTGATTTGTTAAATTGGTGGTGTCATTTAGTGTAAAATTATTTTCAATTTCGATAAGAGTGAATTTTAACGACACAGTGGTAAAAATGTGTGATAGTGAAATAGCCGGTATTATGAATCAAAGTTCACAGTTGGCATCTGCTTCATCATTAGGTCAACAGCAAAGTGTGGCAATACCAACCATTGATGATTTGTTGTCCGAAAATTATTATTTACGTGAAAAATTCAAGGAGATAACAGCGGAACGCGACCGTTTATTATGTGAAAATGCAAATTTACGACTTGAATTGGATATGATTGAATTAAAGCGGTTGCCCGAAGACAGGTAAGCAATGAAATTGAATATTAAATAGTGTTTTCCATTGATTTTACAATTAATTCATATTGATTGCTGTCCGCCTGAATTACACTAGTTACCAGTTTTTACTGACTAATAAGATTTAAATCGTTGACCAGTTGTAATCTTTGTTTGTTTTGAGCACCGCTAACTATTCGATAGTGTTGTACCACGGTACCTCACAATGATTGAATTACACCAATGCTTTTATTGTACCACTCACACCCATGTTGTTGCAGTTATACATAAATAAGTTCAAAGACACTTTAATACCATACTCTAATGCTTGGCTCGTTGAAAATATTTAATTCTTAAATTGAATTTCCAATACAAATTCTAAACGAAATGAAAAAAAAATCAATAAATTATCGGTAATTTTAATAAAGAATAAGCAAACAATAACCAATTTAAAGTGAGAAATTATGACTAAATATTCCGTTGAAAATACATCACCAACGACCATAAATGGAATGGAAAAATCAATTTAATAATGGATTAGAAACAAGAATGCCGGTTAATTTTCATCTCTCCTAATATTTTGCATGGATTTTTATATGAAAAACGAGTTCTTAGGTGAATACCAAATCCCAGACAGAATATTCATTCAAGTATACGATGGAACACGGTGATTCTATGGAATTGAAATTGGTCCATTGTTGGTTGTTGCAGAATTTCATTTCACCGTACCTTGTTATGTAGTTAGCTTCTTTCCCTCCAAAAATGTTTATTTGCCCGTTTTTATGTATAACCATTTAAAAATGTTTCTTAAACTGATCGGATTCGGTATTTTCAAGATCGATATATTTATTACCGTCTTATTACATCGTTTACAAAATTCGTGGTGAGTCTTTTGTTGGCACTAAGGTTAATGTATGTGTTCTCAAACAAAATCATAATCACCGCAGAAAATTTAGATTTAGAGTGTTTTCATTACCATTTGAATTATAACTCATAAAATATATGCCATTACACGACCATTTTATGTCTTGTAAGAGATTTTTCGCTTTGTGACTCTTCAACTTTATCCCATTATGGATGGCTTTAAACATGATTAGCATCTCTTATTTATTTATTTTTTTCAATTTAACTTGAACATTGAAAATGTATGTAATGTATTAAGCTTCTCATGGTTTCTCTTTTACGAATTTTTCATCTCTATGGTAAGAGATGTGGTTGCTATTTAACATTTGTATGATCCTAATGTGGGCGATTCGCGAAGGTCGTATTTGTTTTCTTTAATAAACATACGCATATTAGTGATATTAATACCGAATAATTTCATATAAAAATTTGTGTATGATATTTTCCGCAATCGGACATAAATTGTATATAAAAGATACCATATGATTATATTTAAATTACATGTATTTCCTAATAGTGTTTATGAAGTGCACTTGGATTTTATGGATAGAAATAATAGTCATATTCGTAATGAAAGAGAATTCTTCATAATTTTTGTGTCTTTTGGTACGTTGGAGGATATTGCATTGGGTTATTAATATAACAGAATGTGGGCCAATACTCATTGAAAGTTAATTGAAGCGAAAAATTAAGCATTTAATTTAAACAAGAGATCGTTTATTGATAGTCGAAATTTATCTGATTTGAATATGCGAATAGAAAATCAAGTGAAATAATAATCGTTATGTTTGTTAATTATAATGTTTAGATGTTTAATGAGTGTGTGTACTAGTACGATAGCAATTTTTTATTGTAAATGATTTCTGTTGGTGATTGTCGGCGATTGGTAGCATTATAAGTTACCACCAAATATGGAAATTGAATCCAATTTTCAAATAAACATTTGACCTTATTAATCTGTTAAGTCACATCAAAGAATTATTTAGCACTTAGTTGCTGTTGTCGTTTTATAGAAAAGACCATAAAAACACACACGATGGTTTCACTTTATCGTTGAGGGTAACCTTGTAAACGATTAATTTGGTATGAAGTTAATTCTAATGAATTAACTTTAAATTTTTTGTTTTCTTCGTTAATTTATTGTAAGAAATGTGAAGCAATAAACGGTGTTGTATTGCACCTTGTTGATTGAAATTGTATTGAATTAAAAATTGACTCGATGAATTCAAATAAAAAAAAAAAAACTTTAATTGCTGCTTATAATACTTCAGGCTTCAAATGGTATTGAACTTCGTATTATCAATAAATTTAATGTTATTGTTACTAGTTTCAAACAGCAATTACAAACTCTATGAAGATGATTATATTTTTATTAAAAAATACATAAGAAATGGTTGGTTATAAAAACAATTGTCTCATGGTACAACCAGATAATGAGGTCTTTTTTTTTGTTATGTTTTAAATTTGTTGGTTTTGGGTAATTTTAAAAGTGAATAATAAAAAGAAATACATAAGTAACTAATAAAATATTCCATCATAATATTTACAATCGATATGTGGATTCCTTTTAGTATGGAATAACCAAAGAATTTGAACATCTGAAATAACAAAAAAACGAAAGACAAGACAACGTTCGACAGCTTGTAATTAGAAGTAAATGTTTTTCCAATTTTCGTTGTTGTTGTTGTTGTTGAAATAATTCCTTAGTTAAACTTCATCAGTTGATAAGATAGAAGAGACTTAATGTTGTCATTGAATTGGTTGTTTGCCCTTTCGTCTCGATGGGTTTATTGTCTTTACTTAATTTTATTGATGGGTAATGCAACGATTACACATTGAAATGAATTTCTATTTGACATTGCAAAGCACGAGGTCTATGGACAAATATTTTAATGCGAATATCGTTAAATTAAACTTTTTTTTTCGTTTAAATCGGTTTCAATCTTCACCCCAAAATAAATAGAAATGGTCTTATGTGTGCAATACAGTCAGCACTCCTTATTCATTGAAAACAGAAATTGTAAGGAACAAATAAGATAGAAACAAAAAATCAATACAATTGTCTGCATTCTACATGTTTCTATTCCGTTGAGTTGTACATATCACGAATGAAAGACGTTTAGCATGTTGTTGGGTTGTTTAATGCCATATTTTCCCTATTTTGTATTTGATTCACTAACAATTGCATGTATGATTCATACAATGAATTATGTTTATCCGTATTAGTAAATTTCGACATTGAAAATGAAAGGGAAATTTCCTATGTAGGATTTCGTTTCTTCTCGATGTGAAGAGGACTGGAAAGGCCTCTGTACACGAAACAAAGTGAATGTATGAAAAAAAAATCACACATCTTTTGAATGTCACGAGACGAAGAGTCTCTTTTGAATTGATCTCGGTAAAAAGGAAGCAGAAGTAACATAATATTGTAAAGAAGCTAAACATGATGGAGTTTTCATTCGTTACAACCACATCAATTATGAATTTCTATACGATTTGTATGATCCCTGAAGGTGAAGAGATACCATGAGTGAAACATTAAAGCAACAAATATTAAAAATCAGTTGGTAACTACCTTTTTTGGCCAGACACTGAATTTAATGTTATGATCATCTTGAATTATTCCAGGTCTGGTTTTTTCCTTTTTGTGTCGTTGTTGTGTTGTAAAGAAACGACTTTGTAGTATTTCAAATGTACTCCGGTACGTAAACGAGGAGATAACCAGAAATTCACCATCTGTTTTATTCAACAAAACATTACAATGTGATAGTTGATGAACGAAATTAAAATGCAGGACACTTTGAGACCTTTTAATATTCTTCAGTATTCATCCGTTTGATTTCATCATATTTTTTTTGTATTAATTCCATCCGATAGTCTCTGTTCACTGTATTGAAGGTATGGCATATGGTTTATTATGAAACAAACGGAACCGTTTGTCGTCATCAATGCGCCACTTTAGCCTTTTTTTGATCCTGGGTTTCTTGTTTTTTTCGTTTTGTTTTAAATGCATTTGATCAAAAATTTAAAAGTATTCACGTACTCTCTATGTGTCGGGGCGGATGACGAAAAGGAAACTGATAGTTGTAAACCACCCCTGTTCAACTACGTTTACATTGGCGTGTTCTCAATTTGGTGGTGTGTCAGATTGTATTGTATTTATCTCCATACTATAACATATAGTTTAATGATTTCATGTTTGTAGTGTTATGTTTTTGGTTACAAAAATTACAATTTGTGAGAGGGCGAACAGAATATATTGATTTTATTCCATTTTATTTCTTTTGTCTGATTATTTTTGGTGGTCTCACTGGCATGCAACTGAAATAAGTGTTGTATGACGTGATGCATAATAATAAAATTTATTTTTAATCTACTAATTTTTTCGAGTAATTGGATGTTATGATGTCTTATTCTGAATATCTTTTGTATTTTCTGTATTGTTGGCCAACGTGAAGATGTGGTGTTCCATTTTTATTTATTACAAAATGAAAATTAAAAAAACGGCTGAATAATTTGGTACAAATTGAGTTGCTGTGAGCTATTTTATGATATGAAATAAACTCCCCTGGGCGGTAGTGATGATATAAAATCACAGATAGTACCAGGCGAAGACAATTACGTTTTGTTGGTTTTTATATTTTTATTTTGTATTTTTACGTATTGGCCTTAAATAGAACTGAAAAATACCACACTGATGTCTCATTATTTATGGAATGGGGGTGTAATTAATGAAATACGGTCATATGGATGATAAGACATTAATCTTATTGTGTTGCGACAAAATTCCTTGAATATTCTTTTAAAATAAAAATTATTTATTTTTTAGTTTATTAAAATTCAATCAATGGCTATTCGATTGGCAAAAAAAAAAAATAGTTATGAAACAGTCGTATTGTAATGTCATTTAAATGCAATCATTATCTCTGTTGAATGTTTTATACAAAATCAACAACAAAATACGAGACGCCGGTTAAGGTATGCGGTTTTGTTCCATAATATATTTCATCATACTGTTTGTCTACACATTAAGTGTGATTGTAAAATCATTTTGGTTACACAGTTGGAATTTGTATGGACCAATAATTGTTATTCTTGGCGCTGAAGGATCCCATATACACAGCTACTAGTGGTGGTCTATTGTTCTGATGGTAGATGAGAATATTTATAAAGTTTTTCAATCAGTTTGTTTAGGTAACCATTGAACAAACTTTGGTGTAACAATAAAAACAAGAACATTGAAACAATAGAAGGAAATAGAAGAAGGACTACCAAGGTGAATATCATGTTTAAGATTTTCTTCTTACACACCTAACAACAGGTGTACGCTTGTACTATTATGATCGTACGATAGAATCTAACAACGAGCGCGTGCTCTATATCTTCAATCACTTCTTAATTGTTTACCTTAAAAATGATTAAAGGTTTTTTATTTTTATCTCAATGAAATTAAATCGAACGCGGTAATATTGAACGGTAATCAAAACCTTTTTTAATACTTGAAGATGGAATAACATAAAGTCAGAGAATGCCAGCTGCTTTTATGGTTTGCGCGTAAACATTTTCTTTTTCATTGATTTTGATTAAAAGAAAAAAAAAATATAAATAAGATTTTTTCACCTGGAAGATATCATCGTTAAATACAACACACACATTGTACGTCTATTTAATCGATTAGTTATGTAATCCATTTTGATCGATTGATTGTGTTCGATTAAACGGTTTTATATCGAATAACTTTTGAATAGATTTCAGTTTATTTCTGCCTATAATATTTTTAACTGTTGCAATATCATTTAGAAAGAAACGATAACTTGCATATATTGTTAGATGAAGAAACTAGTTCATATCATTCTAATGGAAGTTTTTGAGGGACTATTGGTTCCATAGATTTTATTGTGTGTTGAATATAAAGGAATCCTTAGGCAAGAAATTAAAAAGTTAATATCCTCGTTAAATGGAAAACTGGGACATTAGAATCAGTCGTTGGGCTCTGTTTAATTGAATATATTTATTCCGAAGGCACACCTTTATGTACTTGGTTTGCATTGAGGGCATATTAATTGTGGGCGATTTATTATATTTTTCCTTTCATAAAGATGAAAATGATTTAAAGACTTCTCACTGAGTTTAATATGGAATACAGTTTATGATCACGAGCAATATTATGTGAATGTAAATCATATAAAAATCACGTTTAATTTGAATGATGGTTAATTTTCGCAACTCTAATGTGTGGTGTTGCTAAATAGTGGCAATTTTATTGAATCTATCATTTAATCCAATATTCTAATTGTTTTGTTTTATAATTTATTGTTTATATAAAATTCTATTACCATGATGTTGATTATAGAATGATAATAATAGGTTTTATACACTTAATGTATAAATTGAATAGAATGGGTTGAATGAATTCACAATATCATTATAATTTATGTTTATACAAGCTGACTGGGCGCAAAAATAAAATGGAATAGAAATACGAAATACCGTTTATTTAATCACAGTTTACGCTTTAGTAAATCAAGGTGTAAGAATTATATTCCTTTTGTTGCGTATTCAAATGTTCTCCCATGTGTCACACGCTGTTGTTCAATTTTTGTATATGAGCATCATTTGAATGACCTCATAATTAGTACGGTTTTGAATGTGGGAAAATCTCAATTATTCTAACTGTTTGTCTAATCGAATTCACGAATATAAAACATGGAATTCATTAACATTATGATGATATCCATGTCAAATAGTAGACTGCACACAATATCGAATACTGTTATCATTTGAATCAGTGATAAGGATAAATGACTAAATTCTCTCATGTCGTTATTAGTAATAAACTGATGAAATGATTACACCTTACCTGGTGTAGATTTGAATGACTATTTAACTAAAGAGGTGATTCAATAAATATTACTGTATTTGGAATGCTTTGAAAGCTCTTGATAATTTATTATTATTGGCGATGTTGGAATCGTTTCACTTTTGTCAAGTTTATTTACCTGTGGAGTAAAAAAATAAAATAAAACGTGTCGGTGTAATAGTTACGTTATCATTGGGTGATTATTACTGCTTTATATATTTGGAACCTATTTATCTTATGCTGTGTATTGTGTATGTTGAATCAATTCCTTATATTAATATGAAGAGTCATTGCATGGCCTCATAATTTAAAAGTTGAAGTAAGTTAGATGGCATAAACTTACAATGTTTATTTAATGTAATCAGATGGGTCGTATGTACAAGCTTTATTGTTGACGATGATGATTATTTACGCCATGCAAATGTATTTAAAGTAAAATAATTTGAATATTACAAAGTCATTCCGGTATAAAGTACGTTAAACCAAAAAAAAAAAAACAGAATTATTTTTTTTTAATGAAATGTTTTGGTTTTATTTTTCGAGGCTTCTGTGTTATATACGAGATATTTGAGTTGAAAATTTCCAATGGGCGTTTAGCTGTTTGATACTTTGCGGAAAGTAAATGAGCGAATGAAACTAATTACAGTGTTTAAATGTAGGCCAGTTATTTATTTTTATGCATGAAGATCCCAGAAGAAATATAATTTCTAAGGAATGAATTTATTAATCATTAATTTCATGTTGGGAGGCACATCATCGGATATTATGTTGTTTGGTGAAAATCGACATCTTTTTTTATGTATTCGAAGTGAAGAAAGAAATCTTTTGACGTAAACGTTTCTCTTGAATTTGGATTTTTTGATCGTTAATTTTAATCAACAAATTGAATTTAATAATTATTTAAATACAAAAAGAGGAAGTAATTTATTGAAGATTAATATTTGTTGGGGTCTTATCTTTTCACCGATTTATAGTATTTATGTAGAGTAAATTGGGCTTGTCAGTTGAACTCATGTAATCAACATATGGTCGATGGTATTATGAATACTGTAGCCTGCTAATTCTCTGGTGTCAATCGTACTAAAAATGGGTTCGATGGAATGATAAGGCTTTGGTTTTGAATTTGTATTAATACAGAAAAAACATAATAAATGAGCAGTTAATTTGATTCCATTTCTAATTGATTAGATAAGAAATTGAAGTTTAACGATAATGTGAAATCTTTCATTGACTATTTTTTATTCATTTTCGTATTCGATCAATTTATCTTCTTCATAAATAATATCATTTAAATTGAAACAGTTACACCGTTTGGATTTCAAGCTGTCATAAATGAATAACAAGTACATTAGTTTAATCATGTTATACGATTTTCAACAGTAATTTATAAGGAAGAGAAATACGTTAGTTTTTCCTTATACGGAAAGTTGTGGTGAGTGAGAACGGTTTATTTCTTTGGAGTTAAAAAGAATGATTCGTAGAAATAAGAGATTAGAGGCAAAACGTGATGCGTTTCATCTCAATGTGGAAGTTCATATTTGTTTCTAATAAATAGTTGAAGAATTTCATAAATCGATTAAAAAAATTTTGTATTTGAAACTTCAATTGAAACTCATCAAATAAACAAGAGATGGAGATCAATTGTTTTGCCATTTATGCTCATTCGCTGTTAGAATTTTTATTGGCTATTGTGGGATTTAAATAATTTCAGTTTGATCTGAGAACAATTTTGGATTACTCATTAATATTCGTTTTAATTTTGTGTTTCTTCTTTAATTTATCTTCACTTGATTATGTTGATTATAGTGCAAACTGAACAAGAGCACAACTAATGCCGATGAGAATATATAATGTGTGGAGTACACTAGCCAAGTGTAATGAATAATATACTGTTTAATGTTACCAATTTTAACGATATGCGCACATAAATGTACACTTTATAGTGGTTTTTTGTTGGAAAATTATAAAAAAAATGAGATGAATATTATTTTTAGTGGAGCATCGTTCAATTTCATAATTTACATGAATAGTGAGAATCCATATTGATTTTTAGCTGGTAGTTTCCTATAAAACAATTTGTTTTCATCTATTGCACATCTCGTTGATGGTGTACATCTTTCTCTTTTATTTTTTCTATTTAAGAAGTGCACTCAAAAATTCATTCCACTATTTTTTGTTGTTCATTAAAGCATGAATAGATTAGTAGTGGAAAACGTTTCCATACATTGATTAATGTTTCTATCCCATCATATATTTACAATGATGATTTTGTTGGTTTTGTGATGTGTATGACAGTATCTATTAAAAGGTAGTTGGCACATAAATATTTGAGTAACTATACGATGAATGAGGCATCTACCAAAGACAGATGCATATACCTTTGAGTGGAAGGAGCCACTAAATTTTAGTTGTTTCGACATACAGTAGATCTTTTTTTTATCTTTCAAAAGAGAGAAAATAGAAGTGGAAGTACAAATTGCACGCGTCCATATCATCAAACATGCCAATTTCATCTCAACTTATGAGACATAAACAATAACATAGAAAATAATTGAAATACTGTCGTTAACGATATACACAGTTCTCATAATGAAAATAATTTTCTTTCTCTTAAACGTTAGGTACCTTATATAGCAACGAGTAGAAGAACGTGTGACATGTCGTTATTGCAAGTTAGACATGTATGTTGTTGTCTTTTTTTTATTGTTCTTGATGTCATGAAACCAAGTCGGTGACATAATGAACGATAGTAAGAGCAGTTATAGTTGAATCTCAGTCGTTGTACAGTTTCTTATTTTATGCGATATGATGGAAGATCAGTGTACTGGAAACAATAGAGATTATGAGTATTCTGTGATTGTCTGAGCCTGGGCATTTAAGCCAACGATACTAATTAAATCCTTGTGTTCTGTTATGTTGAATGAAAATCTTACGTTTGGTACGATGATGATAGTGTTTATCTAGTCCAAGACTATATACTTTAGTCTTCCGGCATAATTCAGTTATTAATGAGATAGGATGTGTCTTCCTTGTAGACATTTGTCTTATGTGAGGTCTTGTGTACACATTGAATTCATATGAATCTTTAATGTTTAATAAATTTATGAATTATAATGTATTCCTGTTGTTCATTGCACTCTCATATTCATGTTGATACATAAAGTTTCGACCCGGAAAAGTTTTACAACTATTTCTGGATCATAGTTTACCAATTTTATGGAAAACTTTTCTTACAGTTGACTGAACATAAAAACGATGAAGAAAAACTAATGGGAATCCATTTCCATTGAACCACAATGAAACAGAGTGTATATTATTCTATTGTTCCTGGATCAGAAAATCATCATTTTCTTCTTTTATTTTTTTTGACTATCTGACGATTATCCTTTTGTATAAACCCAAAGAAAAGAAAAAAACCAAATCTCTTTTCATATTCCTTATGATTACTGACTATTGAGATGAATCCGTTGTTTTTGGTTCACTCTTGATGATGCAGCTATTGTTAGCAACTGCTTTTGATTTAAAGACTTAAATTCCATCGTACATTGTAATTTTTATTTCCATTCATTTTTTTTTCAATGCAAAATTGCGTTTATCTGTGTCATAATTTTTGTGTGTTATGTTACGTAAAGCGCATACCATATTTTTATTTGTATATATATGCTTTTCACCATGACAACAGAATGAAAATTTTCGTCCTTTTAATAAAATAGCGGTCGTTGAATTCACGAGCAAAACAAGAAGAAAAATTATATCCGCATAAAACAGAGGGATATATTTCAGTCAAACTCAAGAGAGAATAGAGAGTAAGCATTTAGTACAAGTTAACCATAAAAATTTTCGGGAAAAGGAAAGCAACTATAATCTACCCACAGAAGAGTGGTTGAAACATCTGATGGAATGTTTCGTATTGATAAAAGTTTACCATTAAATTTATGTGGCGAAGAGACTAGATACAATTGTTGGATTTAATCAGCTGCTGCTCTGTTAGACTTGTGTCTTTTGAAATCATTCTTTTCTATTATATGAATTCTGTATTGATCAATCTTCATCTAAAAATAATACCATGTCTGGTCTCAGAGTTGTGTATTAGAGAAAAATTTGTCGTAGTTGAGAGATTCTACAGGCTGATTTGTATGGCAATGTATTTGTTATTATCAGAGAGGGTATGATTTAAATTTCTGCTGGTGAATAATGATATTGAAGTACTTACAACGTAACAACGAGTCTTTAAGGGTTCGTTTCACTGTTAACTTTGGTATAGAGAGTGCAAGAGAACGGGAGAGTCACGAGAAGAGAGTCGAATGGTGAAAGAGAGTTTATGTTGCTAAAGGAATTGAGATGGTGACGGTATTAAAAGATGTAATGCGTTATGGTTTCCTAGTGAACTGACGGCAAAATTCCCCAAAAATATCTGATATAACATCCTATTCTCTTATATTAAATTTGAACATTATGCGATAAGGGATGCTGTGAGTGTTTACCAATGCGCGTCTGTACGTTGATTGGTGAACAGTGGGTAGTTTTTTTCAATACATTTTCCGAAATAAAAGACAGAAACTTCTCTCAGTTTATAATTCTCTTATACTCTTAATGTGGAATTATTTTTCAGTTATTCGCGTCACTTATTCGGATTCGCATCTAGTTTTTTCCTAAATAGTAAATGTATCTATTTTAGTTTAATTCTTTTAATAGAAAGGTAATTTAACTTATTGAAATTCATATTGAAGTGTTCTTTTATTTGAATTAATGTATATTTCGATTTAGTTTATGAATAATTGATTTCTGTTGATGTGTTCATTGATAAATAATTTTTTAGTTCCCAATTGGTGATGAATATTCCACCCCCTAACAAATGACCAACTTGGTTAGTGATACACGCACTGTATGGTAAATTGAACGGAAATAAAATGCCATTTTATCAATAAATAGAAATGGTATAAGTTGTGATTGATGTGGACATTGAAAATTGTATCTCTGTATGAAGTGTTGACAAAAGTTGTTTCATATTTATTATATGAAAATGTTTCGTTGAATTTACAAATCAAATACTGTCTGAGTTTGTGTGCTTTGCTTTTGTGAAATAAAAAAATAAATACAAGAAAACTCTTGTGTGAAGAGATAGTAAACGAAGAAAGAACAAACAGTTGCCATTTCATTCTATAAAATTGAAAAGTTTTATGAAAACGTTTTATTGATTTTCCGGCTCCATTGGATACAATACTGATTATGTAAAAGAGATTGTATGTTTTATGTGTGTGTTGCTAATGAAATTCTGTTTGATAACAGGACCAGATTTGCGTCTCCAAATTTTAAAAGTTAATCAGTTTGAAAAGTTATATTGGATCTGATGGATTCATCCATATGGAGGGATAATCGTTATTACTAAATGGGAATTTTTTTTTTCGTTCTATTTTAACTAATTTCGTCCAAAAATTTTTGATATTAAAAATCCGTCACAAAGAGAAACGAATAAAATAGAAAATTTTTAGATATCCATATTAAATTGCTAAATTAGAGCACACTAAAGCCATCTTAATCCATTTTGGATAAAGGGATCCCTCCCAAATTAAATGAATGTAACATTGTGTGTTCGTAAAAACAATAACAAAATGCGGTAAATTTATATTTCCGGTCAATGAATATTTACACCTTTTTATCCATTAAGATCTGATTAAAATATTTAAGATTTACTTATAATTCAAGAGGTTGGTGTTAAAGTGTGATTTAATTAAAAATTCTCTCTATAACTCACTATATTTGCTTTCAATTATCTAACGTTAATTGCTTGTGCTTTACTAAAATGAATTTGAATTAACCATTGTGTGTAGTGAATTCGATTGTAGTGCATTAAAATTTTTAAGTAAAATCAGCTAATGAATTAATGAACTAAACGTGAATTATATAAGAAACCACAAAAACAAATTAAATTCATATCATCAAAGTTCTCTTCTTTCATTCATTTCCATTTTCATATTCTTTTAGTTTTGGTGAAATGAACGCATTGGATTGTTATGGGTAAGTCTACAATCATTCTAATCTAACATTCTACGATTATGTGGTAGAGTTCTTTAAAAATTGTTTAAATCTCTTCTTGATTTCTTATACTTTCTTTTATAGTTAACTCCTAAGTTGTTTCTTTTTTGTTTTTCTCGTATTTTTTCTTTGGCTTTTACGGTGTGTTTTTACATTATCGATTATATTTTGCTGTGCGTTGAATTACTTTTCCGTTTTTATGTGTGTCTTCCCTAGTGGGGGATGCAATTTTTCAACATATAAAAACAACCTTTTGTAGATTTTAGTGTGTGCGAGTTCTTTGGGTCTGTTATTTATAGGTATTTTCATAGAGTTGTGGGTGTTATTGAAACGCTCCCCTTCTGATATTATTCTGGTGTAACAGCACCCTAATGCTCCTTTATATCATTTGTATTTTTGTTCATAATAAAATGGTAGAACTAAGAAGGGAACGAGTTTGGTTTATTTGATATCAGGAATGAGGTATTTTCTATCGTGGAAATTTTAATAAAAACCGAAATCATGTTCATATTTCATGTGACACCGGTGTGTTGAGAATTGAATGTATTTACTTCTTATATTCGTTTTAAAAATTTTATTTTATTGCAATGTCAAATCGCGAATGGTTATTACGTGCTTTGGAAACAGTTAAACTAAATTGGACTGAACACATTTGGTTTGATCTAGAAGACTGTTAAATAAAGTAACGATGAAAGACATGACATTGCTTCTATAAAAATCACTTTATGTTGTTTAGGTGTGATTCATTCCGGTAATCATATTGGGGGTTTTAGTTTTAATTTTTGGTATGAGCAGATTTTCCACGTACAAAGTATTGCTAATGACCCGATGAACAGAGTTAAAGTCCAGGTTATTTCCATTTAATTTCCATGGGAATTGATTTAATGGTAATGTAGACAAGAGAATTGAAGTTGAACTGCACCCAAAATAGTCTGGAAGACTTTAATTTATTATTGATATTGACTTGGTGTTTATTTGGCCATTCCTTTTCCCAATGGCGGTCGATCCAGACTTATCCAAATTAATCAACTTCCTCTTTATTCATATTATAATTTAATATCAATTTAATATTCTTTTTTATGTTTACCTTTAACGGATAACGTTGTTTCTTGTTTCTTAAACATTTATTATATCGGTTTCTTATGATACGTTATGTTTGTTTCATTCAATTTTGTTGTATAATGAAGATAGTGAATGGAGATTCTTCTATGAATGTTAACGAATTCAATTCAACCATATCTCCCAACAATTATTAGGCTTTTCTCAGTGAATTGTCTACAGCAGCATCAGTTTATCAATGAAGTCTTGTTCAAAATGTATTTTCAATGTCTTTTATTTTGATTTGGACGATGATGAAGTTGTGAACTATTCAAATTCACTTTTTCCACGTTTTCTAATAACAATCACACCTGAGATAGATGTAAGGTTGCGATTGAGCCACAGATTCATCATCCGGATCTCATTGTCCAACTTGAAAAATAAATTTCTTTTCATTTCTGTGTTGATGTCGAAATTTATTGAGTGTTACTTGAATTTAATCATAAATTACATCTATACGTTTTGCCAATAAAACTGAAATCGAGATTTAAATCAAGAGTATCTTGAAAAATTGTTATTGTTGATGAACTTATAGTAATAAGATTCTTCATTTCCTTCATTTATAATTCATGTTTTCTAAATTCACTCTCTCAATCACAAGAGGCTTTTGACAAAAAAAAAATGGTCTAACTAAAAGACAAAGACTCTGGATAGTTGAAAATATTGTAACAATATCAGTTATTTCTATTTGATTTATATTTTCTCCTTATTCAATTCTCTTGTGATTAAATAAAAGTTCCATGTTAGATATTGAACGTGTGTCCATTGTGTTGGTTGGATAAAAAGAAAACCAAAAAAAAACAAAAATTGTAACTTTCTGTGGTCTCTTCACGTTCTGGATGAATTTACCTGAAATTTAACGTTTTTTTTATAAGATTCGGTGTGTGGGATTTATACGACATGTCACGTTGATATTTTGATGGAACATTTATTGGTAATGTTAAAACTGTGGCGGACATTTAAACTTTATTAGAGTTGTATTGCTAGTGCAATAGAGACAGATAAAAGAAGAAATAAAATTAAATGTTATGAATAAGTTTATTATGCGATTGACTTTTTCTTATGGTAACTAAACAAAATGATTAAATTATGTCGCATAGAAGAAACATTGAATAGCGCGTAATAATCATTTATCATCACAGAATTATGTATTTCTTTGGCTTTTGTATAGAAATAGGTGCGAGCATTTCTTTAAATACAATTAGATAATATTGGAATTAATTTTAAAAATGACTTGTTTATAGACAATTTCTTATACGTGATTCCATTTAATTTGATTATACCGTTTTGTATGTGTATTTAAATATAATCGAATAATTGGCGCCTCGTCTTTCTATTTAAAAATAATGAACTAATGGTGATTGGAACAGTTAGTGGCTGCGTTCCAATGGGGACCATAAAATATTATGGATAATAAGACGTTTGATGGTAATGGTGTATTAGAAATATAATAATTGATACTGCGCACACGCATTTATTCCACCATAATTTCTTGGCACATTAAGGGCCTTTATCAGATGCCATTTGATGATCATGTTAAAAGTACCGGGTTTCAATGATTACTTGCTGTATCGATGTGATTATAGGTTAAAGGTAATTACCATCATCTTTGCGTTGTACGATTTGTTCACCTGGAAATAGATAAATTAGATTTTAAATGCCAAAACCGTTTAACTTATTTAATTAATTTATTGAGCTTTAAATGGTAATTTTTGAAGAGTCGAACCTCCTCTTGTATCTCAATTTACACAACATCAATTGGTAATTAGAAAAAAATTATGTATCTGTTCCGCAGTCTATAAGGGGGGAAACCTCAAACTGTTGTTTGGATCAAATTCAGTTGTAGACAGTGGTTTTTTGTATTTACGTAACCCCTTAGACGCCTACAAATCGATTTGGATTTGACCACAAAATGAATTATGTCCAGTGTTGGACAACTCTGTTGTTATTTAATTTTAAATTGTTCAATATTTCTAGTTAAAGGTTGACTATTTCTATGCCTATTAATGCATAGGATCTACCTGTTCCGATTCATATACGTGGGTATGTCAATAATGATCTTTTAACGATTATCCAATTTTTCTTAAGCCAATGGATTTGCTTACAATGAATTGATTTCTGAATTCAAATTAAATTATAATTAATTCGCGGTGTATCTATCTATTTTTTATATTGAAATTATTTAAATTTAAATGACTAACGAATCGGAAATGATTGTAAATCTTTATGTATGAATTAAGTGAGAATATTTAGACGATTCACACAATTAATGGTCGTGTTGATCGTTATGGTATGAATCTATAATTAATGTTCTGATCTCATTCAACGGTTTTTCTTCTTTTATTCCTTTATTATTCTATTAAAATAACAAATTCACGTATATTACTTCTGAATGAATTGTATCATAATAAAACTTTCAATTTCATTTAGTTTGTTATTTCTTTATTGTTGAAATTTTATTCATTATTTAGTTACAATCTAATCGCTGTCTCTGTTATATTTCATATTTATTATGCAAATTCATAATTTATTTAAAAATTCTATGGTTTGTTTTTTGGATTTCTCGTGTATATGACAGTTGGTGTAAGACCTCGAAAACGTGACAAATATCATAGCTGGTGAAAAGATTTGCACAATAATGTAATGGTATACTTACTCTTTGTAATCGATGTGATTGCATTCATTTTATTTCGAAATAAGTTAGTTTTTCACGGGGAATGAATCATTACCATGAAACAGTGGTATTGGCAGAGAGTTTAGTCTATTGTCGTATGGCAAAGAATTAAAATGTTGGTAACCTGTGAAATTCAGCAGGTTAATTCCAAGGTGTCATATAACTGTGGAAAATATTCATAATTGATGAGAGAAGGTCTCTCTCAATTGTGGCGAAATAGTTTATTTAAACTTTAAGCATTGAATAAACGTGGAATTTAACTTATCTGCATTATTCCATTGAGGAAATTAAGCCATTGTCGTAAAGATATCATTCAAGTAAATAAAGTAAAAAAAAAAACAAGCTTGTCGGCAGTTAATTAAAACCAATTCACCTGTTCTAGTCGATGGTGGAAAGTTTATTTCCCATGTCTGAAAACTTTTCCATGTTACGAGGAGTTTCCTCATTAGCTTTTGTTCAATATCAGTTTTGATATCAAGCGGTTTTCATTGAAAATGAATTCCCATTTATTGATTCATATAATAAAATCAATAACTACAAGCTTTTCCATATCATAATTGAATTGTATGTACTATGTTGATGCGACAAAATTGAAAATATCGAGTTTTATGTTTTGTTATTTTGTGATGTCTGTTCCATAACCCGTTGATATGTTATTGCATTGGTGAATGACGCATAAATGTGCATAACTGTTTAGCACATGCTTGATTCATACACAACCGGCGAATTTGGTAGTTTTTTTTCAACCACATCCAGACGACAGCAGACGCCCAATTATCACAAAACTACAATTTCTTTATGCGGTTATAGTTTTTCATGAAAATTTTAGTGCGCAAACAAGATGGGGTATTTTTCTTTTCCATGTCATAATGGTTAAATCGTTTTTTTCCCAATTTTCAACAGTGTTAAATTGAATTAGATGTTGTGGAGCACATAAATCTTAAATAAAAACTGACGTTTTTCATTTCTAAAATTGTTAGAAAATTTATTTCATGAACTTGAAGATTTATGAAACAAAGTTGAATGTAAAAAAATATCGAAGAACTGTTAAAGAATCTGAGGTGAATTAGAGTAGACACAACTATGTGACATTGTGTCAATTCCACAGAGAGTTGTAGATAGATTAATGGTTTATCTCGTACAAATCTACAATGTTTGTAGAAAACGAAAGAGACAAGTTAATTTCAATTTTCGCTAGACAAATATTTATATTCCATTTGTATTTGAGATGAATAACCTTTTATAGGTGAAATGAATAGTGTTTTAGATGATGCGGGCCAGTACTAGACCTCTTCTTGGTCTTATTCAATATGGAGATGAGTGTGAATTTTTATTTATCATTGGTTTCAATGCAATGTATGGCGAATAATGTTTCAGCTGTCGTAGTACAGATGATCTGAGAACCAACATTTTAATCAATTAATATTAATGAGATATTAAGAAGTCTATCGTCTTTTATAAACATCGTTTTAACATGCAATGTTCCATTTGTTACGGTTTTATATGTGTGATCATCGTTTTTATTTAGCATCGGTGACAAGTTCAAGGAGAGTACACACATTGAATAAATTTAGTTCAAAGAAATGGAATATTCAGTAACAGCGATTATCACTTTAATTCTATGCGTATTTGTACTACGGTTTCTTAAGACTCCTCTTTCTTTAAATTTATGTTAAGTAATAAGAGTATTTTCGTATTGTGTTATAAATTATTATTATTAAGCTCTGGCTTCCCATCATCATCATACGGTTAGTCTTTTTTGTTTTGTTTTATCACAGATAGGCAGCATTAAATCCATAAAACAAAATATGAATTTTATTATCCATTATAGTTAGTTATTAAATTTAGTATTATGATATGCAATTTTTGAGTGAATTCAACATTAAAACAATCGTATTTTATGCGTAAATAATAACTATTGAATGTAAATTGCAGATGTACTGATATTACTAATGGGGAAATAATCATTTATGTATAAAAAAAATTGTTATGAGGGAGAGAAGGGCATTGTTGATTTCATTGTTTTGTTTTGAAAGTTGTATGATGAATGCATTTAAAATGTCACACATACGCAAGTGGGGTCAAGCATCTCTTAGATAATGAGAATTTGGTTGTACATCTTTTCACTTTGTATGTTTACATTGACCTCAACGTAACTGAAATAAATATGACAGAGTTTCTAAAGTAGATGATGGTATACTTAATCCATTTCCGTCATCATGGTAGATTTGGTGCGATTAATCAAACTACGTTACGGCTAATTTATTTTGTCAGAAGATTTTCTTTTCTTTTGATTCGGTATCTTTGGTTAAGATTATGAAAACCCCAAATATGTTGAATTTGAATTTATATGTGACAATTTTAATAGAACGTAGCATTAATCATTGAATACCAGGTTCAAGTTTGTTCTTTGCGACACATGCGGTTTTTTATTATGTTTGCAGAACATTAAGACTGAACAATTGGGCAAATAAAAACAATATCGTTTATTATGTTTACAAATGAATATGAATTTATTAAATTTGAATGCTTTTACTTTTTACTTTTTTTTTTGAATGTTCCCATATTTGGTACAAAATAAAAACAAACCGAAACATATTATAAGAATCAACAGAATGTCTGTTTTATAAATTCAATTGTAAAAAGATGAATATGCGAATGTTCAGACACAGTTTTTTTCTTATTTGATATGAAATAATGAGAAGAAAAAACATAAATTTAATGTTTATTTTATAATTGAAGAAAAACACTCGAGCTGTTTCACTGAGAGATGTATTAATTCTTTTGATGGAATTGAAAGGAAAATGATTCCGGTGGGTATAATCAAATTCTTCATGTGCTTGAAGATTTTCCTCAATTGTTGTTTTACGTAATTGAACTGTGAGAGAGATTATTTCAATTGTACGACTTGTTAGATTATACTTAGATGAGATGTAATGGAATTCGAGTTTATGTCCTCGAATTGGATTAAAATCTAATGATTATTGGGAGCCAAAGGTACATTTATGTGTTCACCTTTGAAGTTAAAACACTAAATGTTTACACTTTAATTGCACATTATACATAATTTTGCTGATTCTCTAAATTACTATCAGATTGTCGGTGTGTATTTAATGTAAAACTAGAAAAAAAAACTTCTTAAAACTGGTCTAAATTGCATCGGACAATATTCATGGTGTTGGTATACTCGTAAACGGTTCATATTGTAATTACAGTGTTAAGTGTAATGTGCCATAAAATGTTTAAAAAGGCAATTTAATTTTAATGGAGTTTTTGTATGCCCAGCAGAGATATTCTGCTGTTGGTTTTTCTATAAAATTTCATTCCGAATTTTTATAATTTGGGGACAAAGTATAAGCGTTGCCAACTTAACGTTGTACTGGCTAAAACGATGGAAGCAAATAAATGCTATAGGGAGATCCATTGAATGTACAAAGAAAAAACAATCAGAAATGATATCCATATGCAAGATATTTAAACTGAATTCATGTGAAATGTGAATATAATCAGTGGTAGTTATGAACTTGTCATTTTTCTTTATTTTATTTCTGACAAATTTAAATGGTTGTTTGATTCTTTACTACTTAAATACTTAACTACGTAAATCATTAAAAAGAAATTCATTCCTGCTCTGTTTTTTCTCAGTCCAAGAGAATTGAATGCATTAAATCTATAAAAAGATTATGGCACTTAAAGAAGTGAAAAGTAATCATGATGGGATCCACTGCACTACTGGAGTTAAGATTTATGGTTAATTGCAGTCTTTCTGCTTGGGTGTAACTGGCGCTTGTGATTTCTTCATTGAAATGGAAATGTCTTTAGGCTATATACGTGGGAGATTCGTAATTAAATTTATATAGTATCGTTCATGAATTAGAATCCAAACTATTAAATCTGATTTCCTATTAAAAAGTTTAATGTTATGTTTAAAGTTAATCGCTTTTTCTTGTTGAGTGAAGACACAAACTAAAGACATTGGCGCCGATGGGTATGCAATTTAATTGGAAAAATATTTTGAGTGTCGATATTTTTCATTTCAATTTTCATGGGTTATTGTTTGAACTTATTTATCATTCAATATCCGATTGTTAACCGTTATTGAATAATGTCATCGTTTTATAATCACTTTCGATCAATATTTGGTATTCGTTATCTGCGGAAATAATTCGATTGAATGTTGGATTACATAAGAATGCATAACCGTTTTTGTTTTCGATTTTAAACAAAATGTGAACCCAACGATTATGGAATAAGTTATCTGGAACATGATTGAGGAAGGAAAAGGGCTATAATTCATGTCGTTTGGTCATTAGTTTAGACAATTTTTTCCAGTGATTATGATAAAAAATTTCTCTTTTCATTGTATAGTAACGAGTGCATGAAGATGGGTTGTACCAAACGGAGTTGACCAAGTGCAACTCTCTAATGACTTTTACCGTATGTGACACGATGTGTCTTCTGTTACGTATTTTTGTTTTCGTTCATTAATAATGATGATTAAAAGTAGAAAAAGTGAATGAATAGTCGCATGGTGTAGACAAGAAAAAATGATGAAAAACCAGAAAATGAAAGAAATACAAAATCCAGCTTCCGTTGGTGATACTTTCCGATATTGTCGCCATGTGAAATATGTAAAATGCCAACAACCCATAACTAATCGTGTTCATTTTAATTTATGAGAAATCACTAAAATGTACAACTACAATTTCTTTGTCCAAACATACCATTGCATTAACCTCCGCAGTTGAACTTGTGCCAATAAATATTAGAGTTTAATAATTTTGTTGATGATTCTTGGTAAAGAATTCTGGATTTGTTGGCGCCAGAAATGATCAAGAAAACGAACAAATTAAAATTGGATGTGGCTAAGATAAAGAAAAATCTTTAAATATAAAATTTTCACGTTTATAGTTTGAGTCAACGAGATCAGTTATACTGTTGGCAAACGAATTTATGTTGAATAAATAAAGTGAATGAATCTGTTGAATGATTAATTAAATTGATTTGCGTACAATGTTTTCTTTTTCATTTTTTTGTTTTTAAACATTTGACTTCCTTTAATTGTATCAATCTTTTTAAGTTGATCTAAATATTATTGTCATGTTAAAATACAAAATTTAAGTTGAATATGTAAAAGGCGAGGTGAATTTAAATACGACACAAAAACATTGACCATCATTGCATAGTGGCGATGTGAAACATAGTAACGATTATGGGATTGATAAACATTAAATTGATATTACGACATTCACTTTTACTTTTATTATATTTCTTATACCTAAAGCCAATAATATTAAATACGAAAGGCCAATGCGATTTTATAGCATCAATTCAATGTTGTATGATGTGTTTTATTACTACAAAGTATACTTTTCTTGAATGTTTTTTTTTCCTTTATTAATAAAAAAATAAGATATTGTCTATAGATTTTGTATTTTTTTTATCTTCAATTTGCCTTTGGCATTGTAAAAAAGTCAGTTAGTAATATTAATTTTATTTTAAAATGAAAATTGGCTCAAATGTCCAGTGGATCAACCTGTTTTTATGCTATAAAATTGATTGTTTTTTATATATAAATTTCAATCGTTATGTGATGCGTTAGAGTAATCATTTGATCAAACTGTTGGATCCAAGAGTTAGGGAATGATTTTTTTATTATTATTATTATTTGGGCAGTTAAAAGCTCTATGAGATTTATTAATAGCGTTGGCACTTTTGGCATTCCAATGAATGTGAAATGACTGATTTAATGGGCTGATATTATTTTGTATTTGATTTCTTAAAATTAGAAACGAAAATTAACAATTAAACTTACACTATGAAAACAAGAGTTACAGGTAACGAAATTATTAATTATTATTTGACCGCCAAGTTGAATTGGTATTAAAATCTTATTAAAGAGACATGAGATTTTTTTTCTATTTCTATTGATTTCATCAAATCTCAGTGGTTTAATATTTAGCTGGAGATTATTTAATAACAATGTTATTTGATTCGCTATGAATGTACACTGCATGATATATTTTGTACTGAAAATAAAAACCAGAGATCTCTGTACATGGTAAATGATTAATTTATGGACATGGTAATAACATAACGTAACAACATGCAATTAAAGCTTATTGAAAGCAATGATGTGAATAGAACAAGTGTTTTTATCCAAATGTTTGTGAGGGGTACAAGTAAACCAGAGATTTGTTGTATTTTTTTTATTCATTCTCAATTTTGGGTAAAGAGAAAAACAATAATTGTTTTTGTTGCCTTCAATTAATGTGAGTGGTTAGGAAATGGTTATCTATTTGAAGACGCATTATGTAAGACATAACAAGTCACCGAATCAATTGAAGTCATTGAATTGTGATTGTTTACAATTACTGATTGATCTATGGAAATAAACGGTTGGAATCAAATGAATTTTACAAAGTTTGAGTTAGAAAAGTTTGGTTTTTCTTTATTTTTTTGGATAGAAACAACATATATTCAATAATAATTGATCTGATATAAATTCAATTACTTGTACTTTTGTTAATCAAAATCGTTCAATTTAGATTCACTTTTATGAGTGCTGTGTACAGGTGACATACTTAGATTGCAGTTGATATCCATTTATAGAAATTGTTGCAATTGATTGAATAACATTTAATGAAAATTCAATTAAATCCAATATGATTTAATGAATTTATTGTTACGAATATAATTGGGAATAAATAATCAAATTTGGTGTGTTGGTACACAAAGAAACAGATGTTATGGATATGCCTTTGAACCCAACTAACAAGCGAGATGATGATTTCATCAGATTTTCTAGATAAATTTTTTTTTTCATTTTTATAACTAAAACATAAGTGAAGGATGGATTCAGTGTAAAATAGAGCATTTTAGATACAATTAAATAACACTGAGATACTGTAATGTTTATTTAGATAAAAAAATAATACAAATAACATTCAGAAACTATTTGTGTAATATGCATTCTGCGGTTACACCGTTTCAGATTACAATAAATTAATTACTTTAGCACGATGTGAGAGAAGAGGTATATGAAGATAACGTTTAGGTGGTAATCAAAATCTAGTTCAATCTAATATGAAATTCTCTTTAATTTATAGTGTTTCTTAATTTCATAATACTATTTGGGTTCCGATTAGAAATTAACTGAATATTTTTAAACATTTGCGTACATTCAGTAGAAAAGATTAAAGAAAAACAGAGTCTGCATTTCATTGTGGTATAGATATAATGGAAAAAAATTGCGTGTGGATTGTTTGCACTAGATCTTTTTAATTGTTTTAACCATCAATATCCAATGTGTGGAATGGAAAAGAAACAGAATTTACATTAAGTAACAACATAATCTTGTAATCCAATTGTGTGTATACATTCATAGAATTGGAACTAATCTCAAGTAGTATTGAGAACATAGTGAATGATTATAAGATTTCAATGGATCATCTCATTTATATTAATCTGTCATCGAGATTAAGGCAATGGATGAGATATGCTAAGAGAAAACGAGTTAAATCTTCTTAAATCAGCTATTAATTGGATGTTTACATAAGATGAACGGAATTAACTAAATAAAAATGAAAGAAAAATCCCCATCATTGGAGAAATGTTTTGCATGTTCTGGTGTACTGAATTTTAATCGTATTTTATATGATTCATATATGCAAGTGATGTTCTAATTGAAAAACTAGACTGCTGTGCAGTGATGCACTATTAGCCTGTTATTCCATGATCTAAAAACCATAATTCCGGTAAACCTAAAAAGTTAAATAAAAACAACGTAAAACTATATGGAACAGAAACTAAAGTGTTAATTATAATGTTTACATTTAATTTTATGGGTGGTGAAGTAATATGAAATTATTTTATTACGTTTTTCTCATTGGAAAATTTGTAACAGAATAAAACGTAAGAAACCCATACGTAATCATTCGGGTTCTTATGCGAATCAAATAAAGAGAGCAACGAAGAAAATGAATTAAAAATAGTCGATTTGACGTAATTACACACATTTTTTGTTGTGTTATTTCGAGTGTCTTGGAGTCATTAGCAATTAAGGAAATTAAGTTTTAATTTTTTATTTATCTATTTTCAACACAGCAGAAGTATTGGCATGTCAAAAGAGCCCAGGAGTTGTACTTACTACTGTAAATGTGTGTGTGCGGGATGTGGAAGGAAGTTTAATTAGCCATTAATTATAATGTAAATAAGAAACCAATTGAAAAAGACTTTAAATTAACTCACCGTATTTTATTGAATCGTTTTACATTGAACATAACCACAGAGTTAATGAAAAGAGATGTATTTTTATGTTTTCACTTTATAATCGTCCGGAGGAAATTAAAAAAAAAAACTGAAAAGAAAATACTTCTTATTCATATAGCACCGGGTTGCCGTTAGCAATAATTTCATTCAATAAAATTACCCAGTTGTTTTGTGTCACTCCCGTTACCATAACATAAACATATAAAAACAATATAATGTTTTTGTTTTTTTCTTATTTAAATGGATCGTTGTTTTACAATATTAAATTAATAAATCATCAAAGAAAACGTTATTTCAATTCACCCACATTTGGTATGACCCACGTAAAAGTGTTAAATATCTTAACAATCATATCTCTATTGGTATTTAAAATATGAAATAAATAATTCTTATTCGGTTAATTTAAATTAATTGTACTAAATTATGTGTGTAGTAGTTACTGTTGACAACGGGGGTTTTTATGGATCGTTCTGTGATGGTTCATTTGAATTTTTGGTGGTCTGAAGGATAGACTTTGAATTAAATGATGTACTATGTTATACAGCCGTTAAACTCGTGCCATCATCACGACTTTTAATGGCTTATTTTGGAATTAATTTAATTTGATTGCACATCTTGAATGAACATTATATTAATAATAATATTGTAATTGGAAAACAACAAAAATGATATTTAAAATACGTAAATGCTATTAGTAGAATCCATATAAAATGAAATAAAAATTATGAAAATGTGTCCCATAAATCTATAAATGAATTGGATGTAAAGTTTCACCTGATTGATGGTCGACCACAATTCTTTTTTTTTGTTATTATATTTTCCATTCAGCATAAATTATCGATTATACTTCTCTTGTATGGAAATAATATAATGGATTTCTTTCCTATGCGGAATATTATGCGAAAGTGTGTATATTTATAGAACAGAACAATTAATTTCGACATAGATGTTGTATCATTAGAATGCAAATCACTGAATTTATGAACATGAATCTATAATATGTGAATGTGATTTAAGTTTTTCCTTTCAATTCTTATGTAAATTGTTTTTTCGGTTTTGTTATGATATGTAGAATTTTGTGTTAAACATTGGCAGGTGACTGATTAGTACCGGGTACCTTTGTCTTTGGCCAAACAAGGTGAAAAACTACCAAAAATAAATTATTTGATAAAAAAAAATATCGATTACACTGAATATATAAAAACACCATCAAAGTTACAATGTTTTTATCGAATACAATTTTTGCTCATAAAACAGAATTAATCTTAACAGCAGTAAGAATGGAAATTGGGTTTTCCATATAAGAAAATTAGAGTAAAAGTAATAAACTGAACGAGTGATAGAGAGAAAGAACCATTAGAGAGCTTTTAAACCCACAAAGTTCTTTTGATTACCATCATTTTTAATGCTCGCGGTCACTTGGTCTGGATTCTTGGCTCTGTTGATTATGGAATCACTTCCATTCATATTGGGTTTTTTCTAGTTATTTTTTATGTTTTTGTTACTTCTCTATGATGATTTCGTATTATAAAGATTACTGAAGCAAATCATATGGTTGAAGTTGTTTTTTTTTTTATTTTCATTCAATACTGTAATACTACTCTTATAATGTTATGTATTTAGCATTAATTTAAATGGAAATTATACAAGCTTGAGTATTCATAAAGTGATCGCATATATTTTTATATTCATGTGTTTGAATCATAACTATACATTGAATTGAGAGGAAACATATACTGACTAGTTATAGAGAAGAAAAATGATTATTATTACTCATACTCCCCGTTTAATAATACTTTTTGAGCAGCGCCAAACAGTGTACACTTTATGGAAATATAAAAGGCAAATAGCATTTAAAGAAAATCCATGTATTTTGTGGTGTTGTATTGTATGGTATGGCAACCAGCAAACCAACAAAGTATAGATGAGAGTTGTTCACAACGACTATGACAGTATAAACGAATATGCTGGCGCGGTGTATTATGGAATTGAAATGGAATATTGAAACAGTTTTGTCTTACTTACAATTACGGACAGACGCGAAATAACACTTTTCTGTGGAACGCGAGTTTTGTGGTGTGTTTCACCTGTGATTAAGCAATAAAGGTGAATCGCAGTGTTGAGACCGAATTTAGATGGAAGAAAAATAATTGAAGAATTTTCAAATAAATCGTGAAATTGCGCGCGAGTGTTTTTCCACGTTGATTGCAATTTTGCAATAAATGAACTGAATTCGGTGGTTTGTGTTTTTCTTTTATTGTGTGGAAGACAAAATTTTCTACAGTGTAACCCCATAAAGGATATAAACGACAGTGAATTCAAATAACGACTATATTTTTTTTCCATACGAAATTAATTTTTTTTCTTTAACAATATCGATCAGATTATAGTGATTTAAGATTATCATCAGTTTGTATGTTTCTTATTCTTAGGTTTTTGTTACCTTTTCATAAAAGAATGGTTTTTAAGTTGATTGAATTTTTATGTGCATCAATCGATTAGGTTCATAAAACAGTGAACAGAATCGAGAACATAATAATTATGCTGAAAACTTACGCGTACGGTTTAAATCTTATTGAATTGATTCGTGATGAACAATTTTATATGTGCACACCTTACATGTTGAATTTATAGAGTACCGTTTTAGAGTATCGTTTGCTATCAATTTAACGTGGTTTCCATACTACTTTTATTATTGCAATGATTCTATTCGAAGAATATGATGGCGAATTAATTGCATTAACGGAATTAATGGTATTAAAAAAATATTTTTAAGTTCATAGTTTCATAATGAGTTTTGCAATGTATGATTCTAAAGTGTTGGTTAAAAAAAATGGCAAATTAGTATTCAATGGTGGGAATATCCATAATTATGATAATTCATATGCACAACTATAATCATAATATCGAATAAATGTTGGTTTTTATATATTCTTTCTGTTTGAAATGTAACTTTGGTGTGAGTTTCAATACGATTTTATCCAAAAGTTTTGTTTTCTATTGTTGTACTCAATGGTAGACATAATTTTTCCAATAATATTGAATCAACAATTCTCAATGTGAATTCTGTGTTGGTAATTTTTATTGTTCTAATTTGTTGGTGTCATTTTTGCATAATGACAACATTTCGTTTAAACATTACAACGTTTATATGTTTAGTCAGTGTTATGGTTGTTTAAATAAAATACAAAAACTTTTGGTATAGAATTACATAATCAACGTGTTAAATATGAATTAAGAGTATAGCTGAAACGTTGAATAATTAATTGTTTTTTTTTTATTTCTGCATTACGCGAAAGATTTACAGAAAAATAAATAGCAGAGAGAATTTAACTACTAATTCGTACGTGGGAATTTCTGTGGAATTATAACAATATTTGAATGAGGCGGTTAATTTTTCACAGAGTTCGATGGAATTTTTCGTATAATGTTGTCTCTTTGAAACGATTGATTGTATTTAATTTACGTTTAGCATGTGAAGACATATAATTATAAATATGGAACAGTTGATTCGTTTGATATGATTTTATCTTATAAGATTGGCCAAGATCTTAAGTTGGCAGAGATCTTCATCTCCTTCAAACAATCTTTCATAGAAATGAGGTTTGTAATTAATAAAACATTTTGGTGACCACAAACGAAATCATAATTAATGTTTCTATGAGGGACGTTTAATGATAAAACAAAATACGAAATATTTCGTTGTTCAATATTAATTAGTCTATGACATGGCAACCGATATGTGAACTGAAATTAACAGGAAAAAAAAAATCAATTGATTGCATTTGTAACACGCAATCTGTTTGGGATATACGCACACTAACGTTACTTGTTATTTTGTGGTTTGGCCTTTTGACTTAATATGGATGAATTGCGAGGGCGTCTTACCAACTATTTAGTTTCGTAATTAACTCAAAAATAAGTAGAAAAAACCAGAAAATACAGTTTGAATAACTCAATATAGTTTCATATGGTCTTTTATTGGGCCATCCACATCGAATAATAATATGAACTTTGGCTAAATTTTAATGAATTGCCCCTTAATTATTGAATACGAGCATTTAGTTTAGACCGGTTGTTTTACACCATAACTTTTAGTTAAATATTATATCGTTCATGGTTAGAAGAATAATATTTTTTTATTATTTTGACGCATAAATTAATCATTCGTGCACTATAACGTTTAATGCTACTGTGCGTACTAAAATTAACTAAAAAGTATGTTTATGATCATCGAAATCATGTACAATTGTATTGTTTTTAGTTTTTTGTTTTTTAATTCTTTTTTATGTATGTTAATTGTTTTTCATTTAATTGAACTTTCGTAAAAAAAAAAACTGTTGAGTACGATAAAAGACGTGAAATCTATAATGGAAGTTAATTTTTTGTATATTGTTTAAAACTTTTTAAAAATGAAATTAAGAAATCATGTTGGAAAACCAATGATATGAATATAATTCTTGATAATATTTTTGTTTTTTTTTTTTAATTTTCTTATTGCCTACGAAGAATTTTACATGACTATGGTGAAATATATTTTTTTTTTATTTTAATTGCGGAACAATGTTTAGTGAAAACAATCTACCATGAAATATGTTTTAACAGCAATATAATTAACCAAATGGATGGAAAATGATGATTTGTTTAATAAAAAAATTTGCATTGATTTTAGCAGAAATGTATTTAGTATAGTCCATCAGTTTTAATGGATCGTCATTAAATACCAATACATCGTCCGTTTTATACCAAGTCATATGTTTCTTGTGAGTGTAATCAATAGGCCAGTGATAAGACAGTTCTTCTTCACTAAAAGACTTTGACGGTTATGATGAATATAATTTTTGTGAAGTTATTGAGCCATACTAAATCAGTTCCGCCTTTTCTTGTTTTAATAATCACTTTTTCGTTGTATATCCACCTAACTAAAGGTATTTTCTATTTAATCAACAACCAAATTTGAATGTAAAGTTTACATTGTTTCAATATTTGATGTTTTTAAATTTATGTGCTGACTAAAAAAAGTAATAGAGAAATAGCCAAAGGTAAAATGAAGGCGACATTTGGTATTAGAATTTATGAATTTGTATATGTTTAATGTATGTCGCCTTATTTAATAATTTTATATTGAATATTATTAACTCCTTTGCATTTAAATGCACATTACGATTTTATTATTATGAGAGAAGAAGCCCACACAATCTTTACGTATCTGTCAGTCTTCAATATTAAAATGCATTTTAATGGTTTTCAACTCTTCGATCAGCGATTGTATATAAAATGTCATATTAAGAGTCTAGCCAAAAGAAGTCTTTAATTACAGTTGTTCTTAGTTTCAATCGACCAAGTCGTCAACTGGGGGATTTAAAAACTCCATTGAATAGTGTGGAAGTCGACTAGTGGAATTAAGAACAAGTCTTTATGTCAAGTTAATGTAGAATTGCCAACGAGAGTATGGCGGATATCAGAAGTCTGTTAGTGTGGTTTCAATACAATCCAATAAATGGATTTTGATGGGGGCTTCTAAGTGCAATTCATAGTACACTATCCATAGTACCAAAAATAAAAGATGTTAAAGTAAAAAACATGAAAGAAAATAACTGAGATTTTAAGTGAAATTACATTGTCAACTATTAGAGCATATCCGTTGGTATTTAATTCTGGTCTCTCTTTCACGTTTGTTTGTAGTCAATAATAATAATCAGTTTTTATTCCTGCACATTGGAAATTATGTACAGTTGTACTATATAAATGAATATGCAACTTGGAAATTAAAATGTACAGAAAACCATAAAGCACTCAATATGATCAAATAGATGTTTTCTGACATTGTTGGAGTGAAAGAAACTGAAAACATTCATTAAAATAAATTCCATTTTCTTTTCGGTTTCTTTAATTTCGTTTGGTTTGGAATATTTTTCTATATTCAGTTAAATTGTTGTAGTTTTTTCTGTTTTTTTTTTGTTTATAACATTTAATGCGAATTGAAAATGTAGTCAAAAATTAAAGAATAATAATACAATGATTGGAATACCAACAGTGAAATAAAAGATTATGGTCTCTGCACTCTATGGGTATTTAAGAAGTGAAAACATAATTCGGTTACCGGAGTGCTATTAAATTCTACATGGCTAATTACAATGGCCAGTATAGACTGGATAGTTTTAGTGTATTTTTGGGTAAAATTGGTGCATTACAATCATCAAAATAATTCAAATATGCTTATCGAGAGTGAAGAAAAAGTCGAATAATAGCCATTGATTTTATATTTCAAAAACTCCCCACGAAATGATAACTGGGTCAATATAGGAATGGATTAAGATAACAATTAGACGATTTAAATTATTTACTTTTTTGAGACCGCAATACGGCCGGCGTATTAAATAAAAGAGAAAGGCCAATTATATTCTCATAATGGGCTTAAACTGCAATAGTATTTTAATTCAATAGTATTATCGATTTGTTTAGATGCCAAACACTTTTCATTATCAATTGAATTTATTTTCCCATTTGTTAACAAATAACCATTTAATGATCCTCAGAGTGGTGTTAAATATAGACGGGCAATTAAAATATCTTTAAATCTTATTTTTTTGTGGTTTTTAAAAGAAAAATACAAATTACAAATTATAATTTCTTTTTTATGAAAAAGAAATAAAATAAATTCTTATGGAGTCGTTGAATTTCACGCACTTTTTAAGTGTTTGGGATATTAGTCGTCATATGAAACATAGTAATTTTGTATTGAATGAAATTGAAACGTATTATATTTCCAATTAAGTGAATTTTCACATAATGAACGCATCACTGTGAGATGTCCAAAATACAAGTGCTAGTTTTTGTTTTTCTTTTCTTTAAGTGCTGAATGCATAAATTAAGTCTTGGTATTATGATTTCCGAATGAAATATTATAGTATTCAAGTGAATTGAGGTGACATAAACATTAAAATGAGTTAAGAAGAATAATAACATCTTTGCGTAGTTTAGAGGAAAAACAATAACAATTTAGTTATGGAATTTGTCACATACGATTAAAGACAATTTTGAATAGAAATGAAATGTATTTATGATAAACCAGTTGAATTACTAATTGTTTGGATTTATTTCTTTTGGGGTGGGTATTAAATGAGAGAACCACGAATTGTTTTTATGCTTTCGTTGAAGGTGAGCTGAATTGTCACGTCTCTAAATCACAATGAAAATACCTGATGATATTATGATGGGAGAGTAAATAAAAGCTTTTTAAAACTTCATAAGTCATAATGAAGTTTTATGTTCCTTTGAAATGCAAAAATGGTAAAATTTGGGTCATAACACATTTAAGTCATTAGAGAGAAAAACTACTGACTATGAATAATATTAAATGCTCATTTAAACGCGAGATATTTTTTTTATTAATTTACTGTTGAAATTATGCTTAAATAGGTATGTTTGTGGTGTACACATAGCCATGAATTCAGATAGAATGCGTATTGTTATCAAGGTTGACTGCATAATAAGTGCATTTATTGAATTATCAAGTATTTAAAGCAATTCAGTTCGTTGCTAATTACGCATATTAAACATTTAACGGATCTATTGGTTTACCACATAATTTCGTTGAGTGTATTGTGTCTCTGTATTCTTTTAAGTCAGCTAAAGCGTTTTCAATTAAATGAAAACTGAATGATTATGGATTGTTTTGACACATTAACATTGAAAATGCGAAACAATACAATGATATGAGATTCTGGGGGGACCATTAACTTAATGGTGAACGATTTGTAGGACAATTGAAACGTTTAAAGTAAAATTGAGGATTTTTCAATTAAGGGCAATTAAATTGAATCACGAAATTTTAGTTGTGGGGAGACCACACTTGTTGGTGTTTCAAAGCATAAATTTAATGGAATTGTTGTTTATTGTTATGAATATCAAATCAGAATGATACTAAAAAGAAAACTGAATGCAAATTGTTAACGATTTTAATCATTAATTCGTGTCTGGTGTCGATATAATTTACTGTATAGTGAACTTTCACACCTCTAAGTAATAGTTGCTAATTGGACTAATTATAATGCGTCTTAAGCTCGATGTTTGCATGTTTTCTATATCAAATTTATGTTGATGAACGGTGTATCTGTACCTAGTAATTTCGTGACTACTTCATCAATCATTGTAACGTAAACAGAATTCATTGAGCGAAAATATTTATAATAATTTTTTGATTTATTTTAACTCCTCCAAACGATAAGTAGACGAATATTTATTGTGCTTTTGATGGATATACGAATAGAATTATAATAATTCCTTAGGTAAATGAATATTTAATTGTCTCACGGTGGTAATTTGGTATACGAGTTTGGATCATATGAAATTACAGAGATTTTTAAAAAGAAAATTTAAAATCACGACATTCTTAAAATTCATGTTATTTTCCACGAATAATCATAAAAATGACTTGAAAGTTTGCAAGTGTGAATTTTGTGTTTATTATTTTTATTTTCTTTATTTTGCATTTAGTATAGAAAGTGATAATTTATTATAAGAGGTCTGGTTTCTTACCGAAAAAATAAAATAATATTGGATTAAGATTAAATGAATCAAATAGAAGATTTAGAATGGATCTGTGAACAATATGGTACATTATAAACAACCGATACATCTTAACATTCTGATTTGTTTTCTTAAATCATTACAAGTGGATACACTTGTTGTTACTCATTTAACCAGAGCTTTGAAGTATAATTTTTATTTATCTGGCAATTAATAATTGTAAGATTAACTTAATATTGTTTTTTGATATTCCCATCACCTTGTGATCACTATGCACTGAACTGGTTAATGATTAACGTAATGTGAAGAGAGAGATAGATTAGTGGCACTGAAACACTTTGTCTGTGAACTTTGGATGAATTTTTTTCTTTTTTAATTTTATTTAAAATAATATTGTGATAGATTATTTACGACATCGTTACAATCAAATCAACTAATAACATGTCACACCATTAATGAATGAAATCCATGATAATTAATTCAATATTTGAATTTAATATTTATATTTTTCTGATCTTTACGAAAAATCAAAATGATTCAAACCAAAGCTGTTTGATATTTAACAATTTACCTGGATTTATTAATAAAATACAACGTTTTTATGGTAATTCAATTTATTGTATCATACGGAGTGTTTTCTTTATAATGTGTTACTAACGTGAGGTTTAATTTACTTATACCAAATCCAATAATGTTGTCTCTTGCAAACAAGAAATGTTGAATAACGAATTAAATAGCCAAATATTTGATGGAAAAAAAGTCTCTTACTAACGAGAAAGGTAAATATTATTCAACGTGATTGTTTTTATAGTTCAATTGACGGTCAAGTTGATTTTGGATTATGAGATCAAGTAAATTTTTTGCAAATCCTTTAATCGAATGACTTCATTGTGACTTTTGGTCATTCAATATCTGTCTAGTAATGTTTACCTGTTACATAGTTCACCTGCAATCGAAAGACAAACATTCAATCATTCATTGTGAATTTGTGGCTTGAAAAACAAAGAAAGATGTCATCAGTGATTTTGATGAATTTGAATTGAAAACCACAAACAATCAATCCTACCCAACCTTTAATTCGTTTCATATCAAATATGAAGAGCCAACGATAGATTTTTCTTTTGCACATAAATTTGCATAAATCGTTAATAAATAAATTGACTAAATGGTCGTTGTGACCGTTAAGCTGTTATTATGCAACCATGTTATAGATGGGCGTTTTGTAATAATATTTAATTAAAAAGAATTAGAAATCTCTGCGAACACAGAAAACTTATGTTTGTGGTTTTTCATTTATGTAATAATTAACCGATGACCAAGTAAAAAAAAAATAGGAATTACAGGGTTTTTTGTAAAATTCAAGTTGTTTTCTAAACCATCAGGTTGGTTGACTTTATTTTTATTTTCTTTCTAATCGTGATTGCAGCAGTTTATAATTGAGTTTACCTAACATAGATTCCATTGGAATGTGTTTAAGTTAGACGTCTCAACGGTGTCTTGTAAACTTCATAAATGGCAAGCAAACAATATTGGCAATTGAAGCGATGATTGGTGTAATATGTACGACAAAGAATGATGAAAATGTTTAATATGTTATTATTTTACCTGGAATTACCGATCAAATTATTGCTAGTCTAATCAATGTATATATGAGAAAAAAAAATAAAATGTCTATGATGATTATGAAACAACGAATTAAACGGTTAAGAATGTGAAGAAGCCAATTGTGTTATGGTGAAGATGCGGAGCACGGGCCAAAGATGAGATATTGCATATATGATTTTCAATATGTAATGATTCAAGGTGAAAGAATATACATTGTTTCCTTATTAACTTCACTGAATTCAAATGAAATTTTGCTTCTTTTTTTCCATAAATTTTAATGGTAATCAGTTGAATTTATTGATTACTGTTGTTTTTTTTTAAATTAGAAAGTAAATGTACAGTTTTACCTTCAATCCTCTGTAATATTTATGAATCGTGATGAACGTATCAACCATATTCGGCCACTATGATTATGTTACGCTAATCGGTCTTTATCTTGATTTATGGATACAAGTTCGTTATACCTTTACATCAACGCCATCAGAGATGAGTTGAATCTCATATACCAATCGACTCATGTATTAGAACTTTATCCAACGGCCAATTTAAATATTTTAAATTTAAATTTATTGTTCAATTTGTTCCTCGTTTGGAGCTTTTCATCGAATTAGAATTAAACCGTTTTTCAGTCTTGTGTTATTTATTCTTTCATCATCGCATCTTTGTTAATGTCACCCACTCATAACGATTAGCTAACTGACACACAGTGGTCTTACAATGTGTATGAGTGTCTGGTCTTATTGTAGATTATATAGCGGAATTGAGTGGGGGTCTTCTGACAAACAGAAAATTAATACTAAACCATACAATGCATTCAATGAGGTTAGGTTGTTTTTTTTTCCATTAAATTTCATTTAAAAACGAATCATAACAATTGAGTCACAATATATGAATTGTAATTTTTCTTGTATTTTTAAAGAATCACTTTATGTTTTTCTTTATAGAAAATAACAACTTTACCTTTTTTGTGGCCGATGAATCCGTTTTTCTTTTTCGATTTTAAGTTTTTTACTTTTGAATTTGTCGTTTCATTTGGTTATTGAAGTGCGGTAACTTTTGTTGGGTGTGAAATGAATAAACTTCTTAGTCCAAAGTGATTTGTTGTTGACCCCTGAGGGAGGGCAGCAATGAAATGATGATCGTTTTTTCCATAGTAAATTTATTCTTAAAGTTCACCGATGCTGAACAATGATTCCGCTAGTTCGGGTGGCGCAAATCAACTTCATAGAACCCGTATTAACAGCTTATTCTATACGTTCTAAAGTTCATGTTTTTAGTGGCCTATTAAAGCGTATTCATATGATAATACAATTCAGGTATGGTTCGTGTTGATTGGACCACAGTGTGTACAATATGTGCGGACATTATTAAAAATCATCGAAATATAAAAATGATATGATGGTCATATATCAAAACTGATGAGAATGATGTTGTATAACAAAAGCCATCATAATGTTGTATGTTGGCCCATTACGATATTTTTGAAAAGAGGATGTTGAATTTAATTCTCATTATAATTTCTGATGAATACGCGGAATAATAATGTACAGTGTTCTACTGAGAGGATTTTTATTTTTTTTATTTTGAAATGGACAATAAATGTCGGTTTAGTTCTGAGCACCTTTGAATGATGAGTTCTCATTGAAATAAATGATTGTTCGTTGTGTATTTCTTCAGATTTACTTCTTATTGTCTCTTCAGAAGTTGCTTAAATCCGATTCATCTAGTTGGTTTATTGTTGTTAATTCTGTGGTTACTGAACAGAACACTAAAAATCCAATTGAACGATTTAGAGACGAAGAAAGAGAGAGTATGAAAGAACATACTAGAATAGCATACATGAGTGATCCTCTTTAGAATTAATTTGTATGATCATTTGATTCGTAATGTTAATCGTAATGTTGGTATTGAATATAAACATTTCCATTATGGAATACATTACTCATAATGTGGTAACGTTAAACGTATGGTACGATTGGAATCCATATGAGTTCTGTTTATTTTTTATTCATGTTTGGCTTCCCAAAAAGTGTGGAGGAAGGAAGTAATTCACCATGTATGAAACATTATGCGGCCAAAGTAATGATACACTCTTTATTTATTACGATTCCATTTTCAACAATTTCCATATAATTCATTTATTATGTTTCTTAATTTTGTTGAAAAATAAAAACTAAACGAACTATTTGACGACTGGTCGGTCTTTCACTAAATGACGACAGACAAATGAGTGAAAGACACAAGAAAATGAAATCACCGTATGTTAAGATCCCATTCTAATATGTAAATTATGTCAGATGTGGACGAGTATGTCGTTGTTTTAACTTGAGCTCATATGCACATTTAACGATTAGGTAATAAATATGGAACCCCATATAAATTACGCTTGCTGTTCAACGAATATATGCGTGAATGAATATCATATGAACTGTATAGGTAGTACGTTACAAAATGATTTCTTACAGTCCGAATTTGAATTACATACAATACAATATTGAAAAAAATACGGTGCCAGACCTCTAGAGAGTTACAATATTACTGTCACGCTGTATCGTGAGGTGTGCAAGTAAAGAGAGCTGAATTTATGGCAATAATACGTTAAACACCACCTGTATGAATCGCTGAAATAGAGTGAGACAAGCAGAGGTAGAGAGAATACAAAATAACAAAAACAGCAAACGGCACACCAAAGTCCCCTATTAATTACAATTTAAGTTTCAGTTCATACGCACGATTGTGTCTAGTCAGACCGGAGATTCTAGTTAAATACTGTTTGGCCATACCGTTTGTTTAAATGTGCGCACGTTTTCATACTTGAATCTTACCGATAACGTTATAGTTTACAGCATAATTAAAACACATAAAAACAAAAATTCAAAATCAACGTTAATTAAGTCTTTAATTGGTTATCAATGTTGTGTAAAGAAATTCCAATTCAAATGATATCCAATGTATTGATAAACTTTTAATTTTTATTCAGGTATAATTAACTAAAAAACCCAATAGCCCATTAATTTTGGGAACGAGTGATACGAAATTGAAAGTGTATAAAACGAATTGAAACGACGATACCGATAGTTTGGAAGTGAAATTGTTTTTTTTTTCGGTTTTAGAGAAACAACAAAATAGAAAGAAAATTGTGTCCATCATTTAATTAGTTATATTAACTTCATTGTTGGGCCAATACTTCAAAACTAAATAAAACGAAACCAATTTATATTTAGAGAGTGTCAATTTAATGAGTTTTCTAAATTAAATTAAAAGTAACAATTACTTGAGTGTTATGTGTGGAATTTGGAATAAATTTAATGCGAATTTAGAGTATCAATATACTGAAACAAAGAGGGAAATAAAATCATTGTTTATTGGTGGAAAAGTCATTTGATTGCACATTACCTTTGAAATAACTTGTGTCATCAATTGATAGTGTTTTGAGAGAAATTTTAAAGTGATCAATTTGTTTTATTGAACGAATTCACTCTGCGGAGTGTCAAATTGAAAGGAATTAATTATCAGTTTGATTATCAGTGGAAACTATGCCTGAAACGGATATTCAAACATTTTTACAATATCGTACTGGCAGTAGTAATAGTTCAAATCGTAGCCGTAGTCCAACAATTGTAATTGTTGGGGATGGCCGTAGCCGTGTACGGCGTGTTGTTAAAACAACAACTCGTCATGTAACTGTGGTCAGTTATTCATCCCGACATAAGGAAACGAGTACAAATACCAGTCACCATGTGACCACTGTTAGAAGGTAACAACTAATCATTCATAATTAACATCTAACAACAGATTTTTAACTAAACAAAATAAACAATTTAATTTCATTTTAAATTAAATTGTAAAAACATCAATTTCTGGAAACTGCCAATTCACTTAGAGATTGTATGTGATCCCATAACTTATAATAAGAATGTCAGTAGTCAGTAGCCTCTGCTAAAAATGCGATATTATTTATTAAATGTTATGTTTAATTAATTCTATAGTGGATTTTCCACTAACTCACCAGGTGGAACAAGTGAAAAAATAAAAACAAAATCTTCAATAATTTGTTGTTAATGTGACCTTTAGAGTTTTGAATGAGAATCACTAGTAATATAAAGGTATTTCATTTTGATTTTCCAATCCATAATTTTTTTATTTTGCATAAGTGTTGTTAGCTGAACAGTAAAAATGAAATAATAAACAGGAACCTTGAAGTCTACTTGTCTGTATGACGCTGAAACTGAAAAATAAAAACATGACTCTATGGCTCCATAATATGCAAATAGTTGAAACAAAAAACATTAAATTAATTATTGAATTCGGCATTAAAAAAATTTGAACGAATTGAATGTGATTGTGAGACTTTGAATGCAATTTTTGTCGTAAAACTACCTGAATTGACAAAGTGTTTTAATAATAAAACCAGCAATGTACTAAAAGAGCAGAATTTACATCATTTGTCATGACTCGAATGACAACAAGAGAACTACTTATGTTTTGTATGGACGTTTTTCACATTTATGACAATTTTTTGTTGATGCTTTTACTGCTGATAGTAACAACAGAAACGTTTCATTTCATTTAATTGCTCAATAGTAATTTTCAACACGAGTACTTTATGGTGAATACATTGTGTCCATCATTTTTATTTGGGGTTGCATTCAGTATGGTGTGAACTCTGGAATTCATATGTGCAATAGTCCACAAGAACTTTGTATTGAAAATGTAATAAAGTTGAATGATGCCTCTTTGATGTTAGCTACTAATTTCATGTTTGTTGCAAGTAACGTACACAGATGCTTTTTAAAATTCGTGGAATTTGACTGTAACCGCCTGCAGTTGTGAGTGCATCATAATGAGAAATTGCGAAAATAATAAAATCGGCATTTGCAATTGCATTCTCGTGACTAAAGCAATAAATGTCGAATCTAATGAATCTTATTATGAATTTACTAAGAGAGAACGAGAGATAAATAGACAGTTTTGAAGGTGATTCATTTTGTGTATTTGTTTTTGGAATTCATACATTTTAATGGTAAATAGTAAATAGTTAAATTGTGAATTTCATATGCGGCAAAGACAACGACTATCGCTCTATTAGCTAATTTAAATAAATGCAAATTTCACCTCATGAAAAGTGAGTTAATCCATTTAAATGGGATGTCTTACTTCACTAGTTTGTATTGGTCATTCTCTTCTAGTCGTTTCTCATATGAGATAATGCTGGGAAAACTTTTTTACTTTTTCTTTGAATTTGCTAGTTGGTATATGCGATGTTGGTCAAGCATTTTGAACTTTTGTTTAATCAAGTGTTGTAAGTATTCATCATAATTCCATCATTTGATTATTAATCGTCTGATTATGACTATATAAATGGAAGTAGATAAATTTTAAATGGGATGATATTCATATTCGATTTGTGTAACAATGCATATATTAATCATTAAATTAATGTAACATGGAAAACATTAATTAAAACAATCGCTATTGATTCACTGTATTGGATCAAACATTTCCTCAATTACACGGTCGAATAGATCACATTCTATAAATAAATCAATTGTTATTTAGTTTATTTACTTCGCTGTGTTGATTTTCAATATAAGTTCTGTTTATTTTCTAAAGTACATATAATATTCTCACTCCTTTTGGATAATTCACAATGAATCAGTATTTATTCCCAATTGAACAAAAATTTTATAGACTCAATGTGATTTATTTATATAACTACGGATTTGGTTAATTAAGTACCAAAGTTTTGTGTCTTATAGCACACCTGCATTTTAATACATTTACGAAATATCAGAAGCTTGGCTCAGCAGCAGTAAACCTCAGCTAATAAACAATGTTCCAGATTGCAAATAAATTTTGTATATTTTGTTTGACTGTTAAACAAAAAATTGTATTTTAAGTCTCTCGTTATAATAAAACATGAAACATTGCAAAATCAATTAAAACACCAAAATTAAACTTTAAATTCTATTCAATGTGTCCGTTCATATTGAATGATTTCATTCAACTTTGAATAACAAACAACGAACTGTATTGATCTATTTAAAAGTCGTCGTCATGCAATTAACTAAACAAAAGTAAAAATAATTAGTGATTTTCTTTCCAATTGGTTTTTACTCTCTTCGATTAGTGGTGGTACGTGCAATAAAACTTTGATTTTGTGTTAATTAATCGAAATTAATTTTAATGATGTTGTAATGACTAATTTATGAATTATTTTCATTGTTTATCTGATTTGGGGCACATCAGTGATTGTTTTTAATTGTAGATGAAAATTTATATTTTTATGTTACAATAATAAAACAAAACATTTGTTTCTTTGCAATTATTCGATATCTGTTGTGTTCAGTTGTAAAATGGTCTGTTTTTTTTTTTATTTTGGGAGGGAGAATCAGCTAATTACAACATTTTTACTTACAATACTCTCAAATTATTACACTCTCTAATTTCATGAAGGCACAATTAAGCTAAGCTTCATGAAAATTATGTTTTTACTTTGTAATTTCTGTTGTGTTTTGATTGCAAATTAAATAAACCACCTGGTACTCTGTTTTTTTTATGTTTATTGGCCAACCTATACTTTAGCGTTTTGTTTATCACCTGTCAGTGAAAAGAGAGCATTGTTTCTTTTGCTCGATTTATGCCAAGATGTTTTTTTTTCTTTTCTTGGTCCACTGATTTTTTTATGTTTTTATTTTCGTTGGTGATTCAGTATCGGTTGTGTATCATTATAAAGTGATCAACAACAAAGTGAATGACCATTAGAATTTTGGGGTGTCAAAATTGAACCAGAAACCGTTTAACAGAAACGTAGACTCGTGCCAGTTAAAATGAGTTGCTTTGGATTTCTAAGAATTAACTGGCAAGATTCAAATGTCCATATGATGACTTCATGGTTCCTTTGGGTGTATTTGCTGTTCCTTATGGCGTTGGCAGAATGCACCTGGCCCCGTGCCGTATTCTGAGTGGTTCATCATTTCACTTTTTTTAAGGCATTGCCAACTGAACAACATAATTTTTGGTACCGAAAATTTTTAATCATTTACTTGTTGCTGGTGTGTTCAGCCTGTCTGTTATTCAATTGTGTTTACCATGGGTTCAAGATCGGGCAGATGGTCAGACCTTAACCGAAACTTAATCAGATATTTTTGTTATTCTTTATTATTATTGTGAGTTGAAACTTGATGAATCCATTTATGTTGAAATATACTGATTATCATACAATGAACCTTTAAGTAAATTTAATTCAAGATCAAAACGGCTCCTTCCCCAAATGAGTATGTAAAATATATGGATTTATCATACTAAGCACTCTGTTTGGTTGATTAAATATTTATCTCTAAAGAGTTGAACGTGTGGTGTACTGCACCACTGGAAGGAAACACATACATATCGCGTGCTATGAATCATATTACGAATCTCATAAAGAAATAGAAGGTAAATTGTACATCTTATTTGTTGTTGTTGTTGATATTTCGAATCTTACAAGAAAAATAAAATATGAAATGTCTCTTAATGGAATACTAGTTGGATGTGTTAAACAGATCTAATCAGACTTAAAGTGTATTTTAAATGAGTGTAGAGTTATGTCATTGATTTAAATTTGATTCGATTTGATTAAACCGATACACGATATTATACAGATAAGGAAAGAAGGTAGTGAAAAGGGTTAAATTTATTCTAATTTAACCGGAAAAATAGTGAAAGAGAAACGTTAAGTAACACGAATCAATTGAATTGAATTTCGAATTCATGTAGGCATATTTAAATTATTGACGTTTGGTAGTAGTTTACAATGTTGTACTGAAAATGCGGTATGTATGAATTGCGGTTAAATAAAAAGAAACGGATGACTTTCATCGCCTCACGGTAGAAGTGCTGCTACCATATTATTTTATTGCGGTCCAGTCAATTAGCTTTTCTAAATCACGATCTATTCCATTAAAAACATTAATTATATGTGGGAGCGTTATGTGTAATACTTTCTATCAACTAAGAATTTTGAACTCATCCAAAACAGAATATGAACTTCTTTATTGCTTCCTTAAAAATTAAATCTAGAAAATTTGTGTGTAGTTCAAACGATTGAGTGTTGGTTATATTGTTCACAGTAGAAAAATATTCACCAGGTGAACTAATTAAAAGATTAAGATGGTTTTGTTTCAATGACTTTCCGGTAAACAACAATTCCGATTCACCTATGATTAATTATCCAACAGAGATTACCATCATAATTGTAGAAGGTGAATGATCCCATGAATACGATCATTATGATATGAATTATAAATAAAAAGAAAAAAAAAAGAAGTTTTCTATCTTCACATCGTAATTCAGTGGTACCGCAATACAAGTTTTAATAAATCGGTTTTCTTCATTAAATTTCACTTTCTATTTTCATACGATTTAAGCATATTTCATTATACGGTTTTTTGTGTGTTTTTTTTTTATGTTCCTACGAAAATCATATAACATTTACATTACCGTTGTAGTTTTTCTGTGTATATCAATTTGTCGTAATGAGATATTATTTGGACGGAATAATATGCACTTCACTAAGCCAAATGTTATGTGACAACATACAGATATTAATCATACAACAATATAATCGGATGAAAGTGTTAAGTAAATATTCGGTTATTATGAGATCTTTAAATTGTCAGTGCGTCAAATGAAAGTAAACTTTGGTTAAAGGAGAAACGGCCAGTTTTAATTAATAAATTTGGGTCCAATGACGATTTATGGGTAATTCATTGGGTATACGCTTACGGCAAATAAAAACATATTGTTTTATTATGCGGTAATAAATATTACGCGGATGCAATTTAATGCTTAAAATACTTTTGGGTCATTTTTATCTCAGGCGTCATATGAGATGATAGTGCCACACAGGAAGTGTGAATTTAAGATGAATAAATAACTATAATTCATTGGGAACAGCAGTGAGTCCTGTTAGGATGGCTTTCTTAATCTTTTATCATGAATACTTGAGAAAAAACGAAGGATATAATTGAAACTGTTTGGATAAAAATTCACATCGAATGTGATATGTAACATATGTGAAGCGTGACCCAATCATCTTAAGTAGAGGATATTAAAGATTTTCAAATTATCAGCTCATTTAACATGAAACATTTTAACTGTAATCAGCTGAATGTAACAGTGATGGAGAATTAAGGACACGAAGATATGTAATACCTTTGTTATCTGTTGGCATATTAATGTCTTGAAATTTCACAATGTGCAACGGATCTGCTTACAACCGCACTGCACCTTCGACATTATTGAATAAACACAGAACCAATTCTTTAGTTTCAGAAACATGAAACTAAACCGATATGTTTTCGTACACTTTATTCTTTCATTACAATTGATGCAAAACTGAAACCGACCGATAACAGCATGACAAATTTGAAACAAACTAAATTGTTTATCAAGGCTGTAGAGTTGTTGCTAATTCACCTTTACGGTTGACTATTTATAATTGCAATTTATGCTAAATGAAATTATGTACGGTTCATCTAATTGGCAACGCTTCTAACGGGTGTTTTCTATGAACTCAAGTGGGGGGCAATTCGGTGCATTAAATCGATTGATGTTAATTACATTATCATTGGTCGCTGAAGGAGTTTTTTATTGCTGATAAACGGTGTTTTTTATATGGGTCGTCTAATAGGTCCTTCTACGGTTGCTAATGATAGCATCGCCTTTTAAGTATCAACAAGAAAACAGAGATTTTAAAGGTAAAACCGTTAAAAGAGATCTTTTTAAGAATCATTAAAGATCTTATAATTGATTTCACTTTAAATGCATTTGATATGCGTATGAAATGTTGTTTAACATTTCGTAGATACAAGGTACAAAATTATGATCATTATGTTGTTATTTTTATGTATTTTTGTTGTCTTTCTTTCCTATGGAAGATAAAAAATTTTGTATAAAGAAATCGTTTAATATACTGAAATTGTTAATTTCAACTTGGGTGGTCAAACGTATTTGGTAAACTAATATCAAAATGCGAAGCCTTTATTGAATCTAACTATTTAGACGGTTTTATTTTATGGATTTTCTTCATTTTATTAGTTGAGAAACGTCGCTTTTTTCATAATTCATTTGTTGTATAGATACATACTAAACACAGATCCATTCAATAATTAACCGTGAATTGAGGCTGATAGTCATCATTTGATGCCTCTCAATTCTTTTACTAATATTTTGTTTTTCTTGGATTCTCTTAATTCAATGGGATACATTTTTACCTTCGAATGAAAAAATTCAATTGAATGAGGGAGTCTACCGTTTGTATCATAGAAGAGTTATAATTATACCGAAAAATATTTGACCTTTTTTGTGATATTAATATATTATGTAATAAAAATAACATTATTACATTGAATAGCAGTTAGATGGAGATTATGATTGAATAATTGATAATTTTAATGTGGAATGTTTCAATAGAATTTGTGTTACCATGATTTGCTTCTTTACAGTGTCTGTAATGCTGCATGAAGCAAGCAAAGATTAAGATCACGATTCAATTTGCTAACGAGCTTCTATAGTGAAGTGAAGAGAATTATACAGGCGAAGAATGTTAAGTAGATACGAGATTTAGAGTCAATATTGTAGATCACATAAATATTTGCATTGCAAATTCTTTTCGGAATAATCATAAGAAGACATTCGTGTTTATGTTTGGAAATGATGTAATGACCATTAAGTGTCGTTAAGCAGCATTACCTCATTATTTGATTTGTCCATATTCAGAACTGAAGATGAATGTTTGGTTACACTTTGTCTACACAGCAATAAGATCATGACGTTGCTATAAAAATCATTAAATCGACATCACGTACTTTACCTGTATCGTCAATCAACCATTTCTATTCATTAGCACCTATTGAAATCAATATCGAATTTTTTAATTTTGATTTCTTAAAGTTTTGAATTTTCTTATGAAGAAATTTAATCTTTTGTTAAACGCACGTCGTTGACTAATTTTATTATCCACGTTATTATTGTTCGATTACCATTTGATTGCCAACAACGAATACATAATCGTTTTATGTTTATTATAATCGACTAAAGACGGCCAGATAAGACAGTGTCTGCATATAAAATTTTGTAAAAAAAAAAAACAAGAAAACATTATTTTTGGGTAATAAGAAATCCTTTACACCAGTTCATTGCATCTGTTTATGTTTAAATTTGATGGCGATAGTTTTATATTATATCCAGAGTATATCAAATATTAAACACCTTGTGATCTGGTTGTGGTTCCAACAAAAAATCCATCACCAGATTATGGTGATTTCATCTGGTATAACAAAAGCATAATATTCGATACTGAATTCACTGATAAATTATATTCAGTATGAACTGGAAACTGATCCACAGACCTGTAAGAATCAAAGTATTTTCGTTTATATTTTGGGATTATAAGATAAAAAATTGTTGAATATCTGGAACATAAAAAAGAAGTCTTTACATTAAAGAAGAACATGTGCATCTAGCAGTTTTATAAGAAAAAAAAATAAATCGAACAGATTTTGGGTATATTTTGTTCATTATATTGTTGATTGCATTCTTATTGGTTTGTTAAGGTTTTTTATGAAAGCAGCTGCTGCTCTTTCATGTCTTCACCATTTGTTATTATACAAATACGTTGATTACTATTGAACAGACTCTGTTGTAAATACAAATCTTCTGGATAAGGATCAACCGTAGCGAAATAATACTTTTGAATGAATATCCAAGTGGATATTCATCAAAAATAATTGTGTTTACTCGTTGATGAATCGAATTTCTGTTGGTCCACACCAGTTGCATTGGAATGTTAATCTCTGCAAAAAGTAAAAACAAATTTCATCATAGAATAGTAGAAAGCGAAGATATACCTGAGTATTCTCATTCTTTATTCAAGATGACCAAATATTTGTAAATGAACAAAGAATAGAAAACGAATTCAGTTGGAATCTAATTAATTAAAATCGAATTTAATTTTATTCGATAAAAGCTTTTTTATTTAAATTGTCTAATGTATTTATAATGGAACAGATTCTTAGTTGTTCTATTTAAAATAACCAAAGTGTTTAACAGAATAAACCATTAGATACAAGTGTCATAAGAATAAAATATTTATATTGAGCAATCAATAATAGACTGGCGTGAATATCAAATAATGGAATACAACAGTATTACCATAACCGTTTAATCCACTGTTGGTAATCATAAATTTACTCAATACACTAACTTCTATTAGAAGTTTTATTTAGAAATGAGAATTATAATCATTTGATAATTTAAATTACTTTTGGTGCTATAGAAATGCTTTTAAGCATGTCATCTGTCTGTTACAATATCTATTATGTTCTGAATAAAATTTAAAAATGTTCTTATTATTTGGTAATGGTATAAATGAATAGGAATATAAAATAATCGGTTGAACCTCGAATGAATCCATTCAATTTAAGGAATACCATTTAAATATAAAAGATATCATCATCTCTTGATCTTATATTGGGCCATAAAATAATCGAGAGTGCTGAAGGAGAATGAGAGAAAGAGAACGTTGTATCCATTGAATTGGATTTGAGTAGAAACCTGAGCAGCTGATACAAAGATGAATTATATTGTTCCTTAGATTGGGACTTTTTCTTTTCAAAAAATGGAATAAAAATTGTGTGATCACTTCTTTATTCTGGCCAGAATCCTTGGCACATTGGTTCATTTTTCTTTATGTTGCTGCTACCTGACACATATTCGATATGCTATGGCTGGTCTTTTATGTCCTGAGTTACACCAATACTCCACAAATGACTTGAAACCAATGACAGTATGAAAACAACGTTCAACAGGAGGCCCAATACTGTCAGTTGTTGTAATGTTGAACATTATCACTCAGCCGTCTTTCTACTTCTTTATCCTCGACTAACGTATTAGTTTCTTTCTGTATTCTTGTTTTTCTTCATATACAATTTTCTTCTTTTCATATCAGAACTTGAACCTTCTCGACCGGTAATATTGACTTATTCTTTTCCATGGTAATTCAGTTTGAATCGGTACGTCGCGTTGTTTAGTTTAAAATTCATTCAACCTCGAGAAATTCGATTTTTGTTCTTTCCTGAATAGTGATAAACAGACGATTTTGTAACTTGAATGCATTTTTAATTCATGGAATAAAATTTAAACGAATTAAATGTGATATTCCGTGATCACACGTATACCGAGTTTAATTTAATTTTTCTCTTTTACGTTTTCAAAGTGGTTCATTGAATTCTAATGGATTAACCTTCAATATTAGCAGTAACAAAGTGAATTGTGTTCTTGTTTCATTTTTGCATAAACGAATGGAATATTTAATTGGAGAATCATTATATTGTGGGTGTCGTAACTGTATCAATACCATATCATGGTTAATTCGCTAATTAAAATTGAAATATTCAATTATGAAATGATTTGATGGAAATTTGTATTTTCTGCATAAATTATTATTCAACTGATGTCTATTATTTGCAATATATCAATTTTATTTTATTCGAATTTGATATGGATTTTTATATAAAATAATAAAAAAAAATTTCACCATAGTTGAATGTAATAAATAAAATTAAATTGGGCACGTAAAGAGTTCTGTGAATAAACGGTAGCAATTTTATGGTTTAAGTATTTTCATACATAATGAATTAGGCAATCATCCATTCATCAAATTCATCTGGAGATCATAACGTGAAATATAAAACGAATTAAAAATTATTTTTTTAAATTTTTGTGTTACTCTAAGTGTTTTTCACATGTATTAAACGTTTAAAGAGCACCAGTGCCAATAATTGTTATTGTTTGAAGTTTTTAACATTATAAATGTTTAATCAATGAATTGTTACCTGTACACGAAATGAAAAGTGTACAGTTGTTGGTCTGAAGTGTTCAATTATTATTTTCCTGAGTGTTGCATTTTAATGAAAAATTTGTTCACTGTTTATTACCAATTCGTGTGTTATATGAGTGTATATTGAGGGAAATGAAAATTATTTGAATTTAAAAACTATTTAATATTTTAAATGCAATTGCAATTTTAAATGGTGTAGGAAATTCATTTATTGTTTAATTATAATTGAATGTCTGCGCTTTGATTACTAAGCAGTCACTTATTAGTTACTATACAATTTACAAACGAAATAATTATTTATTTTGTTTTTATTCTTCTGGTGTTTGTGAAAGACAATAATTTATTAAAGGAAATATGATTATTTGCATTTCCGGATTCATAATTGATGCAAGGTATATTAATTATAAATAACATTTTCTAATTATAATTATATAAAAATGTAATTCACGTTGAAAGAAACTCAATTTTATAATTTAAAGTGGTTACTCTTTAAACTTGAAATTGTTTATTTTGACAAGTCACTGTTCTTATCCATCCCGGTTGTTGAACGATAAGACGGTCTATTTAAATACACTAAATGTTACCTGAATATTATGTGCATTACCTCAATATGCCATATGGACTTAAATTTCATTGGGACTTATCCGACATGTGTTTTTTATTCTCACTGTTTATTGAATCAACTTGGGTTTAGTTGCTTTTAGTATATAAAATATTAAACCGTCACTATAGAAATAATACCACATTGAATACCTTTCTGATTGATTGGCCAAGTGTAACGATGTCTCATGCGTTCACCTATCCATTGTGTACATTCGAAATATATAGTGGTCGATGAGAGAGTTCGCTGATATTAACAGTGCTGTTTTGTATTCAACTGATGATTTATTTTAGATATAATACTGAATATATATTCACAGGATAATTAAATGAGGACAACTGAATTATTCTTTATGGTTATAAATAAATTATGATAAAATCATAGCATAATTTTGTTCTTTATAAAAAGTAAATGAAATGTTGAATTAAAATCTCCATTAATTTAATTTTCAACCAGAGTTGTATGAATATTAAAAGCCAACTATTTGAGTCCCTTGATGGATATCTATCCATTCTATCACCATTATTCTTCTTGATTCAAAATTCGTTAAAATGAAATAAAAAATGAATTATTACGACATGGCATCGCTTATTAAGGTATTGTTCTCACACCGTCAATGGCATAAAAACCTTCTTTTTAATTACATACAATCCAAATATTAATTTAAAGTCTGCAAATGTTGTCCGTCAGTGTTCTATATTATTTAGTTTCCACTGAATCGTGAATCATTGAATACGTTGCCAACATTGAAAATAAATTTTGCGAACTGCAAATCATCAATTAAAATATTTTCTTTTAAATATTAAACAAAGTCAAACAGTTGAGTACAATTTCCAAATCAATGATCTTGAGACTGAGAAGAATCTTTGAATCTGTAGTTGATCTTGGCAGCTGTTTCTATTTGTTGGTAGCAATCCAGTTACAATATTATTCAGTTCATTAAATTAATTATAACCATAGAGTCTATGTGAATGCGATTCAATGCAAATGTGCAATATTTAAAATAACCACAATTTCATTACCATAATTAATTAGCCACAAAAACTATCAACCATTACCAATTAAATAAAAATTAAAAATACACTTTATGTTCATACATCGAATCTATAATTAATCTCTAATTAGTTTATGATTCAAATTGCATGGAAATCACTATAAAGTTTATTAATTTGATTAATGTCTTATGTGTATGTCGACAAATTTAATGTATTTCAGATGTAAATGTTAATTAAGTGAATTGCTTTAATGTGCTTCATTGAATATTTTCATGAATTCACATTGAAGAATAATTTTTTTTCGTTATAATTTAGTATCAGCAATTATTTGTAGAATATTTTAATTAATGATCGGTTTTTATTTTCTAATTGTAGTTTTCCACAAAAGGTGGCTGATCGTCCATCACCATATGCATCGTCACAAAGCAGTAGTGGTGGATATGTTTATTTGCAACAACAACAACATTATACACCACCCCAGCAGGTGGTGTATCAACATCAAACACGACAACCCGTACATGTGAATAATCAACAGCCAGTCCAGACAATCCATAAGAAAGGTTCAATCCGCAATGGTGGTGATATTTTGAAAAGGACGCGAACACAAAATGCGTAAGTCTCTTCTTATTTATTTGATCCAGTTCTTATTCATTCAATTCTTTTGAATTGTTCGTTAATGGCTTTATTTTGATAATGAAACGAATCAAATGTTGATCACACCTGAATAGCGCTACTAATGATCATGAGAACGTAACAAAATTTTTGGGTTTTTAGTTATGACATTTGAATAGAAATTTAGTTTTTTTGATATTCAAATAAGAGGGTAAATGGGATATAAGAAATTTTCCTTCCGGTCTTCATTGACAAAGTCTTCTTTGATTATAGAGGGTAGCTCTTAATTGTTGATATTTTGACCTGTATTTCTTGTTTATTATAACGAATATCAATGGTCATTTAGTTCCGGCTTCCTTTGCTGAATTTCTTAGTTGACATTCATCGTCCTCAATATAAACCATCAATGGTTTAATCTTTCTATTAAGACTGTTGTGAATGTATCATCATAAATAGCCTCCTTTGATAAAACGAAAAAACTGTTTGATAAAACTTTAGAAATACTATGTTAAACAAATTCCATATTTTTTTATTATGGTTTCATTTTGGAAACAAGTCGTCACCTCAACTCTCTAGGTGATCTGTTTAATTTGTTTTTATTTTATGTTCACAAATATCAATTTACCGGTAAAGTTTTGATTTCATTGAAATCATTCAGTTTGTATCATTTGGGGGTAATGTCGTTGTCTATGACTATCACTGTTTGTTGATTTGCATTCACCTTCAAACATGACGCTTTGTTATCTGCAGGGAGTGCAATTAAAATAAACTAAAGTAAGATGACTCAGTCAACAAAATAGCCCATGGCCATGAAATGGTTCTTGAAATGTTTTCACATTGGAATCTTCTGTGTGTCCTTTTGTGTTGCTTGTGCAATACCGCTTTTAACGTCTTGTTTATTATTGTCAAGTGAGATAAACAAGAATAAAATGTTATCATTTAACAAGTGATAAGGTTTTTTTTCCATCATCAAAGGAGAGTAATTTGGAATGCTTTTGATGAGTTCGGGTTGATTGAGATATGGAACACCCATTGGACAATGTGTGGAGACACTAAAGAGACCAATGACATTGTTATTTTTCTTTTTTGCTGAATGCCTTCTTATATTTGCCGCTCAATTATCCAAGAAACATTAGAAGCATTTGTGTGGTATTTAACGACATTTCTTACTAATTTCTTTTGTTGGAGAATGGATTTTTTTCTGAGCAAATATTTTACTTAATTCTTCACAGTTGACCTGAGTGATTAACCCTTATTAACATATTTCATGTGTCCAAAATAAATGTTGCGTATCATTATTGTGGTTTTGTTATTCTCTGGCATTGAATTATTTGCCATTTTTTGATAAATATCCAATCAAAATATTGCATATCATGATGGTTTGATGGTAACCTAAAAATTCACCAATATTCTTATATTAATTAGTGACGAAAAAAAAAAAACAGAAAGTCAAATAAATTTAAGCAAGATAATTACTTTGTCCATCTCTTGAGTGTTCACACGGGAAGAAACAGTTTACTTCATTTATGCAAATTATCCATCAATTCATTATTTTTATTCTCATTTCATTACAATTCTTCTCTGGACTCCTTACGGGCTGTGGTTTAAAATCAACGATAAATCTATTGTCTAAGATGTCTATAATATCGTGAGAGAATTAAGTATGACTGTATTTTTGCACAAAATTATAGAAAACCTACAGTCTCTCCATGTAGTATTGAGGTCGTGTAGCCAAATCACTTTGTCCTTCATTTCAAACTCGACTCACTAAAATAGATAGGAATACGTATAATAAAAAAAAAAACTGTTTAGCATAATTCACATTGAATTTATTTTTTATTTAATATCTATGGCATACTGGACACACTATGGGAGATAAAATTGAGTCCGAGATACGGGGAGTGAATAAAAATTAGAGTTTCACTTTGGTCTTTATCTTAAATAAATATGGAATCGAATTGTAATCAACAGACTAGTTCCACTATACACAGTTGTATTAATAGCGATATAAAGCCAATTTACGCCTTTAAAATTAAATGAAATAACATGAAAATTAACTTTAATTAACAGATAAGTAAATACGAAGTTAAGAGTAATTTGAACCGACAAAACAATAACGTCAACCTGTGGAATACGGGACAATGTCTTATTGAGTAGCCTTAATGCTGACGATTTTATTAACTGAGTTTTACCCCGTTCTCTATCGTATATTGTCTCTCTAATAACATGAATGATGAAGTACATGAATATAAAACAACAATACAAATTCCAATTGTGAATTGTTGGCTACTCATCACACATCATGACAAAGTCATTTTGAGGAGAAAACTTACGCATTGTTTTTTGTGATAAATAACTAAAAAAACAACAGAATTTTGCGGTGTTGAACCGTAGGTTTTTTTAAATGATTACAATTACAAATTATATTTAAAGTAAGACACTTCGTTCCGATTGAGATTCATACTGTTATGTATCTTATTTAGTGAGTTACTTAAAACAATTAAATTTCCCTATACGACACAATCCATATGTATAATGTGAATTACTTAGTTGTTTTTATTGTGATTTCATGTGAAATAACACACATTACAATCGGTCTTATTGTATACAACTTTATTAACGTATAAGAATTGAATGAAGCTACAACTCCAAGAAAACAGACAGCAAAATAATGATTATACAAAAACAACAAGATAGAAATTGAAGCCAACAGAATATTTTCTTTCGACCGATTACAGAGCAACAAAATAAAAAAAACTAACTTTACAGTTTAACGTTACTTAAAGTTATTCGGTGAATTCAGTTGAGCTTTACCTTCATTCACGAAGTGTACGTAATTCATATGTTCAGTACTTGTATGTCTCTTTTACTTAAATTAATAATAATTTTATTTTTGTTATAATTGTGTGTCGTCCCTGTCTTTGACGTCGTTCGGGTTATTTGAATATTCTATAATTTTTTTGTTCATTTGGACATTTAAAAGTGTTTCATATTAAAGAGTCAGTTTTTAAAAATAACAAAAGTAAAACTTAATGAAGTTAAGTGATACACGATAAAAACAAAAGCAAATGTCTCATATGACCATTGCGCCATATCAGTGATTTACGATAACGAAATAACAGAACGGAGGAAAAAAAAACATTCATAATTAATAAAAATACAAAAATGAACAAAACTTACGTAAAAGTAAGTAGAAACTGGTGAACACTTTGCAATCTGATCTCGTTCCCAAATGTAACCTGATGAGGGCGTCTTTTAACAAAAGAAGTAGTGGTTCTTGAGTAAATTGTTTTTGGTGGTGTTACCCATTTAGTGATTGTGTATGAAACAAGTTAAGATAAAACCATAAAAATTTGTTCCGTATGTTCTTAATTATACTGTGTATTGCAAGTAATTGGATTAAATTACTCGGCTCTATAAGTGGATACTTTCAATATGTTTTTGGGTAAGCAATGATTATCTTAAGACGATTAAAAAAAAAAACTATTGAGGCAAATCCAAGAAAAATGGTCTGAATCGAAATCTAATTAAGAGACGAAATTGCATTCACTTGTTGGTTACGTGTGGCGCTGAGTGACTGAAAATGTCAATTGCAATTTGTTGCTACGGCAAGTGAATCGATTACAAATATAGGAATTGTCATTAATAATGTAATGGAACAGTTTAATTTAAAGTTTTTTTTTTTCATTTAAAATAAAATTATGTGGCACACGACTTTAGGTGTTTCTATTGGCAAAAATTTAATTGGTTTACGTCTTATTCATTCTAAGATCCGTTTCAATTAACATACGAGTACAATTGCATACATTGTGATCGTGTATCACATTTAGAATAATCTGTTAGTATCAGTTGTCGTATGGTCTAATTAAATTGTCGCCGTTGTGTAACTAATTCTTGATTCTAACTGGCATAAATTGATGGCTAGTAAAAGAATGAATATGAAAATGATTATAAATTCATTAAGTATTTGCGTTCTGTCTTCTGTATGTGTATTGAGTCTATTGAAAACATAACCGTTTATTTAAAGAAAGAAATAGCTTTTAACATTTAACATTTTAAATCAGAAATAGCATTGGACATCGACTTACCCATATGATATTTGTGAGACCTACAAAATCCCCACACACTCATATCACTGATTATTTAGGTTTATTCTGACCGTTCCTCTTGCACACATATGATTTTTCATACGTTTTTATATTTTATTTATGTTGACTCAAATGAAAATACCTGACTTCTCTTAATACGGAATGTGTATATGGATGGGCTTTAAACTTTACTCAATTTCAGCTTATTAAAATTTTTTTTATTTTTGGCTTGAATGAAACTTAATCGGATACCGTCTATTGGAAATTTTTCTTTTTTGGGTTCAGTAACGACCATTTAAATAACAAACTGATTAACAAACATTTTAATAAGAACACTGTAACTTTTAATCTGGAAAAGATTTTCAGTTGTGTAGACGGTTTCGTTTAATGCTGCGTTCTGTTGTTATTAAGTTGATGGAAAAGTGTCAGAGGTATTGAAGTGATTAAGTGTAGTTGCTATTTTTTCACTAGACACAATTTATTACAATAAATAAATTGTATGTAATCTGAGTGATAGTGCGAGAATAATTAAACATTTTCATGTATTAATCACTTGAAGTGGAACTTTGTTGGTTTTTTATAGTGCGCAAGTGAAACCTTAAAAGGGTTTTCTATTGTATACAGTGCATTTTCTTACTTACTTACTTCAGCCTTTTATAAATTGAAAAATTTTTTTACGTAAATAAGAAAACAAAACATTTTACTGTGAAAGAAAATTAATGGGGATACGGTGTGACATTTGAATGCAACGGATGTGTATAAAAGACGTTCACTAAACAGTAATGAATGAGCTGCGAAAAATTTATTCTCTTTTATTGTCTGACTAGTTGCATTCAAATGGATGAAAAACTATACATACAAGAAGTTTAAATGAAATAAAAAAAATTTAGTGTGACTGCAGATTTATAATCGTTGTCTGAATGATGAAGGATTTCCTTATGATGGAGCGTGAATTTTATGTTTTATTCATTTTCATGGACAATCTAATTAAATGACAATTGAAATAATGATATGGTGCGCTATCTTTATATCGCATTTAGGTGAAGTTAATTCAATTAAATTTCATTGAAATTAAACCAAAAAAGCGACGAATTACGAACCAAAGACTCAGTGAATGTGTATAGCTTAAATCACATTGAAACATTTGATATGCGTTTCAGTTGGAAGTGAAATAATTATGATTGTGGCTTTCACCAGATTGTTTTACCGAGACGACCTTAATCTCATCCCAAATAAACTAATGAAAACATTTCAATATGAAAATGGTGTATGATACACGCATCATTTTATAAAAATCACACAATTCTATTCTATTATAAACAAAGATACGCGCAAATAATTAATTAAATCACTATGTAATTTAAAATTTATGTTTTTCTCTGTTAATGGGAATTAGTTGTGTTTTAATATTTTAAAAGTAAAAGACAAAGTGAAATTATAATTTTTGTGTAGGTATTTTGAATGACGCGTTTCATTAAAAAGATATTTAGTGTATCATCGATTTAATAATGTTTTTCTATAATCGGAATTAATTAACCGCTGCGAATCGATTAATAAATAGATATTTATATTTATGTATTGTATACCAAACAGATACATAATTTTAACGGTTTAATCATCATAAAGCGGAAGAATACCATACAATGACGTTCGGAATGGGAACAGAACATAAGTAATACTCATATGTTGCGTTGTGGAGCTTAAGTTGAAGGTGGCGGCGCTTATTGATTTAGTGACAATTTTCATGTGAGGGTCGGGAAACTCCATTACGAATTTTGTATGTTTTCAAAACAAAACAACAGAACACAAAATGTAAACTACTGTAATATATGAGAATACATTATCATAGTGTATGAATTCTAATTAATATTAGTCAAGGCGCATAGAATAAACGTGGAAATTTATAGTTTTCTGTCAACATAATGAGGATTGTGTATACATTTTGTGTTGTACAGTTCCACACATTAAAGAAAAATGCGGTCACGTTCCGTAATCGAAGAACAAAATAACACAAAGGAGATTGTTTGTATGTTGTGTTTCAAAAGGAATTGGTAGCACACAACCAAATCGCCGCTTAAATAGACATACTTTTCATATAAACTTATTTCGATTTTCCGATTCAAATGAAAATTTCCCCATGAAATCGACCAAAAATGAAACACATTTACGTATTTTCTGGTTTATTCATCGGGAAAATAAAAAAAAAATATAATGAGCGAGAAAATAATGAAATAAATAAGCACCACAACAAAAAACATCAATAAAACAGTAGAACGATGAGCCTCATTCGGATTAAAACAAAAAAATTATTGTTCTACATATTTTTCCTGTTGCATCAGTCAGAAATTGGAAATTTTAGTAAAGAACAGAGTGTATTATTTAGAAAGAAAACATAAAGTGAAAATTCAGGAAATATTCACAAAAGAAAACGATTAAGTCTTATCGGAAATCCTCAAGTTAATTGTGTGAACAATTGTCGTCATCAAACAGTGAATTATTGACGGCTGGTTGTCGTGTCCATATTGAATATAAAATTGCGAATTCGAGTGTTATCAGTATCGGTTCGTTTGGAATGTAATCAGTTAAATCAAATTGAAATCGATAAGAATTTTATTTTCATATGAATTCAAAAAAGAATTTAGTTTTCAATGTTAAACGGTAAGGTGTTTATCTAATCCGTGCCACTGATCTAAATACTTAGTGTTAGATTCGTGGTCCTTTAAAATAGACTGTTTATAAAAGTGTTGCATTTAATTTGTGAATCATAATCAAATTGGCTTAGAAAATAATGAATGGTTTACCCGTAATAGCATTGTAACTAGACAAAAGACGTACAGTCTGAGACAATTAAATACTGAGACGTTTACAAAGTGTAAGGCGAATAAATTGAAAGACAAATCAATGTTGTTTTGCATCTAATTATAGATGAGGAACCAATCTGATGTGCAATAACAAAGCATTTTATAATGTACACATTCTAGTTCAATTACCATCGCATAAATACAGTGTAAAGTGAAACACAAATAAATTTCCATTTGAATTTAACCTAAAGAACCGTTTAAAATTGAGTGTTGTCATTCAATGGAATTCACAATATTACAATAATCAATCGGTTTTGAATGATATATGTGTGTTTAATTATAAATAAACCCCAAAAATATCTATTTTAATTTGTTGAACAGAAAGAAACAAAATCAAAATAAAATTTTTGAAAATAAATCATTAAAACACATCGTTAGTGTATTATAATATGGTCTATTGAGTGGAGAGTCAGACTGAGAGTTAAATAAAAAGTCAAAGTGGAACACCCATAGGATAAAACCGCCATATATTTACATTCACATAAAAACAAAGTGAGGTTGTGTAACACATAAGTAGGAAGAATTTTTCTAAATCGACACTAAATGTGAAATTTTTTAAGGAAAAGTGTTATTTCAAATGTGCCGGAAAAAAATAGCATAACGTGATATAATAAAATAAAGAAGCAAATAAAGAAAAATGCGTTCAAATACATTAGATAGCCTTAGTGAAATTGGTGGTGGCGTCGCCAGTTATTTTAGTAATGTGCGTGACGATAGTGGTCTATTTTCGTTGTCATCATCGTCAGCCACTTCATTATCGTCGTTATCAAACGGTTCGTTATCCAATACAAAACCGTATCCATCGATGCCAAGTTTAGCATTGGCTGCAGTATCAGCTGTTGTTAATTCAAATGCCATTAATAAACGGCGGAATAAAAATTTAATGATACGAAGTCAGAGTCTTGCACCAACATCACTTGTAACACCAATTGAATGTTCAAAGACGTTTTCAACAGAACGTGAACCATATTGTGATAGAAATCAACCAAAATCAGCTAAATATTCGTGTAAATTAGAAATTAAATTCATATGGTAAGACTGCATCCAATAGTTAATGAACGTAAATACAATTAAATTGGCGCAATCAATTATCAAATAATGTGTAATTGTGTACATGGGAAATGATTAATAAATGTGTGACCTTCGATTTGATACAAAATCAAGTGAATAACACGTGAATTGATTAACTTATCAACGGGTCGATTAATTTTTTAAGTTAAATCACAGTTGAACCAGAATGATAATTCAGATGAAAGATATAATTCTTTATACAATTATCATTAAAGGAATTGTAAAAACATTTATTAAGAAGTTACGTATTTGTTTAATTCATCCAAATGATTTTTAATTGAAAGAATAATATAAACAAAAAATTATTCAAATTTTAATTCACTGTTGGGTAGTGTGATTTAAAACCGCCACGTCTCATCTGTTTGATTGATTTTTATTAAATTCAAGTTAGGAATTCGTTGATGATGATGTTTATTTTGATTTATTCGATCCAGAATTTTGTGGGTTTTTCCTTTATTCTAATTGAACTATAAGATGTGCTTCTTAATTCTGTTATTATGATATTTGTTTGAAGTGTTATATATGTACATCGTATGATTGTTTATACGATTGTTCTATGTTTATTAGTTCATCAAAAGATATCAAAAATAACAATATCATTGTCGATTACACATAAATTGATAATGTTTACTACGTTATCAGGTAACATTGGTTCAACTGATAGCTATAAAATGCGGTAATCCCTTTAGATAAAATAATACGTGAGTTGAGTAATGTTCAACATCGAAATATTCATAAACATCTTAATGATGATTTCTCATGCGTATAATGTTTTACTGCGATTCCTTTATATTGAGAAAATGGTACATTATGGTCTAGTGAAATAAGATATGGCTCTTTGTTTATAATAAAATGGTTTCCAAATATTTTAATTTGAATTTTGAATGCATCTTCTTATAATATTATTCTTGTGAGAGTTATTTTACTCTCCACTTTTGTGGTTTACTTGATTGTACTACATAAATTTTAAATGTTGTCTCTAGTCGGTTGTTTTGATACAAACATATAGTTTTCAAGTAGAGAGGGAAATCTTATTTTTGGAAGTTGTTGAGAGAAGATATGTATAGTTTTGGTGTGACAGGTTGATTATAATCCGCATAAATTTATGGAAATTACATGCAAAATGACACTTTAATTACAAATACTTGGTCACTATTAGCCAGCAGTGATTGTATTAATGATGGAAAAGTGCATTCGCCTCTTCCATAGTGAATCGTTTAATCATTGCATCCAGCTCATTAATTTCATTATGGCCTTTTGAAAATAGATGATCCCATATATGAGTTGTTGTGTGTATATTTTCTATATTCCAAAAATAGCAGCCCATTTCTCTAGCAGATCATAGAAAAAGGGTAATCTTGTGTATAAGAAAATTAAAGTCTACTATTGCGTTTAACTTAGTTTTTGGTTCTTTTATTCGTAAATGTCTGGAATAGAAAAACCGAAACAGATATTCTTCTATCCAGTGGCAATCCTCTTCTATTTGATTTTAAACATAGTCAGTTAACAAAAGTTGTCTTTAAGTAGTGGGCCCAACCTTCATTTATTACAAATTATAAATTAAATGTTTTCACTATTTTTTATTTTCTGAAATTATTCATTTACAATTGCTTAGTGTCGATCAAACGTTTACGTGTTTCATTTTAACACAGAAGTCAATCTCCTACAGACAATGGACTATAATTTTAGGTTTCACAATTGAATTTAAAAAAAAAAAATTAATATCGTTTGATTCAATTCATTGAGAAAGTTTTTATTCATTTAATAATCATCTATTACATTGTTGTTCAATTACATTTAATTTAAATTCCTATAATTTTATATCTAAATGATTGTATATTAAAATCTGTTTTTTTCTATATTTCCAGGTACGAATTATCACAAGATTTACTTGATAAACAAATTGAATTACTTGAAAGGAAATATGGTGGTGTAAAAGCGCGTAATGCTGCAATTACAATACAAAGAGCCTTTAGGCATTACACAATGGTAAAGAAATTTGCCTCAATCACAGCTATGGCCAAAGCAGAAAAACGTTTAAGTCGTCGTGTTATGATGCATCAAAATCACACCCACATTGATGGACGATCGGATGATCAACAGAGCCAAATCAGTAATGAGTTGATTGATCAATCAGCACAGCAGCCACAAAAAGTGTGCGCAATGTAAGTTTATTATAATTATTCATTAGTCTTTTACTTATTTTAATACTAATGAGCCGTTTTGAAAATATTTTAGGATCACAGCTACACCTCCTGGTTCTCGTGTTACCCCAGTTCGTTCACTATCGCTACGTGAACGTCGTAGTCTCGATGTTAGTCCAATTCCTAGAGCACAACCTAATAATTCACCAATGGGTGTATGGAACCAAAGCCATGGTACACCACCAATGCAACAGCAACATTCACATCCACACGTAAATCTATTACATGCGGAACAACATTATTATAGTCCACCGACACCTCAACAATATCAACAGCAACAATTCCATCCGCCACAAGCCCATCAAATACAGTACAGCCAACAAGAGTACAGTATGAATTTGGAGTCACCGCAATCAATGAATTTATCATGGAATTCACATCACAGTGGCGGTAATTCACCGTATTATGGATCATCATCACAGTATTATATGCGTTCTCGTTTGCCAAGTGGTTCATCACCAGGCCCTGGTCCGGTGACTGTAACAGCCGGTGCCGCAGCCATAGCAGCCAGTAAACGTATGCCACCAGAAGTACCAAAACGTACATCATCAATTACGGGTCCTGGTGGCCGTTTAGAACATCGAATTCGTTCAAATGGACTTTGTAAAACATCTGAAAATGGTAGCTTAACATCAGTTCAATCATCTGGAAGTGATAGCAGTGCTGATCGTATGCAATACTGTGAAGCAGCATCAGATCGTTCCAATTCACCACAATGGAAAGTCAAGGGTAATATTATGATTGCTCAATCACCGGATCATATGAACGCAAATTGTCCGGTAACAGAAAATGAATGTTCCAGTTCGCATACAAGTGCTGCACAATATTCATTGGAGCATCATGAACAAATGAGTACACCAACTAGTTACAATAAAGTATCAGAGACAATAAGGAAACGACAATACCGTGTAGGATTAAATTTATTTAATAAAAAACCAGAGAAGGGTATTGCGTATTTAATACGACGCGGTTTCTTAGAAAATACACCACAAGGTGTTGCACGTTTCTTAATATCACGTAAAGGTTTATCACGCCAAATGATTGGTGAATATTTGGGTAATTTACAAAATCAATTTAATATGGATGTATTGGATTGTTTTGCCGCTGAATTAGATTTATCTGGTATGCAAGTGGATGTTGCTTTACGTAAATTCCAAGGATATTTCCGTATGCCAGGTGAAGCACAAAAAATTGAGAGACTGATGGAAGTATTTTCCCAAAGATATTGTGTCTGTAATCCTGACATTATTGGACGATTGCATTCATCTGATACTGTAAGTAATTTGTCTTGATTCAATTGGTAACAGTTACTAATTTCATTTCAATTTTTTAGATCTTTGTTATGGCATTTGCTATAATTATGTTGAATACAGATTTACATACGCCAAACTTAAAACCAGATCGTCGTATGCGTGTTGAAGATTTTATTAAAAATCTGCGTGGTATTGATGACTGTAACGATATTGATAGTAATATGTTGATGGGAATCTATGAACGGGTTAAATCAAATGAATTTAAACCTGGCTCAGATCATGTAACACAAGTGATGAAAGTACAAGCAACGATTGTTGGTAAAAAACCAAATTTGGCATTACCGCATAGACGTTTAGTATGCTATTGTCGACTATACGAAATTCCTGATATTAATAAAAAAGAACGACCTGGTGTACATCAACGTGAAGTTTTCTTATTTAATGATCTGTTGGTAATCACAAAGATCTTTAATAAGAAAAAGAATTCCGTTACGTACACATTTAGGAATAGTTATCCATTATGTGGAATGGTGGTTACACTACATGATGTACCAAGTAAGTGTTGCAAATAATTCTTATTCTGTGTCATTGACTGTACTAATAAATTGAATTTAAATTTTTAGATTATCCATATTGTATTCGATTATCACAGAAAGTGGATGGTAAAGTATTGGTCACATTTAATGCACGCAACGAACATGATCGTTGTAAATTTGCTGAAGATTTACGTGAATCAATCAGTGAAATGGACGAAATGGAGGCATTACGTATTGAAGCTGAACTGGATCGCCAGAAATCAGCTAGAGCTGGAAATCGAAGCACTGGTTCAGAGAATCGTGATAGTGGTGTTGCTGATGTTGAAGTATGTTCTGGTGCATTCCAATCACCTCAAACTGAGGTACAGCCTGAATCGCATTTAAAACGTAGTGCATTAAGTAACTCATTACTGGATATGCATGAACAATGTGAGTTTTAATCTGGCCAACTAATTTAATCAGAAGTGAAATAATTGACAATTTCTCTAATTCTTTTAGTTGGTGCTGAAAAGCCACAACGTCGCGGTAGTGTTGGTTCATTAGATAGTGGAATGTCCATATCGTTTCAGTCAACATCGGCCAGTACTGGATCACGGAATGGAGACTCTAAACTACGATTAATACAACATCCAGCTGGTGCGGCACAGCCAGTTATAGTACATCAAAATGCTGGTGTCCATGGACAACATCAGCCCGGTTTTTTGGGCGGTATTTTCCATAAACGTGAACGAAAATTATCAAAATCTGATGAAAATAATCCATTCGGACGTTCAACTGAAGTTTAAAGCTTTGCGGTTAATACCTCCGAATTAAATCGAATTGATATGAAAAATTCATTTCACCTGAATCATTCATGTTCTAATCAATGGAAATTTAAACCAATTTAATGGCCCAATGAACTTGAATTACTTATATATCAGTCAAAGTTATTCGTTTTGATTGTACTTATCACAATCGTTTACCGTTGAGAATAATGTTGAATAAGAAATACCAAAATGTATTACAATTAATTAAAAATCAAGGATGGAAATTCTTTTGTAGATAGTGATGGATTTTTATAAGAATGGTTTTCGAAAGGCGTAACCGATATTAAGACATGTAAAAAGCTCCCCAGATTAAGATTACTTTAATTCTAAGATTTGTCTCTATTGTAATTTAACTTGTATTTTGTTTTGTTTTTTTTTTTTTTATTATTATTTTTTGGTTTTGTGTTTCATTCTGTCTCGCATCCAATATATGCGAAAAGAGAAGAAATGAAATTCAAACAAAGAATTAAATATTTGTGTATACAGTTTCTCTTTCATAATCTACATATATATTTATGTATAAGTCTATTTATGACACAGTGAATCGTCCTCAATTAATTACATAGTAATTTGTACAATTTATTAAAATAACAACTGTGTGAATAATTAATTGAAAGTGGATAATCCATATAAAAAGTATAAATATTGAATTAAAATACAGCTAAAATACAAACAAAATGAATACATTAGGAGACTCTACCTCAAATTGATTGGATTTTATGGATCAATTTATTTAGAGGTGTGAATTGAATTAAGAAAAGAGTTCCACAAGATAAACAAAAAAGTGTAAAATGTATTTTCAATTGCTTTCTACCAAATATATTGAATGAAACAGATGAGAAGGGAAATAAAACATTAAACAAAAATGAAAATTATAGAAATGTAAACGTTAACCGGCGAAAAGTTTGTAATTTAAATTAAGTAACCACTACGATATTGATTAATTGATAACAATATTTACCACTAATCAAGTCTAGTCTTTTTGTAAATCCTCTTTAATTGTAATACCATAAAATTAATTAATTTTCTTTCAATCTCGTCTATGAGTTTTGATTATTATTTTTATGTTTAATTTTGCGGTAAATTCTATGTAATGTAATTTTGAATTGTTTCTTGTGTGATTCCATTTAAGATTTATTAAGTGTAACATATAAATGAAAACCAACATGTTTAAAATTTAAATGAATAATATTAATGGGATTTAAAGTTTTTCAACAAGTACATTATATTGGAGATGAAACTAATCAAAAACATAATTAATGATAACAGAAAAAAAAATATTATATTGATAATTAATGATTCTAGGTAGTTTAAATATTGATTTCTATAATGGATTATATTCAACCCTTGATATAACTTATCAATGATAATTATACTTGGATTGAATTGTGCATAATATGTAATGAACATATTTATCATTATGTATATGTATTAATAAATACAATTCAATATTTGAATACCAATGTGTTTCATTTAAATGAGATTAAAGTGTAGCATGAAACAGTTTCATTTGTTTTAAGAATTTTGAAATTTGGTGGAGAAAAATTTCTAATTTGAACCCCTAAATGTATGTAAAAAAAAATAATCTTACACCTGGAAGTATGCAAAAATGTTAGTCAAAAGGTTTTCCAAATTACATACATTCAGGCGTAAATTGATTTCGATTTGTTATCCTTCTCTCCTGGTCGCCTGTTACACCCGATACCAAATTAATTGAAATTTCCTTTGAATTCTGAAAATTTTTCAAATGTTTTCCGATGAAGATGTAACAGGCGATCATAAATGAAACAGGCAAAGTTTCAGAAACCGAATATGGTGGCGCCCTCATCGGAAAAATTTTCAACTACAAAAATGAAACTTTTGAATATCTAAAGTTTTAAAAATTGCTCCTCTAATTGCATTCATTCATGAAGATTCATTCCTTGAAAATAGTTAATTCTTAATAACCGCTTCCTTTGAATCACTGAAACCTAAAAACAATCTCCTGAAATATAAGGGTGAACATTGTAATAAAATAACAGTCATTTAATCTTTTGGCAATCACTTTTCATTTATTTGGCATGCGCTAGATATTGACAACATTATGTTTAACATTAACATTGGAGGTACCCACAAACCGTGTGTGGAAGGAACTGCATGCTGTATTTTCATTTTTACATAATTTTATCTGCATTGATTTTTCTAATTTAAATCATTTCTTTGCAATTACACCAAATCATGGCCTAATTATAACCACTACGATTAATTTAAAATCAATTAATAGTTAAGTGATACAAGTGATATTTAAAAATGCATACTGTAATACATTTAAAAAGAAAACGTGAAATCAAATTATTCAAATGCTTTATATTTTTATTAATTTTCCTATTCATATTAATTATAATTTTATTTAAATCGCGTACATCTGATGGTGATATTGAATCACATACAAATTTGGTGCTACCAAATCTATTAAATTCAGTGCAATGGCCTTCTGTATACGGGAATAGTGTTAAGTCAAATCTAAATAATAATAATTTACTTGAAATAATACCGGAAAAATATGATGAGCATAAAATTAAAACACGCATAATACGAGACAAAATAAAACGTTTAACGTCCTCCAAGAACTCAGATGTGGTATCACCGAAACCTTTAACGGGTCCAAATGGTTCCCCCACAAGTGATGTAACCAGAAATATTCATATATTCTATACCACACCAATCAAATGGTATTACATAAGTACGAATAAAGATAGTACGCCAAGGAAAACTGTAAATGTCATGTTTTATCCAGCACTTGGACTCTACAACTTATTTGAGCATAATATCATTGGTAAACACTTTAAAACAATCCGTAGTATTGGTATTGGGGTGATTATTATCTCCTGGTCACCCTATTTCTCAGACAATGATTTATTTAAAATACTTGAGATAGCTCATCTGGAAGATCTTCAGGTGGCAATCGAAATAAAACATTATGCGAACAGAACCAGTGACAATGTACGACGGAATATTGAATACTTAATTAAAACCTTTGGACGTGAACCAGCATTCTATCGAGTTTATATCCATAAACGTCGCGAATATTTACCATTAATATACTTACAAGATGTTGGATCATTATCGTATGTCGACTGGTGGAATGCATTTTCCAAAGACAGTATTAATAGTATAAGGAATACAGCACATGATGCCATTGTAATAGCGCATATCAAGTAAGAATTATTCACAGATTCAATTCAAGTAACGAATAAGAACAAAATTACAATTGATTACAGGGACAAAGAAGAGACTTCCATTATACAACGAGCCCATTTTGATGGGTTCTATACACGTCTACCATGCAATGGTGTTACATTCACTAGTACCTGGAAAAATTGGGCAACACTTAAGAATTTCGCACAAAAATATAAAGTATTATTTGTACCAACCGTTGGTCCTGGTTACAGTGAAAAAAATAAATTGCCCAATTCAAATAAAATGAAACGACACAGGACCAATGGCCAATACTTTGGTTTTGCATGGCGTACAGCAATTTCGATGCAAACACCAATTATAAATGTATTTAGCTTTAACGATTGGACAAGTGGTACACAAATTGAAGAAGCGATACCAATATCTGGTTATAAAGACTATCAACCTGGAACCCCGACCAAGTATATTGATATGCTAAGGAAATGGGTTCAACAACTTATCGAAACAAAGACTGCCGCTGGACCCCAGAATGTCTGTGAACAATTCCTGAACAATACGATTTGTTAAAACTCATTACTCCTCAAATTCAATTTTTTTAGGGACTTTTAGATTCTATTCACGTTAAATAGAGTAAATAGAATTAACACCAATAATAGAATTCTAATTAAATTATTACAAATTGATAATAAATCATTTATTTTAGATTAGATTTCAATTTTAATTAGAAAACTTAAAGATCAAACAAACAAAACTTGAAATTATCATATAAAAATTATTAAACAATTCTTAATTCATTCTATATTTAATAATTACAATTAGAATTCAAATTGTAGGCATTTATAAGTATACAATCGCCACAGAGCCTTTAGAATTATTGAATCGTTTAAAAAATTACCGAACAACTTTATCGAAACAGAAAAATTAAAAAAAAAAAAGAAAGTTTTAAAATTTTAATATCTTAATTCTCATGGATACAATTAACATTCAAATCCTTTATGAGGATTGGTAAAAACAAAGAGCACCGTTTTAAACTTTTTTGTAGTACCAACATTTAAATTGAATATTTAGTTAAATAAAAAGTTAATATTAACCATAAATTTTTCAAAACGATCCAAAAATCTAAATTGCATTGCTCGACTTCTAATTAAATCATCAGAATTGATTAACTCACCAAATTCTGTTGTCAGCCGTTCAGCATAAGCTGGTGTTGTTTGATTACTAATCAATTGTTGTATCACAGCCGGCGCTTGAGCTGAATAGCAGCAGCATAGTGCGTACAATGCTTTTGCACAAGCCGAATGATTATCAGTATCAACTTCTTGGCATAATATCAATTCCAAAACACTTTTTAAGAATGGCAATAGTCTCATATGCACAACCGATTGTGTATTCTGATCAACATAAACAGCATTTGCGGTCACTTGTAAAATATCAAAACATACTACTTGAATTTCTGGTCCAAAAGAACGAAGGCCTAATTCAATTGATTGGAACATATTCAATAGTAAATTTTCTGGCAGTATTATTATCTTATGGGATTTTTCCTCTAAGAGTAATAACAATGTTTGATAGTATTTCAAACAGAATGTTGGATACTTCATTAGATCTAATGTGATCAATGGCATTATATACTGTAAGCCAAATATACAAACATCACCAGCATCAATTTCATTATCACCTAGTTCATCTTCACCTAAAATTAAATTGCAAATAAATTCCATTCATCTTTTCTGAATGTCTGTTGGCCTGACTTACCAGTGTCAAATAACATATTTTTGGCTAAAAGGTGTTGCATTAAACGCAACAATAAAATTAAATCTTCTAAACTGTCCTCTTCGGCTGTCGAATCCAATGTAATTCGATTAATATTCTTAGACGTATACGTTTGAATAATTTCTCGACAGACCGTATAAAATTCCGGTAACATTTCTTTCTTGAGTAACAACAATAAACTTTGAGAAATGTTTGTAAATAGTTTTAATATGGCAATAACTACAATCTGAAAGATATAGATCATCATTAGCAATAAATTCTCTGTAAATTATAGAAACGTAAACGTACCTGGTGGTCAGTAAACAGATTTAATACTTCAGGTAATGCTCTTAACACCTCCTTAAAACAATTATGAATCCATTCAAAGGTATTTGGTTTTGCTCCGGTCGAACATGCCTCCACTTCTTCCAGTAAACTTATTAGCTTTTGAACATCATTTGGTAATCGATCTTTGAGATTTAATTCGCTAAAACTAGGATAATCACAATTTATTTTATTATCTTTGGTAAATAAGAAAACAATTGCCTTACTTGTCTCTGATTGGAGTAATTAAAGAAGTAATGTAGCTGAATCGAGCATTTTCATCTGTGATACAGGATCCAATTTGGACTAAACCTCGTACCAATGTAGATTTTGGTATTCCTAGTCCTCTTAAATTAACAATGTCTTTAAAATATTCTGAATTTAAAATCGTTGGGCATCTAAAACAACAAATTAAAAAAATTTAATATATAAGGAATAATAATCAAATCATAATTATACTTACTTTCCGTTTTCTCTAACCAGAGAAAGGAACAATGCAAGAGATTCTTCAATTACTTGCAACTCCGAGGTAAAATTAGTAACATTAATACAAATCTTCTTGAGCAGAAAGCCCACTGACCAGGCACCACCTTGTGTATCTAATCCAAATGCCATTTTAAGTGGTTCACTTATTTCAGTGTAATAGTAAGTCCCAAATAATAAATACGATTTAGCCCAAAATCGAAGGAACCACATTACATTTGCTACCAATTCTGGGCTAAGGAAATGCGATAATTTCGATGAGACCGCTTGATTCTCAATCTCACACAAACGGAATACGGCAGCAATTAAACGAATAATGGAATCAGAAGAATTTTCTGCATTTGGAAATTCTGTAATGCATTGACTGGGCGATGCCAATACTTTTAATGTAACATTCATATCGGTGAGACCTTTTCTACTTTGATCATAACTATAATTCATTAATTTCGATGGTATTGTTGCTTGTTCACCATCATACGTTTCAGTGGATAAAACGTGAGCCGATATAAGTAATAGCCACATTAAATCTTCATAAAGATCGTCCATATATCTTTCAGATAAACTACTACAGTCGTCTCCAGCCGCTACCGTTTGATAGATACGATTTAATTGACCGTGCAATCGACGAGTTCTATCTTCTAATAAAGTACATAGTAGAGGTAAAACATGAGCAACATTTTCACGTCCAATATATCCTATTATAATTAATGGTTCACGATATTTATCTCGGTCTTTAATATCATTCTCCTCACATATTTCGACGAATGAATTCGAATTTGACGGTGGACGCAATCCATCAGGTGCAGATAAATGATGCTGAAGGTATTTACCAAAAATATCAATGGAACATTGTTGTGAAATGTTCTGTTCATAAATAATTTCACTCTGTATCATTAAAAGCCAAGCCTCGAGACCTTCATTCAACGCCTCGTTATACACACTTTCATCCATAGCATCCTGAAATATATATAAAATCAGACATTTGCCAGACACTTCCGTCTCTACTTGATAAAAACTATAATTTACTTACCACATCTTCCTGGACGGCATGCGGTATATAGCTAACTATCATACGATACATATGCTGAATTATACTTTCCAGCATCGATTTTGGCAAAGTGCCAATTTCACTCGGTAAATTGTATAAAAGAATCTTTCGAATAATTGTTACGAAACCGAACGCTTCATTTCTAGATACATCAATGTTTGCTAACAAGTCCATAAATTGTACCAAAAATGAGTAAACATATTCAGTTTTTGATTTTATCGATGACGCCGGATTTGGCACAGTGAAAACGGGACCGCACAAGGTAGACAGTTGAACTATACAAATTAAACATTTTTTTTGCAAATCATCAGTATTGCGTACCTTGAAATATGTTTTAAATGTAATTTGTAATATCTTCGGGTCGAGTATAATTGGCGACCATTGACTGCTCAACCGAAGTGGAGAACATTGATCAATTTTGATTGCAGTTTCAAAGGCATTTATAAACCGTCGGGTTAATAACGGTGACACATATCCCCATTGCAGAACATTCGAAATAATCGTTAATATTTCATTCAAGAGTGTAGTCTGCGAGGTGTCTGATAAATCGCATAGTTCAATGATGTCTTCCAATGTGGAGAACGTCATGACAAAAATTTTCTTCAGGTCAACCATTTCAAATAGTTTCTTAGCTTTAAAATGTTCGGCAAACGTTAGACCATTGTCATCCGACTTTACAGTGGTAACGTACGCTTGCATTATCGCCTGTAGTATGCGGCAAGCAATATAGCATTTCTTTAAATCCTTTGTTGCAAACAAAGATTTCATTTGATCTAAAATAATTCCCCGTTCCTGACCGAGATCGGCAACACTTTCACGTTTGACCATAATGGCGACCACCTGAAGAATCTTTTCGCGTACATACGGTTGCAACTCCTTAACCATAACATAATTGAGCAGATACTGTTTTAACAGTGATCTGTCCTGGGAGTCTATATCATTCCATTCTACAATTATGGCATTCTTTATAGCGTCCGCCGATTCAAACAGTAGCAGAGAATTGGTTGATGTTTCCAGAATTTCGCGGCACATTGCATATGGGTTCTTGGTCTTGCGGAAATTTATTAGAATCGACTCGGCTTTGTGCCAGTTTTCTTGAGTTATATTGTTTGGCGGCATCTAGAATTAGTACACCGGTTTAGCTAAATACAACAGTTAATGAAGCGGATAGTTACCATAAACACATTGGCCGCAGCCTCGAGATCGGCTATGGAAGACATGCTTGTTTTCTTTGTGCAGCAGCAAGGATGTTTCACTTTCCTACATAAACACTTCACTTAATTTTTCCGTTCACTTTTGCAGCAGCTCCACAATTTCGAGTGGAATTTGCCACGGTTCACGACTTATGGAGTTAAATGCGGCTCTCGTTACAAATAAAAATAAACTTTTAATTCTTGTTATGTTTGTCGAACTGTTTGTTAAAATGCATCAGAAGAACTAATTCGTATCACATACAAATGCCGAAAAATGCAGTGCAGTTGGTGCCGAACCACTGGTATCCAATGAAAACGTGTGGAAGACGAAACGACGCTGTCAAAGCAACGACCAGCTGATCGAGTCGCAGTTACATGTCGGCAGTTTCGAATTAGAACAGGTTATTCAGAAATTTGACATTTCGAAATAATTTCATTTGAATATTGCATACATATTATTTCCCACTGTAGATACATAATTAATGAATTTTTTCCTAATTAAATTAGGTATTTTATGTATATGATTTAGAATACATTTTCACTTAAGCAATAGTGTCGGTAATAAAGAATTCCAATCGGTTAATACATTGAAAAGTAAAGTGTAATACCAATACCTGGTTCTAATACCAACCCAATTAAATAGGGACAATAACATGTCAACCCGTTGACGTGGTCATTCAAAAGAAAAACTAAAATTGTATTACCCGAATTTCCCGAATTGAATTAAAAGTAATTTAAAAGTATTTTTATATAATTATGTCTCAAAAGATGTGTAGCGAATAGATTCGTGGATTAGGATATCGACCAAATAGCCAGTGTTCAATAGAATTGACGGTCAATTGTACACTGATTGGATTGATAACAAGACACAGACTTTAACCAAAATGATGAATGAAGAAACAACAACACCTTCCCGGAATCCAGCGTTCCTATTTTGCTTACGCTTATCGCAGGTATGTGATGACATCAACACTAATCTAGTTCATTTGTCCATTGAGACTAATCTGAATTTAAAATTGTAGAAATACCAGGGACTGCTGGACAAAAGTACACCGCACACACGAGTGCGGTGGGTGGCTGTTGGTGTTCTAATGGTCTTATTTTTATTGCGGGTGTTTCTCAAACAAGGATGGTATATTGTAACCTATGCCCTTGGCATTTATCACTTGAACCTCTTCATTGCATTTTTAACTCCAAAAATTGATCCAGCATTAAATTTTGATGGTGAGTCATTCATTGCCGAATTGCCCGGGTTCACTCTCTTGATCCGATTGATATAATCACTTATCAAATGTTTGATTTTTTTTTCTATCGTAGATGATCAAGGTCCAGAACTGCCGACCAGAAGTAATGAAGAATTTCGTCCGTTTATTCGGCGCTTACCGGAGTTTAAATTTTGGTTGGCAATCGCTAAGAGTACACTGATAGGCATCATTTGTACATTCTTTGATGTATTTAATGTGCCAGTATTTTGGCCCATCTTAGTTATGTATTTTATAACATTGTTCTGCATAACGATGAAACGGCAAATTAGAGTGAGTATACATTAGTTTCATATGAAGTTGTCATATATTTGTTACGTATCATTGAATTGATGTTAATGTCATTTATTTCACAATTTCAGCATATGATTAAGTATAGATACTTGCCGTTCACGCATAGTAAACCACGATATCAAGGAATCCCCGAAGCCAATTGACAATTAAAAGCACAATTGAACGACACTGATAAGAGTACACCTACAGAATCATCTACAGTTTTGCCGGCTTCAATGCCAGAAACTCATTCTGGTATCGGCAAAACGATGACTGTTTGATTGTTTTGGACTTAAATCACCAGATACACATCAGCAAAAATTTTTTAGGAAACAAATCATACAAAATAGAGAGGAACCAATTATATGTTTTTGTGATTTTATCACCGATAAAGAAACCTTAAATTCAAAGAACGTAATGAATGTGAAATTTAATATTTAAAATTATGATAGATGAGAATTGCTTTGAGGTCTAGATAGAATTCATTTAATTTTATTTAAACTGGCTTTTAGTTTCTATTAATTTTTTGCTAGTATCTAATTTGGTAGTTTAAAATACAATTCAATAGTGTTGATTCGTTAATATCTTATCAGTTCGGATGCTAAAGTCTTACATGCATTTTAAACATGAATTTGGAATGCATAAAACTATCGTTCAATTGTGCTTACGAATGATTATTATTTGATTTTTTTTAGTTGTTAATTCGGTTGTATAGTGATTCCGTTAAAGCAATCTTCAACACTATCTTAGATATATAAATGGACGTGGCCGTACACACACACATAATTTGAAAATCAAACAATTTCAAAAATTTCATCAATCATTCAATTACATAATAAAAAATCCTTTCTAAATAATTTTAATTGTCGCCAAAACCGGATAAAAACGGAATATCTTATTAATTAAACAGATTGTTATATTAATTATTAGTTATTTACATACTTTCATAGTATTTTTCTCAAATTGGATTAAATTTCCTTATTTTTCTGTAAAACCAACATACTTAAGTCATTAAATTGTAAATTTATTTTGGGATTATCCTTAAGTTATGAATTACAAATAAAATAATTTAAATAATTTAATATTCTTATCTACTTCTTAAGAATCATTGTTTTCAACTAGACAATACGCTGTTATATAATGGACAGATTATGTTCTGTATTATGTACTCTTCAAAGTGAAACCGAAATGATTAGAGGTCATGGCTAAACAGCAATTATTTAGTGTCTATTGCGAGATCATCATGAATAGGTGATACAGATGTACGTTGAACTATATTAATTGCTCTTATTGTTGATGATGTTAATTGCCTTTCGTAGAAATTTATAACGACAAGAAAATCAAAATAAAATTTAAAAATGATTATCAAGATGTACCGGAATGAGTGCAAATCATCTAAACTAAGGACATACTGAAGAATCATCGAACATACGCAAATAGATTCTGACACTTCCTAATTTAAATGTATTTTATAATAAAAATAAATCATAAAAGAATTCAATCGAAAACCCGTGCAACCTAATATGATTTTCATTATCTCATTCACCATTAATAACGAAGTTTCGTAGCACTTTGATCTCACCATAACTTCTACTTAAACATTGATTATGTTAATCAGATTTCTGTATTTTAACAAATACCCCAATCTCATACTATTTATATATATTAATCACTGTTTAAAATAAACTGCAAACATACTGTTGTTAATTGAATTAATGACGAATTAAACCATCATGCTATATTTGTAATGGTAGTACCAAACAATATATTAATAATTGAAAGAGAGCAAAAGCATATATCGCCTGATACGTGTATGAAATTTAACGGCAAAACATAAAAATTACTATTTGATTTAATTAAATTAAGTAAAGCATCAATTACACTAACTGTGTTCAGTTATTGTACGTCCTATTGTTGAGCCTATGGTCCGTGTCCACATGGTAGATTACATTGAAATGTCGTCCATGAATGTATGTGGGCAGACATGGTTCGCATATCATTGAAAGAATCAACACAACCGAGTCAAAACGGCTAAATGGGAATCACAGAACCAATTCACGAGCTTATTTTATGGGTTTCGTTGTAATCCTATAAAAACCAATTTAAAATTCAGTTCAATAAGAATTAAAATCAATTGCTACAAAACAGTTTTCTGTGAACAATTGTTGAGTGCAGTTCAAATTGTTTAGTGGTCTCAAGTGAATATTATCAATTAATTTTAGTGTATTTTTAAAAGGAATATACCAAAGATGAAATCCATTCTAATTGTTGCTTTCCTTATTGGATTATCAGCATTAAACGTGTCTGCTGAACAAGTTCATTATACTACTTGTCCTAAAGATCCAAGTATGTGAATCTCAGAATGAGGATTTTATGATTTCTAACGTTTTATTTTCTTTCTGTCCAGCCCCAAATTGCAACATTGAAAATGTCCGCATTTCGCCATGTCCAGAAGCTGCAACCAATGAACCGTGCAAAATTAAAAGAGGCACATCAGCAAACATTGAATTCGATTACACAACCGGTTAGTTATCAATATATTATGTAGATCGCTGGTTTATTTTGTAAATTAATCCCTTTTTGTTTTATTATGATTTTAAAGATGTTGAGATTGCTAAACCCACCGTTAAGGCATTCTGGACCACTGAAAGTATTGACTTAGAATTCGTTGGTATGGAAAATGATGCCTGCAAATTCACAACATGTCCAATACCAACAAAAACGAAACAACCATTCTCTTATTCATTGGACATTTCAAAGAAATTCCCAACCGTAAGTATCAAACACTGTAATTTAAACTTGAAATGATTGATCACAAGTCCTGTTCATTTGTATCATTGCAGAGAATTTTTGATGTTAAATGGAAAGTAATGGATGATGAAAGCCTCGTTTGCTGTATGATCTTTAAAATCAAATTGGTCCGATGAATTCAGGATGGTTATAATTTTGAGAGCTTTAAATTTAATCATCAACTGTACTATTTATTCTGAGAAGAATAATATAATCCGTTTCATTATATGAATAATGGATTTCTAAATGATATTGTTTATAAATAAATTCAAATAATGTGTTATGTGTGGCTGTGTTATCAATTTATTGCGATTGAAAGAATGAAACTGATGTTATTTGATACCGTTGTTATTTTGAATACGAATATTTTTCATGTTTACGAATTGAATCAAATTTATGGGTATTTTGAAATCGAAATTCAAAAGTAAGAACGCAAAATACTATCGTTTTAATCGGACTGGAAAGAGTACTTATTGAATTGTTAGTTATTATTGACTGATTTACGCTCCATAATCTTCTTCTTCTTCTCTGGACTGGAAAGAGTACTTATTGAATTGTTAGTTATAATTGACTGATTTACACTCCAAAATCGTCCATATAAAATTCTAATGTCGTCCTGTAAAATTCATATGTAATTATGCATTACATTTCTATTGCAACTATTTTAAGATCTGATTCATCTTTTTCAAATTCAAATTCAATTGAAATTAACACCAACAATTTGATTTCCTATAATTGCAATTCTAAATTTACGTATGTTTAATTTTTCAAAATTCTTTAACTTTAATTAATCATTACGGATTGCAACTGGTGGCAACTGGCTGAATTCCAAGTAGCCAAATTTGAGTTCTTCCTACTCATCGATACATACGGCATCTGGTGAAAGTAGCGAAAGGTATCAATTTAAGCATGTCGTCGATTGGTCGTGTGATTGCAATTGGTCGATTTATAAACGATTTGAAGTTATATCAAATTTCCCCCAATTTCACACAAATTCTGAAGAGTTTCTCTTCCTTATTCTTCATTTAATTATAAGGTGATAAGTATTTGTACTTACCAATAATTCTGAAGTCATTAAAAACCATTCAAAATGCAGTAAATCGATCCGAATGTTGTTGGTAGAATTCAATTCAAAATGCACTGATTACTAATTCACTCGTGGAATTCACTGTAGAAACTACAGTTTGATAAGGTTCTCGACACCACATTTTGGCAATTGCAACCCCGTATAGAGTTTACTATTTAATATTCACTTGGCTTTTTCAAAAATTAAAATTTCACTTGCAAACACTTGAAATAAATGCACCAACTATTTAGTCGCCCTCAAGTCGCTTGCGATATATTGCGATAACTTCTCTAGATCAAATTAATTTTTTTCGTATGACCGATCGCATACGAATTCATTTTTCAGTCTTCAATTGGCGTTCAACTTGTTCGAAGCCGTAAAGTTTTCTTCATTTTATTTCTTTTTTCTCGGACATATCAACAAGTGGTTTTTTGTGAGTTACTTTAATATATAATTGTATAAATTACATCAATAAAACGCCGTGTAATTTACAAATTAGCCGTCACAAGATTCAAGTCAAGTGTTGTATTAAATTACGAGTGAATTGTGTGCTCACGAAAATCACACAAAAGTTGTTTAAACTAGCATTGAAGAATAAACTAGAAGAGTTTGTGAATACTGAATCAATATTAGGTCCTAATATTACATTTTGGATAATTTTGTGGATACTAACGCAATTGAATGGTTTGATTTGGAAACATCAAACGTCAGGTATTTACCAACAATTTATTCAAATTAATTGTTTTATTTGATACAAAATGGTGTTCGTGCGTCTACTACTGTTCTGTGTGCGGCCCTAATCAGGCGACAATAAAACTACGTATGGCTGGTTCAAATTCTATCTTATAAAACCATCCAGAATGTGTTACTGTTTCTCTTCCATACAATGGCCGTATAGTGAATATCAATTGAATGATGGATTCAAACACTACGAGACTATCCATCATCAGAATGCCAACAATTAAGTAACAGTTTTAAATTCCGTGCCACAATGAAATTAAGAGCGAATTGCAAAAGAACTAATTCATTAAAATAGATGATGTATACATACGTTAATTGCTAACAACAATATTATCGTTGGTGTTTGATGATCATCAAGACAATTTTTTTACATAATAGAAAACACTTGAAATCAAAAGTGCCAAAAGATAATGTTAAAGCAATAAGATACAAAAAAACGACGAATACATTTTCAATTAGTCCGTTCAACGTTATGGAACATTGCCAGCTGGAAACCTACTACTTCATCTATGGTTTATGAAGACGAAAATTGGTTTTTAATAAATCGATAGTAAAAATTTTACTTTCTTTAGACAAGAGGAAGAAGAAATTTTTTTTTTAAAACTATTCAGGTGTACGTTATGTGTTCTGTCTCGTGAATTTATTCATTAGTTTTTTTTTGCTAAAGTCACACCGATCCGGAATAAATTCCGCCAAAGAAACGATAATCATGCTGAATAGGAAGAGATTAGAAGTTGAGAAAAAAATTATTAGTAGATGACTGTAGAAAAATAAACTTATGATTATGAAGCCAACCACAAACAATGAATATTCTTCATTTATGGCTTAATATTGCTTCTAGGTTGTCATTAATTTGAGTGAACAATTTACTATGATTCTTTTAAATCACCAACAGAATGAATAAAACTTATTATTAACCGCTAGTTTGACCGCATCAAATAGAGAACAATCATTTTGATAGTGTTTTCTTTCCTTATGATTACAGGTAGACACGAACAGAATATCAAGTGTTATGGTATTGTATTGTATTGAGTTATTGGTTAACGTGGTATTCTTTTATTGTGACACCTTCATTTAAAGTATGGCTTCTTGAATTAATGTACCATAATAAAAAGAAAATCACCGTTTCTGTTATTATAAATATGGTCCAACGAACCGAAGAGTATTTCAATTTTTGGTGTTTTAATTAACTTTATTAATTCGAAAGTGATATGTATTAACATAAAGCAAATAGCTGACCGTCATGCTTCCATGCAATAACCGATATTATCAAACGAAAAAGAAAATGTGTTCTATTGTATTTATGATTAAAGAATTTCAGTCAAATTAGAGCTTTTGCAATTCCATTGAATTTTAAGAAATCATAAATTCTGAATCGTTGTGGGATTAATTAAGTTGTTTGGTTACCTAACTGCCAAACAGTGTATCCAATTAGTAATTCGTTTACTTGTGATAAAAGGTAAATAAAACATATTCAAGGTGTGTTATTTTCTGTGTATTCCATTTCATATCGGTCAGAAGCTGTGTCGTGTCATATTGAATGGTACACACATATAGACTACAATACAAATGTAAAATGACGAATTTTTTTCAGTTTAAAATAGCGACAACGAGAAAGAAAATAAATAACCACCTAATAATACTATTGTCTAATTACGTTAATTGTTTTGAAAACATCACTTTGGAATGATAAAATTTTTGTAACCACAACAAAATAGATGTTTCGTCCTATCACATTATTTCATATTAAAAATATTAATTTTGAGTGGTTGATTGAATAAAAAAAAGTTTTTACGAATACACGATCTCTGGAATAAGTATAATAAAGCAATAATGAATATACACACACCTGATGCAATGATAACTAGTTATTCAATTCCATTGATGGAATGAAAAAGGTGGTTATTGTACATAAATTGATAATATTCGTGATTTGCAAATTTATTTTCATTTGAATGTGCAGTATCTTTTTGTTGTTTTTTTTTTTCAATTTTATAATATTTCGTATGGCATTAGTGTCCGGTGAGCTTTTAATCGAAATTCCTATCCACATGAGTTGTGTGTGACTATAGAAAGGTTTTTATATAAGAAGAAATATTCAATTGAACTAAGGAAATGATTCGAAATCGTGAAAGTGGCATATGAACATGAAGATATTTTTGCTATGGGAAACCATAACGAACGTCGTTACACTTAATACAGAATTAATCATACATTATGTATTATGAATGTGACCGAAAGTAACCCAAATGGTTTTTGATAGTAATTGAATTTAGTTTTGTACCAAAAGAAATGACTGAGTGTACTGTTTTCCATTAAATGGGATTCTGTTGCTTTAGTTAAAAAATTATCTTAAGCTGGTTTCAGTTACAATTGTTGTTTTTGGGAAAGCTCATAACAATTTCGGTGATTCGTTTCTATTGATGAAAATGCAATAAATATGGTTTACCAAATCAATGCCATTAAGACAATTGTGTGTGTTATTTGATCTCTTGTGCTTAATAGTTATATGGTTAAGTTGTGTATTTAATGCGTTTTACATAAACCTATTCGATAATGTATTCAATGTATAAAATTATGAGCCATCATATGGTGAATTGTGTAAGCGACACAAGATACTTAAAACATGAATCGTTTTAAACTATATTCATTGAGTTTTTATACAAAATGTTAAATAACCAATATACATTGAACTTTATTTTAATGAAACATAAATTTTATGTTAAATAAAATTTATCAATTTATGTAATCTTATTATTTAATGTTGGCTGTTAATAATTTTAATAAAACAGCTAGCCAATATTGATCGGTAAAAAAGTGCTTTGAAGAATGTGACAGGAGAGAGTGAATGGGTGAAAGCAATAGAAATTAGATCGTGCGAATATGAATTTTAATCTATGATTAGATTATTCTCATAAAGATTAACTTCTTAAGAAAACAGACTTAATATTCTCATAATTCACTTCAAAGAGAATTACTTTATTGTTAGAAAGTCATAAGAAATTCCTAAAAAAAGGAATTTTATGAATGCAGTTACTTCATGTTATTTATTATACTTGTGTTGCATTTAAATGGTGTGTTCTCTTGGGTATGCACTGTACAATGTGTACCAATTATGCTGTACACTGTAACGTAGAATGATACCTCCAATCACAAATTGTACTCTCTTCATTTTCTGATTGTGATGTTATGATAGCCAACAGAAGTATTTTATTAAATAATCTTGAATCTATGATGGAAGGGTGTTAAAAAACTGGAACCGTTAAATTAACTGAATTGCTGGCGCATTCTTTATTAAGTACTTGATGTGTTATGTTCTGACGATGATAATAAATTATTAAATATATGATTTGATGGTATGTTGGGGAGATCTGTTTCTTTCGTTTTTGCTTTTGTTTATAAGCAAACAAGATTGCATTTATTTCATGAGTGCATTGTGTACATGATGTACCATTTAAATGTATGTTTGTCTACCACTTTTTTTTATGTATTATTCACTCAACAAACCAGTGCTAAATTAAATAATTTTACTCATCCGTTGATTATTACCGGGATGTTGTTTACAATCCGACCTGTTGCTCTTTATGTTTTTTGTGGCAATTTCAGTTATGCTAGCTCAAGTTGATGAGTGTTGTTGAGATAAAAATGTGTGTTTCATATTTAAAATTTAAAGTGAATGGGCATAAGATTATATTTAATAATTTATAATGGATAACCCTAAAGCATAGAAAATTGTTGGCATAACAGACAGTTATGGTTGGATTCGTATTTGGTGGTCAATTCACCGGATTTTCTTTCTTATTTTAAATGAATGTTGAAACTGGTTATTGGTTGTGCTAAAAAAATAAAGTTAAAAATTACAGAATTCTTTCGTCGTGTTACCTTTTTATTTTACAATTCATTTTCAATGGATCCCATCGTGTTATTTTTAATGCATTTTAATATTATTCTTCTATTATATTCCATGTAAAGAGATTTTCATTTGGCTTATTATTCGTATGAAGTCAGCGTATTAATACAAATAATGGTACAGTGAGAAGCAGAGATACATATACACTATTAAAATGAAAAGAATTCTTAAAGAATTGCGATTTTTTATTATAAAAGTATTCTGTATAATTCCGTTGACATTGAAATATGTTCCAAATGGTTGGCAATGACGATGAAGAAATTGCATAGTACGGATGCCAGCCATACCCACAATTTGGTGTATAACAGCAATGGAATATTGTAACATGAGATCACATATGGAGATTTAGTATCAGGAAGTGATGTAGATAAGCATTACTTTGTATGTTAAACAAAAAAAAATTCATTCACGATAATCCCGTATGTATGATCTCAGTTTATGGTGTTAAATTGCAGACGATCTTCTGTTGGTCTCTAATCGTTTTCATTAAAAATTCTTTAATCGCGTTGTGTAGTTCTTTTAATTTATAAACAATCCAAAAAGAATTCTGATACTTAAATGAAATTTCATTTATGAATGCATTTCTTTATGTTGGAAAATTAAAACAGCATGACACAACAATTGATAATTTAATGTTAAAATCCTTCTTGGTTATTTACAGCCAATAGGATTAATATCAAATCCAACTAGAGGATGATTCAATCGGACAATATAATCAATTCCATTTTTATTATCGAATACTCATAAATTGATTATAAATTAAATGAAATTTCAATTCAATGAATATGAATGGATTTAATGGAAAATTGGCGAATGAAACAACTGAAATGAACAATGCAACTACTTGGAATGATAACATGAGAGATGATTTTTCTATTTAATGTCTACGGCGTACCAATATGAAAGACCTATAACAAGTATGAATTGTAATGAGAACGTGGAAGATAGTGAATTAATCTGAGTTTCCTTATAGAAAACCAAATGTAATTTGTTTTAATGTTATTGTACAGTAAAAAATATAAAAGAAGGGCGAATTCATAAGAAACCATATTACTAGTAGTCCATTGATCTCTTTAACTCCCATAACGATGGGAGTAAAGAGACTATGTACAGATTTCATCGCCATAGATAGATTTAACAATTCGATCCGGCATGTCTGTTGAAATTAATTCCTCATCATAATCTCTCTTCTGTTTTTTTTTTTTTTTTTTTATTTTTTATTTTCCATTTATTTGCTTGGATCTTGTCTTATAAGAATTGTGAGCACGAGATATTCATTCTACGAACCATACTTATGTCTTTTTTCGAAATTTTTATTTATTTTTTGTCTTATTTCAATTAGTTTGTCGTGACTTTTTAAAATATATTAGTCTTGGTCCATGCATATGCATTAAAATAATCTGGGGCCGCTTTCTTAGGTCTCTGAAAAGACACACCAAAACAAAAAAAAAAACAAAAATGATGAAATGAAAATCGGAACTTAAAGAAAATTGTGTGGTGTCGTTTGTTATTTTAATATTATTTTCTTTTTCCCATTGGATGAGAGTATAAACATTAAGATGTTCGTTGAATAATAAAAATAGTAAAACCATAAATGATGGCAAAAGAACTAAAAAACAGAAAATAAGAAGCAAAAGTTAGTTTTCATGAAATTAAATAGGATTTCTTTAAGAGATCTGCATTAAGTATTAATGAATGTTATTGCTGTACAAAATTTCTTATTAAATTTAATTTAATACTAACGAAGTAGTAGCGGCTATAATAAATATTTTGATTTACAAAGTGCAGTATAATTGATATAAAAATACTGTAAATATCAGTTGATAATTACCAAGATAATTAATATTGGTTTTAACATTGAATGAAGTCAAACAAGGTGAATGAAATCAGGTAGTTGACATTTTGAAATTGAAATGAATAATAAGCAAATAACTTTCTACACGTTTATTTCGATTTATTTAATTCGTAATTGGGGCGGATTTTATACAATTTGCAAAATTTACATAATTACAATCAATTTATGTGTAGCAAATTGAAATAAAACATATTAAAGAATGATATTCTGACTACTGCTTACCTATTATCCATTAAATTTTCCGTAAATAAAAACACATTTAATGACAATTCATTTATGCCGGCTGGATGAAATAAACAATTGATTTGCTACTATAAAATTGAAATTATTTCTTTCTGTCTTATTGTACTAACAAAATGTTAAACAACGAGTGTTATTAGCATAAATTGCGTGGTTGAATTTAATTATTACTAAATCTATCGAATGTGTTTGTTACTATTTTGGAATTCATGCTGGCGCTGAATAATTTATGGTATATCTCTTTGTATCTCGTTGTTCTTGAACTGTTAGGGATTCACCACATCGGATGTAATAACAATTAGGCGGATAATCAATGAAACAAATGAATAAATGGCCCGGCCCAACTACATTAATAATGGTATTCGTAAATCAATATTATTGTTTCGGTTTGTTATATGGAATTTTATGCCAAAATGATTTGGATGGAAAATCAAGTTGCGTTTAAATTTAGTCAATCAATCGTTACGGTGTTATTAACCAAAGAAATTAGTGATGGGAGTTCAACAATTTAAAGAAGAATCAGATGAAAAATTGAAAATTTTCTCATAAATACTTGGCGTCGTTGGAGTTTTGTATTTGGGATTTTTGAATTGGACGCCTCTGGATTCCAAATATTTTTTATTTTGTATTTTGTTTCTAAGATGAGAACAAAAATAACTTGGAGCTCTGAGGTTTATGTTCTTTATCAATGGATATTTCCGTTCATTCAGACTACGACTGAATAGGTTAGCTGGTTGATACTAATAGCATTTGTGGAGTGCATTAGTGTAGACAGTTGACAAAGAGATGAATACCAATTAAATAAAATTGCATCTCTTTATGTGAATTATTACCAGTTGATTTACATGTAATTTATGTGAAAATATTTATACGGTTACGGTGATTATAATTAATAAGTAAAATATTTTACTTTGATTTTGTAACAGTGCACATCTTTCATTTGTGAATTTAATTCCTAGTAACTAAATACTGATTTCATATAAAATTTAATTAAAAAAATGATGAAATTTAACGTATTTATGGTACTGAGATAAATTCTATAGATAAATTCCTATTTTATGGATGACGACAATTATTAAATTTATGGGATGATAAATGTACTGTAATTTCAAAGAAATTTTACAATTTTTACTTTACGAGGACTTAACTTATGTACTTTCATAAATAAATTTGACTTTCAAGATATTTGTTAGTGTTAAATGCATTCCATGGGTCTTAATTTAATTAGTGATGTTTTGTTTTTGTTCATACCATGCAATTTTATTTATTTTGATACTGGTGTGTTGTCAATGTGCGCATATGAATAATGAGTATATCAATGGACATGATATTGAATCAGATATATAATTCTATGAAACGTGACGGCCTTGTTCGATATCGCAATATATAAATATGAATGAAATTCAACACAAAACATACAGAATAAAGAGAATTTATATTTTGTTTTGTCAATTGAATCGCAAAAAGTAATAGATAACGAAAATGCATATCGGTTCAGCTAGGCGATCACAATAAATTTTAACTTATTGATTATCATTATCAAGAAGATATGTTATCGTGTACGTAACAATACTTAATCAAACAATATTCTTAGATCATCATAACTTATAGAAGAGATATGTAGTTTCAATTTAATTTGTGTTACAACAGAAGCATTCTGTATTGTTTTTTCATTAATTTATTTCGTTAATAAATATGATGTTATCGATGGCATAAAAATATGATGATTCTAAATTTTGATTAAATTCTTGATCGATTAATAACGACAGCATGAAAAAGGTGTGATGTAATGTTTGTCAAATAATATCCAATAAAATTCATATGCAAATAACTCCACATAATTTTGATATGATAAATTAAAGATAATTTCGATAAAATGGTTAGTTTAGTTTTTCTATAGCCAAATATGATGGACATTTTTCACTTTAATTATCTACAAATCGCATGAATATCTACCATATATAGAATTTCATATAAATTAAATGAATCACTTTATTTGGTGACCCAAAAATCGTTGGTGTAACATAAATTTATTACATAATTTTGTTGGATTCGCATGGTTAATTCAATGGTTTCGTTTTAATGCCAAAAAGACATTTTATATGGTAAATAATTTATTACTAGTTACCATAAATGATGAAAAACTATCCGGCATATTTTACTGCCTTAGTTGAATGTATTGATACAATGGGTATAGCCAATTGGATAATATGAACTTTTACCTCAAATAAATTTGTATTTTTATTTGATGCTTTAGCGGCAATTTAACTTTCATGTTTAACATAATAAGCGTGTGGTATAAATTGAATTGAAATTAGTTATTTTTATTGTAACAATTAAATTTAAAATAAACGAATGCTTGTAAAAATTTGTTTATAAAATTGAACAACCGAATTTGTTTGGCTACCAAAAATGGGAATCTCCCATGAGATTAATTGAAACGTTTTAATAAAGAGATTATCACAGCAATTAACGTAAAGATAAAGTTCTGAGAAATCTGTGATTCTTTTGGTAATCAATCAGCTGTTGTATTATCTCTTGATTCTTTAGAATATTGGTTAATGATTTATGAATGTCATTTTTACTAAAAACTTCAAAGTACAAAGATTTGCAGATAGAGATTAGATAATTTGTAACAATGAAAACAAACATTTCTACTTAATTTTATGATTAATATTGTTTTTATTTAATTTCTATTTTAGGCGGTAGCTGGATGTATATTGTCACAAGCAAGTGATTGTTTGATCAAAGTGTCAATGATCATCTTACACGGGAGAGTTTGGATAACCAGTTTTATGTACAGATAATCGTTTAAGGATTTCAAAACAAAGTGATAGTAGTGTAACGATTAATTGATCTAGTGAATGTAAAAAGTAGTGTCAATAAACTGAGTAACATTGAAGTGTTTTAGTATTTTCTATTAAAAATTTTCCTTTGAGATAATTGATCAAAAGTGAATGAATTTTATAATGAATGGAATTCAATTGAACGGTAATAGTATCGATGATAATTGTTACAGCAATGATGAAATGAACTCATCATCAACTGGAAAAACACCATTCCGTTTAAACGGTGGCAGTACTGATTATTCATTGGATGATAAATTCAATACAGGTGAGTGAACTACAATCAATTTTCTTTTTAGTTTTGCAATATTTTTGCATTATTAAATCATGCATAACGTTTTACTGCTCGATGTAATGAAAAGCATGTTAATAAATATGTAATATTCCGTTTATGTTAATTATGGATGAATTGAATGGTTGCGTTCAATAATTCCGGTTAACAATAAGAAAATAAGAAAAGTATTTTGTTTGTAAACAAGGGAAAATAATCGAACTATGGTACACTAAATTGATCGGTATTTCTTTATAATAAATAACGCGATCAATAAAATATTGAATTGTTGGTTCAATTATTAATGTTCTGTTACGTTTTTTTGCATCAGTTATACCTTATAACGATTTGAGTAAAAACGTGAATTCGAAATGAACTGTGAACAGAATAAAAGCTTCGTTCACATCGAATGGTTGGTAATTTTTATTGAAATAATTTTTACATTTAATTCTAATAATTGAAATGCAATAAAGCAAAAGAGAATTGAATTTTTATTTGATTACGTTATTTGTTATGGAACGGTAAGAAAGTATAAAAGAAAATATACTTAAACTCTTTTAGTTTTAATATTTACATAGTTTCCACTTGAATTGATGTACGCTAATTAAATTTAAATTGGCATTAATGGACATTATTATTTATATAGTGATTGAATATAATGATGTTAAGGTGATTTTCCATCGTTCATCACCTCTAAAGAAATGTACAGAGGTGATGTTTAATGTTTAACTGTGCAAAATTTAAACGTAAAAAAAAAAAAAACAAAATAATTTGAATCACAATAGTTTTAGTATGTGAATGAGCACTCTAGAACGGGATTTAATTTTTAATTAAATATTCAATATTAACCTTGACTGGATGTTTTGTGTGTCGGCAGTTATGTTTACATATCTCTTTTACAACTATTTGGTTTAGTATCGTATGGTGGGGTATTTGGTGGACTGAAGTGTTGGCTGACTATATTTGACGGAACAATTAACAATAGAAAATGAGATATCCGTAAACGATGGCTTATGAAATTTAAGTATCTTCTTTTAGAATATTGAAGTGTATTAGCGTAGCAAATTGATCAAATCGGTTATTATGCCACCAGTCAAGTTTAAAATGTCAATTAGATGCTAAATGTTAGATGAAAATAGGGTGACCTTTAGCTGTTGCAGTGTCCATTTGATTAAATTGATTGGCATTATGCCCATGAAACATCAGTATAGAGTCAATATTGTGCATTAATTAATGCAGATTTTCTTCGGTGTATATGGCCTTTCTAAAAATCTAATTTTGCTAACGTTCAAACCAATTTAAATGCTAATCTTCGTTAGCTAAACAATAAAAGCATAATTATGTTGTCGCTGTTGATAATTGCATATGCTGTTGCAATTAGCATATTTAAATTAATGATTTATGCATATTAATATATTCAGCCATTCAACTAACAGTTTAGTAGCATAACTCTATGACACTCAACAGTGCAAATTTTCCATGTAAATTCCATGGAATTTCGATTTTCTTGTTCAGTCAATTTACTTAACTGATTGGATGTCAACATTGAAATATTCGTTAGCTTTTGTTGATTCCTATTTGGAATAAAAAGTTTTCTGTTAATTTGATCATAATTCTCGTTGAATTTGGTTATGTGGTTTTAGTTATGTTTTCATTTTTGGTGTTATGATTTATGGATTCTATTTATTCAATCGTTTGGTATAAATACATTCTTAAAGTGTCAGCAACTATTGCCATACAAGATTGTGTACATGAAATTCTGATGGTGACATCATATTATAGGGAAATCAATTAGAAATGGTTTTCGTTATTTATTTAACACCAAATATTGATTAGATTCGCGTTTTGTGTAAATTAAATGTGATTTTTATTTCTGTCCACAATTAAATATGATTTCTTATTAAATTCATTGTTTTTGTTTTGCTATAAATAAAGCTCGCTGTTTTCTTTGTAGTCAGTTAAGTTAAATATGAACATTAGATTTATGATATGTTTTCATTATAAATATTTTATTTGGTTACTTAAAGTTTCTCAATTCCATTTTCTTGTGCAAATAATTTCATCATTGGCAGCACGAGTATGTGTTTTCCTTTAATGGTTTTGCAGTTCACCTCAATACCGGTGTATCATGATGATGATGGATATTAATTGGAATTCATTAATCAAATTTTAATTTAAAGTATTGACAAACGTTCTTATTATTAATAACAATGAACGTCTTTCATGATATTCAAAGGCAAACGAAAGTCAAATAACCGCATTTTCATTTGATACAAAACTTTAATAATCGTTTTACGATATAATAAATTATGCAAAGCGAAATTCGATGAAAAAGAAAAACTGATCTAAATTCACCTGAATTTCAACGGTTTTTACTGTTACCTATTGAACAAATTAAATGTATTTCATTGAGTTTTCTGTTAAAGGAAGGGATAGAAATATGATCAGTCATCCATCATAAGCGGTCCCAAGTATCCGTATCGTTTACGATATGTTGGCCATATGCTTCATTTCCTTTTTCCGTTAAACGACCCCATGCGAATGTTACTAACCTTTTATGTATGTTGCATATGGTGGTGTATGGCAGACAACTCCAGAAGTATTCGGTTTTTTATTGTTAGCAGTCTACAGTATTGTCTTCTTCGATCTCGATTAATAATGCAAATCATGTCGTTTTCTAATCGTTAAAAAATGATATTTATAGTCTGAATTGCAATAAAATTGATAACATTCATTTCTATTTTGATACATAATGAAACCGCTCAAAATTTAACCTTCATTAAGAGTCAATAACTAATCGTTTCCTATGTACAACGAAAGAGGCAGAGAATAATCATCTGTTCGATAACAGAGAGGGTAGTAGTATAGTTCAAATGAGTGCAATGGAGGTGTATTTGTTGTGGTTCATGGAGACATAAAGTCGCGCATGATATTAAGGGGTAGCAGCCAGTCAAAACTTTTATTTCGTTCAAACCTTATCGTTTTGTTTACTCATATTGTTCACAGTGTCGGTGAAATATTAACAAGAACAGAAGTGTTATGAAAATACCTTTAGTAAAGTGGACAGAATTATTATGGTGCATGCAAAAGTCCGTTGTGTTCTTAAATTATTAAGAATTAGTGATAAGAACGAGTTCAATTGCTTAACGAATCGTGTATGGTTGTAATTAGAATTGATTTTTTTTTCCTGGTTGGCATGTAATGAGTTTATTATTGAATACTCAAAGGATTATAACAAAAATTTTATTTCCATAAAAAAAAAAACTTCAATTCAATTCCTTTTAGTGGCCTAGACAAAAACAGAATTACTATAGAAATTCAATTAAACGATAAAATATAATTAAGACGATTTAAAAAGAGTAAAAGAAAAACAAAAACAAAATAAAGATGACTACCCATCAAAATGAAAATGACGATGATACAATGGCAGGTGTTTACAATGCGTGGAGTAAGTTAAAATTATGATATTCGAGTGGTCTTGTGTGGTTTTACTTTTGGTTTTTTGATATTTTTTATAAGTTTGAATGTAATAATTTTATTTTTTAAGTTTAAGATATATCAAAGGTGTTTCTTTTGATGTTGTTAGTTTAAGTGATATTACATGAGAGAAGTGTTTTGCCACCAAAACTAATCCAAATGGTGTAAAAGACATGTCACCGTTTAATACTATACGGTTAACACCATACACTTAGTGATGTTGGGTTTTATTGTTTAACAAAACGTAATACAATGTTAATGAATGAATGAAACAAGAAAAATTCAAATGAAAAATACTTGATACAATGAGAGACACAACACTTGCAATAATATCATCATTCACTTTTTCATTCACCTGGATTACTATTCACGGTGTTTCATAGTTTAAAGTGATTTAAAGCTCATTTTGAATTATTGCGATTAATTCATCATTTTTGTGTGATTTTTATTTCTGGGTTTTTCGATTTTTTAATAACTGAAAACGAATTTGCTGGCTTTTTTCTCTTTTTTATTCTTAATTCGCAAATACTGGCAGTACGAAATCACATCAGGAAATTCTGTACTTTTTTTATAATTTTAATCTGATATTGTGTGGTTTTAGTTTTTATTTCACCTACAATAGAATATGCTGGGTAATGGCAAAACGTCTACCAGTTAGCTCAACCAGAAGTACACAATTCAGTTGAAATGGTTGTTGTTTTTATTTTATATGTTTCTATATTATTTTTGTTTTTTTTTTTTTTAATTTACGCTTCAGCACGAAACATAAAAACGAGAATTATAATCATAATTTACGTGCATGGATATGTGTCTTTTCTAATGAGTTGCGGGTGTAATATAAATGTAATGAATGGCAGCGAATAAGTCGCAGTAAATAATGTTGTATTTACTGGCAATTAGGGCAAACATGCTAGTCATACCTTAAAGAATACCTACCTTAAAAACCAATCCATTCATGTTACTTATGAATTGGAAATCAATAAAATAACACTTTGTTATTGTCTGAATATTGTTTACACTGGAATTTATTATAGATACAATGATTTGAGTTTAATTAAGTAATTTTTTTTGTTCGTTAATTTTTCTTTTAGACGATATGATTGAATCAGAAAAAACAAGTCTATTAGGACGTGTACATGACTTAGAGAAACGTGTAAATGTACAACAAGATGAAATTGTATGTTTGCGCTCAACATTAGCTGAAGCACTTAGACGAATTACAGCATTGGAAACAAATCTGGAACGTAATGGTTCTGGCAGTCAAATGAATGTGAATCAAAGTGGCCGTAGTGCACCAACAACACCGTCCCGTAACAACAGTGCATCTAGTTTTAGTAGACGTAAGTTATGAACTACCTGAATAGATTTATTGAATATGAAAAAAAAGTGCTCAGTTGTTTGTTGTTTTTATGTATATATGGTCATTTACATTATATGCAATATGTGGTGTGTTTTTTCTAATTATTTATAGTTATATCTAACAACACGACGAATTCAACATCCACAAATGGTTCACCTGGTTCAAATGGTGATTGGAAATATCGTAAACAAACAAGGGCCGGTTCAACACCGGCCGATTATCCGGTACAATTAAGACGTCAGGCATCATCAAATTCAAATGCAAGTGCCTTTTCAAATAGTTTGCGTAATAAGGTGACACATCAATCAAATGGTTCGTTGCACTCTGATTCCCATAGTAGCAATTCAATATCACCGGCACCATCACCATCACCGCGGCCTAATTCGATGGCACCAACATTGGGTAAACGATGGAGTTCAACGGGGGACTTTGCAATGCAAGCTTCCCTTCAAGGCAGGTAAGTCATAACAAGCATTCGTGGTTTTTTACCGAATTTGGGTGTTTTTTCTTTCGAAAATTTCGCTTTAATACGAAACCTGAAAAAGACATGGAATTTGTATGATTTTGATTTATTATTTTATTTTAGCTTCATACACTGGTTTATGATTTTCTTTTTATTTTGATTTTGATTTTTATTCAGATTATCAGCTAAATCGCTTTTAAATTTAAATTCTAAAAATATAAACGGATATGCGTTAAAGCATGGGTATGTTATTTTATCCTTTTATTAAATTTCATTTAATGTCATGATTACTTCATTATATGATTAATTTAATGGCGGAATTATCATTTGGTTGTTATGATTTCATTTTTAACATTAAATTTAATTAAGCTAATGAGTACCAAGGGTTTTTATTATAAAACATAATGATGTCATCATAATGCCAACTAGAATGTTTTTTTTATATAAACGGTAATATGGTTGAACAAAAAACTATTCACATGATAGGATACATTAAATACATTACTGAGTGTGGTTTTTGGAGTGACACTATTACATAGCAATTCGAGTTTCAACATCATCAGATCTCTAGCTGGTGTATCATTAAATAACATTGAACGACTTATTAATTGTATTATTTAGCCGGTTTAATTGATAAATTGCAGCAATAAGAAACTTGAAAAACACAATTTAATAGTAATTTAATTGAGGAAATTTCAACAACAATATCTTTAGAAATAATACTGGATTTCAGTTTAATTTGTTTCGTATCATTGAACAGTTTAATCAACTTTTTGATAGTTAAAACATTGTTTTGGCAAAAAAAATAAAAAGAAGAGTTTTGATAGTGATTATTTAAATGATTCGTTAATTAAATTGCAACTAAAATTTGTAATATAAATCATTTGATATTTATTAAGGCAATTACATTGAAACTGTTCCATATCAGTGAATACTTCAGATTAAGAGTTGTTGTTGTGTTTTCTTAAAAAAAAGCTCTAATCGTTTCACTGGAGTTTTATACGTTTCAGTTGTTTCACACAATTTATTTGAAACAGTTGGACTCGTAGATTTATTCTCATTTAAAGCAGTTTCATCAAAAAAGGTGAGATAATAAATAGTTTCAACTGTTGAAAAGCTCATCACCCCGATTAAGGAATATCGTTGACTTCTGTTCAGCCAGATAATTAAGATTTTGGATCTCAAGAAACAGATCTGTTAATAGCCGAACAAATTTTAACGAATACAAACGCCGGATAATCATTCGCATTGCTATTAAACAGTTTACTGTTACATTTGCGACTTACCGGTTTTGTTACGTTTATTCATTCTTGCGCATGTGAATCAGTTTGGTTTATTTTAGAAACTTAAATTCAGTTCTTGCTAAAAAATAAAATTCGCATAATATTTTAGTACAGAAAGAGTATTGGCATTGTGATGAAAATCAGTCGAATTTTATAACATCAAGTGATAAGATTGCTTTTTGAATTAAATTTTATTGTGATTTCATTATTTATTGTATGTATGTGTTTGATTTGCGTTTAGAAATCTAATTTAAGTATCTTGTTTTTTGACGAATTTACAGTACACAAATGTCGACGTACAATGATGAAGATGGTTACCTTAAATTTTATTTACGTGGACGTCCAATTAATTTGTATGCGCCAAGTGAATTGAGAGATAATTATGAATTAACAAAAGTTCAACCAGTTCCGTCCAAGAAATTGAAATTAGATTGGGTCTATGGATATCGTGGCAAAGATTGTCGATCCAATTTGTATCAGTTACCAACTGGTGAAATGGTATATTTTGTGGCCGCTGTTGTTGTACTGTATAATACAGAAGAACAGTGCCAACGTCATTACTTAGGCCATACAGATGATGTCAAGAGGTATGATCATCATTTATCGTATAATAAAAGATTAATTTAATTTAATTAATTTTGTCCAATTTATTTATTTTTAGTTTGGCTATACATCCGAATAAAATTCTAGTCGCTACTGGCCAATGTAGTGGCCATGACCGTAAAGAAGCTTTGGTAAGATAAAATACAGCATTGCTGGCAATGAATCATTTCGATAATTGAAATACAATTTAATTTGTTACTTTTAGGCGCATATTCGTGTGTGGGATACGATTTCATTGGCAACTAAAGCTGTAATTGGCATGGGTGATTTTCATGGAGCCATAACGAGCCTCTCGTTTAGTCGTGCCGATGGTGGTGCACTTTTAACGGCTATTGAAGATGCTCCAGATAAAATAATATCGGTATGGGAATGGAATCGTGGCGAAAAAGGTCATAGGATCACAGAAACAAGAGTATGAATTGTATACAATGTAATAAGAAGGGAATGAATTATAATGAATGTGATTTTTTAGTGTTCCGTTGATACAGTGGTTGCTGTTGAATTTCATCCGTTGGATCGGAATCAAATTGTGACCGTTGGCAAAGGACATATTGCATTTTGGCAATTGGATCAAGGTGGTACACTGTACAAACGAATGGGCATATTTGAAGGTCGCGATAAACCAAAATATGTAACATGTATCGCATTTACACAGAGTGGTGAAGTGATCAGCGGTGACTCAAATGGAAATATTTCTATTTGGGGACGTGGAATGAATACAATTCACAGATTATTCAAGTATGATTTTGCTAATTATGAGATTACGTTACAATTATCCAATTGTGTGACATCCGAATGTGTTGTATAATTTCATGGCGTTTATCATTTTAGAAAAGTACATGATGGCTCAATATTTACACTGTGCATTTTGCGTGACGGTAGCTTAATATCTGGTGGCGGAAAGGACGGTCGATTGGTGATGTTTGATTCTGAATTGAATCCCACTGGATTAGCGATTGCCATAGAACCGCATTTTGGTGCTATACGTGTGGTAGCTGAAGGTAAAGGTGCCCAATTATTGATTGGTACCACAAGAAATTGTATTTTAACTGGATCATTTGAGCTGAACTTTAATCCGGTCGTTATGGGCCATACTGAAGAATTGTGGGGCTTATCGTCACATCCAAATTTAGCACAATTTGTAACTGGTGGACGTGATCGATTACTTCAGCTGTGGGACTCATTATCTCATTCAGTTGTGTGGAGTAAAGATATTGGTGAACAAATACAATCGTGTGCGTTCTCATCAGATGGTGAAGCGATTGCTGTTGGTTGTATTACTGGTAAATGGGCGATATTTCATACGACCAGTCGTGATTTACTCGTTCAATATCAGGATGGCGATGAACCAATACAAGATATTAAATTTTCACCAGACGGTAAACTTCTGGCCCTTGGTTCACGTGACAACAGCATTTATATTTATCAAGTGAGCGAGAATATCCGACGATGTGCTAAGATTGGCAGATTACAAGGTCATTCCAGTTTTATTGTTCATATGGATTGGTCAAAGGATAGCAAATATCTGCGTAGTAATTCTGGTGATCATGAGCTTCTATTCTGTGAGTCAAATATTATGATTATTAAAATTTTTTTGCTTATGTTTGTGGTTATTTATTTTAGGGCAACCAGAGGTCTGCAGACAAGTAACGAGTGCATCACAAATGCGTGATATTGAATGGGACACACATTCATGTGCTCTAGCATTCACATCATTAGGTGTGTGGCCTGAAAACGCAGATGGAACAGATGTGAATACACTGGCTAAGAGTGGTGACAATTCATTGTTGGCTTCTGGCGATGATTGGGGAAAAGTAAAATTGTTTTCATATCCTGCTATACAACCGAAGGTAAATTGAAAGTGTTTTATTTGTTAGTATTACTCATAACGATTAAACAATTTGTATTGTAGACTCTCTCGCACAATTATGGTGGACATAGCAGTCATGTGACTTCAGTTACATTTTTGCATGATGATACTCGACTTATATCAGTTGGTGGTGCTGACACCAGTGTACTACAATGGACGGTTGCATCAAATTATTAATATAATGATTTTTAAAAAATTGCTCAGCATTAAATTTGATTAGTACTTGTAATGGTGCCTTTGGCTTTAAAATTAATGGACATCATCCTGGAGTATACGTTTTATTATGGATAGGCGAGAGTTGACATTGAAATATTTTAACAGAATCAGTGTCCGAATACCAAATAAGGAGTATTAATACATAAAAATATAAATAATATTTGCGATAATGTTGTTCATGCACTATGACGCATAACACGGGATTTCGTTTATTAATCACTTCTAATTAAATATCAACTAAATACAACATAGTCTAATTTATAACTAAACTTAATATTAATGTAGATTAAAATGCCTTATTTTGTAAATCTAATAAACTCACTTTATTTCCCAATGTTCAGTAATTGCAATTAAATAATACTGAATACGAATTAGAACAGAAATTTTAAATCTTTTGGAACATTTTAACCTAGCGATTTGTCTATTATTTCAGCTTTGATTATACACCCACAGACAACAACAATTTTGAAAAATTTTTAAAATGAAAATCCTGAAAAATTTTCAGAAGGAATTTTCTGAATTTATCTGCTGCATTTATGTTCGCCTGTTCCAAATGAAAGGGAAATTTTAAAAATCGATTTGTTTTTCAGAAAATTTCTAACGAAACCGGAGAAATTTGAACAGGCGAGCAGAAATACAGGAGGACGTCCTTTCTACCGTTAACGCCTGAATGTATGTAATTTTTTAAAAATTCTCAAACTTGAAAAATTGAAAAGTTTCAAAAACTCTTTTCTGATCCTCAGTCCATTTCACTAATTCGAATGCAAATTTGGCATATGGAAACTACATTTTTAAAGTATTGAAATTTTACTGAATGTTTTGTGTCTTTATTACAATTAATGCGAAACTACCAATACTTCTTACATTGGAATTGCTGTAACGTAATTAATCAAACGACAGGATATGAAGCGTCAGTAGCTATACCACAATGATTTTGTTTATTCCGTGCCATTTTAATGTATCCATCAAGTCCCCAGCTCTTTCCGTATGAATTTTTAACTAACCAATAATCATTTCCATCTTCAGTCCCATATCCAACGATCAATACACCATGAGTTAATCGTTCTGAGGAACATTTATCAATATTGAATACTCCACTTTTAAATGAACGATAATGTTCGTCTGAAGTATCAATTGCAGTAGCTACTGGACCTATTGTAGCTACAACTTCTTTTAATATTTCCTCATTACCTGATGGTAATCTCACAAAATCAGTTAAAGTTGCACCAATCGTTTTCTCGTTGAAACGACAATCGTTATCTTTAGCTTCATATGGATAACTTTCTTCTGTATCAATTCCCTTATTTTGAATAACATAGGTAAAAGCTTCGTTCATGTAGCCACCATTGCAACCTTCATTACCTCCGTTCTTTGCACAATCTACTAAATTTTGTTCCGATAGCGAAATAAGTTTTCCAGTTTTAAGAAAATTGTGTCCCTCAATAGCACCAGTGGCGGAAAATGCCCAACAACATCCGCAATGATTTTGATCTTTAACTGGTGTCACTGCACCTTTGGAACGCCAATCTATCGAATCTGGTAGACTTTTATTCGATGACAATGTTGATTTATAAAGTGTTCCATGACGTGATCTAATTTATAATTTTAGATTGTTGTATTCGTTAGGATTTAAATACTCAAGGTGTACTTATAGCTTCTTTGGTATGCATTCATTTTTCTGTTCAATTCTAGAGTCGTCAAATCACTGAACTGATTAATTCCTAATTTATATGACACTCTGCCAGCTTCGTACTTGGCATTATGTGTTCGAATTTTGTTATACGTATTGGCAAATATTTCAAATCGTGAATGCTCCTCAATATCACTTTCATATGTTTTATTAAAATCCATCTACGGATCATGAATACTTTAATGGTGTTTAAATTATTGGTATCTAGACGTTTACCTTAAATTGATCCCATTCCCTTGTTAATCCTTTCATATCTTTGATTCCAAAAACAAAACTAAATGATAAAAACAGAATTATTAACATTATTATGAATATGAATATTTTACACGTTTATCAAAAAGAATTACTGAACTGGATCAACTCCATCTTTGTATAAGCTTTTATACTTTCAAGATCTCAATTACTAGAAATAAATGAAAATAAAATTCTTAAATTTATGTGCAATGCAATAAATGTCTTCTATATTTTGCAATTATTTAATCAGTTGAGTCCATTGATTGTTATCGCATATCATAGTTAAATATTACACCTTTTGAAAGGTGATATTTCATATGATTTTATTCACTCAAAAACCGTTGATTGTAATGTATATAGTAATTCACCACCGATTCAATTATTGTCTTGGATAACAGAATAGCTCTAGTTTCAGTAATTGACCACAATTTGAATAATATTCATTTTTAAAACAGTTCAAACACATTATCGATAATACAGTTCTTCTTACCTCTGACTAATAAACGACGTAATAATTAACACCATTTAATACTTTTATTATTAACTCTGTTGTTCATAACTCGATGAACTCGTTGTATGCTTGATTACTAGATAATAGTTTCATTATTTAGATACGCGTGTAAAATATTAAACTTCCAAGACACAAGACTACAAAATTTGAAGCTTGAAGTTAAATTGTTTGTTATTTACTACTGGGTCTGTCTAAATATGCTTTCCTAAATTAAATACTCTTACGCTTTTATCGAGGAACATAGTATTTAAACACAAATAATTTAATTTGCCTGCTTTAGTTGCATTATTTATTTTATCCATAATTGTATTATGCACAATAAATTGTTAAAAATGCAATAGATATACATGGGTATTAATCTGAATTCGTTTAATTAAACAACGGGATATGAACCTACGGTAGCTATGCCACATTGATTTTTCTTATTTCGAGCCATTTTAATGTATCCGTGGTCTCCCCATTCTGCTCCAAATGAATTTTTAACCAACCAATAGTCTCTTCCATGTACAGTTCCATAACCTACCACTAATACAGCTCGATTTAAACTCATTGCGGAACATTCTGGATAGTCAAATACTCCGCTTTTATAACTATGGAAATCACTGCTTGAAGCATCAATGGCAACCGCTACCGGACCATGTGTTGCTACAGCTGCTTTCAATTTATCTTCATCGAACATTGGTAAATTTGCGAAACCAGTAAATTTAGCTCCAATTTTTTTTGGTAGGAAACGGCATTTACCAACGTTAGATTCATATGGATAATCTACATCACGATTGATTCCCTTATTTTTTATCACATACTTATAAGCATCGATCATGAAACCACCATTACAACCATCAGATCCTTTAATTTTTGAGCAATCAATTATGTTTTGTACAGACAATGCTACAAATTGTTTTGTTTTTATAAAATGTTGTCCTTCCATAGCTTCTGCTGCAGAAAAAGCCCAACTACAGCGACAAGTTTTTTGGTCTCCAACTGGTGAGACTGCACCTAGTGTAGTCCAATCTATTGAATCCGGTAGCGTCAGATTTGAGCCCACTTGATAGCTTTGGAATGTTTCAGTATCGAAGCTAAATTTATGAATATTTTTTAGATTATCCTTCAACATAATATTAGTTTAAACTTTTAATATTTACTCTGGATGTACTGTTAAACCATTATACATTTGGTTCACCTCATCAGTTTTTAAATCGCTAAACTGATTAATTCCTATTGAATAAGAAACTTTACCAGCTGTAAATTTTTCATTGTGATTTTGAACTCCTGTATATGTTTTAGTAAAGATTCCAAGTCGCAAATTTTCTTCATCTTCATTTTTATATGTTTTATTATAATGCTCCTATCAATTAATATTATTAAAAAGAATTTTTAAGGAAACTGGGAATTTATATTTAGAAATATTACCTTAAATTTCTTCCATTCGTTTGCTATAGGATTCACTTCTATATCAGAGACAACAAAGCTCACAGCCACCAAGATTAACAATAATTTCATTTTGAATACAAATATTGATAATGCACACAAATTTCTTAATTATTTTTCTCTAGTCTTGCTGAGTACAAACTGAATCAATTGCATTCACCGGGGTGGTTTTTATGCAACAAACCAAGACCATAAATTATTAATTTTATGATTCGGTGTCACCATTCGTTCCCAGTGTTCAACAATTAATCAACCAGGTAATCACTCTTCTTATCACTTAATGGGGTTTTTCAAAAATAATTTCTGAATCCAATTTTTGTTCAAATTTTATTGAAACTACTAGGCCAAACCTGTAATAACTCCTATTAATAATGCTAATGCGTGAGTATTATTTATTGCAATCGATCTAACTCTGCACTATCGCTTCTATTTTCAATTGTGAAATAAAGTAATTTTTATAAAAGAAATATAAGCTCATTTGCATTCGGTATCATAATATATTTATTATCGACCAATATTTAGATGTATTTAATTGATATACCGATATTAGTTAGACAACAGGATATGATGCATCGTTAGCTATACCACAAAGATTTTTATTCCGAGCCATTTTAATGTAGCCGTCCATGCCCCAATGGTGGCCCCATGAATTTTTGACTAACCAATAATCCTTTCCATTTTCAGTTCCATATCCAACGACCAAAACACCATGATCTAGATTTCTTGTGCAATCGTCAGGATCAAATATTCCATCTTTGTAATTATGAAATAATTCATTTCCGGCGTCAATGCCAACCGCTACTGGTCCGGATGTTGCTACAGCTTCTTGTAATGTTGCTTCATTACCAAAAGGCAAATGTATATAATTAGAGAAAGTCGCTCCAACTTTTGTTGGTACATAACGACATTTACCATCCCGTGCTTCATATGGATAACCATTTTCGGTGTCGATCCCATTGTTTTTAATAACATACTCAAAAGCATCGTCCATATTTCCACCATGACAACCTGAATCTTTCGGTGAACAATCTACTAAATTTTGTTCAGACAAAGATACAAGTTTTTTAGTTTTAAGAAAATGTTGTCCTTCCATAGCTCCAACTGCAGAAAAAGCCCAACAAGAGCCGCAAAATCCCTGATTTTTAACAGGCGTCACTGCACCTTTGGACCGCCAATCTATTGATTCTGGTAGAGTCACATTCGAATTCAATTTTGACTTATACGGTGTTCCTTTATGTAACCTATTTTTGTATAATCGAAATTTTTAATTTCTTCATTTTTGTATCATTTTTGTTTCTATCAATCAAATTTTCAATATTTACTTATTAGTTGTTGCTAAACCGTTCAACATCCGTTTCGTTTCTCGACTCGTTAAATCCGTTAAGTGATTAATTCCTAGAGCATATGAGACTAAACCAGCATCATATTTAGCATTATGAATTTTAATTTTATCATACATGTTGGCGAAAATTTCAAAACGTAAGTGTTCCTCGATATCTGATTTGTACGTTTTATTAAAATCCGTCTATCCATTAATTATATTCAAAATAGCAGTTAATTACTGTAAGTGATTTGTAATGAGTTGAACATGTTACCTTAAATTTTTTCCATTCCTGTTTTAATTCCTCCTTATCATCAAATCCGATAACCAAACTCACCGCCAACAGTAATATAAATAATTTCATTTCGAATTCTATTATTAGTCTGAATCACAAGCTTGTTAAAATCTTAGAGAACACTAAACTTAATTAATTCCAATTGTTTTGAAGCTTTTATACTTAATTTTTATACATAACTTACATCAATTAAAATAAAATTTTGAAATTATGTGTCAATGTCATTGATATGTTACAAGCTCTACAATTAATCAATAAGATATATCTTCACCTATAACATTTAATTCAATTGTTTGCGATATAAATAATTTAGTAATTTAAATTAAGTGTTTGAATTATTTTGCTCATATTTTCTAATCAACAGCTTTGATTTGCTCACTGATCTTTATTGTTCAATTCATTCATGAACCGAGAAAGCTTTGATAAATGGAGATTATTTTACTTGAATATTTCAATAAAACTCTATTTGTAATTTTAAATTTTTTAAATTTGAACGATTTTCATGAAATTATGATATTTGCCTTCTCTTCTCATGTTTGCCTGTTCAAATGTTATCAATCCAGAAGAAATTTTTGTTGAAAAATGAACATTTAGTTAGTTTTTCTTTACATCAGAAAACGTCTAACATAACCGCAGTAGTTAAATTTGCAAATATTTAGACCAAGGTCCATAGTGGAGAGTATGAAGATTAATTTATGGAAGTTTAGAATTATAAATTTTTCAGTGATATCTTCTATAGTATATTGAAAATAACTTATTTAAAACAAAGATCTTGTTTTTCACTATATTACTTCTATTTGAAAATATGAATTCAATGGTATGTTACATACAAAAAGTACTGTCTTAACAAATAAAAACGAAACTCATTACTTATCAAATAATTTTCAAATACATTTTATTTCAATTATTGTCGTTTGTAAAAAAAAATCAAATATGGATATCTTTTCAATCACAATTTGTAACTTTTTGTAATAAAATATTCAATGGAATTAGAATTATATTAAAATTCAAAGCTAATACCATTCTAATCATAAAATTCAAAATATTAATGAGTTAATTGATGATAAGTTTTAAAAAAGACTTAAACTAATGGGTAACTGGCAGCAGATGCAATACCGCATTGATTTTCCTTATTACGGGACATTTTGATGTAGCCAGTATCACCCCATGATGTACCCCATGAATTTTTAACAAGCCAATAGTCATTACCTCTCTCATCAGTACCATAACCGACAGCCAACACACCATGATCCAATTCTTGTGGACTGCATTCTTCTTCATCATAAACACCACCGGTATATAATTGGAATGATTGATGTGATGCATCAATGGCAACTGAAACTGGACCAATATGGGCAAGCGCTTCCATCAATTTTTGTTCATCTCCCTCTGGAATATCAACGAATCCCTTATCATCTGCTCCCTTGTTTGATGGATCATATCGACAAGTATCATCAATGCCTTCATATGGATATGATTTCTCGGTATCAATACCACCATTATCCTTTATGTACTTGAATGCATTGTCCATAAGACCACCGTTACAACCATGATTATCATAACGAGATGAGCAATCGACTAAATTCTGTTCAGAGAGTGACACAAGTACTCCCTTCTTGCGGAAATGTTGACCTTCCAAAGCACCAGTAGCTGAGAATGACCAACATGATCCACAGTGGCCTTGATCTTTAACTGGTGTTACTGCTCCCTTTTTACGCCAATCAACTGTTTGTGGTAAAGCAGCACTAAATCCAACTGGCAATTGGAATTTAACACCTTCTGATTTTGGATCCATTTTGTATGTCCTAAAATTTATGTAAAATTATTTATTTCAATTCATAACTTTCACTTCAATTCAAATAATTACTGGTTGCCTAATCTCTTGAAACCATTCATGGTATTCTTAAATTCAGCTGGTGTCATATCAGCATACTTGTTTACTCCCATCGTATATTTCACTTCCCCTTTATGGTAACGAAGATTATGTTGGGCAATTTTCAATCTATTCTCCATATAAATTTTTAACCGGTGTTGCTCTTCTTCGGCATGTTTATAAATTTTTTGATGTTCTGCCTGTATAAGAAAAATTACAGTTATCAATTCTGCTTAATTTCATCATGTAGTATTGAAAACAATCAACAACGTTTTAAATTTTAGAAAACAACAAACCAATGATAATATAAAGATCGCGTGACTTTGAATGGATGGTACTACCAAGACCGAGAAGAAAGAAACTGGTTTCTGAACAAGATTGCAATCTTTCGTTCTCTACTTATAAACACACTCCGTTTATTGGCATTTTTTATGTTTCGATTCTGATGTAATATTTAGTTATAATTAATTGATCCATACCGAGAATTCGTATAACGCATCTTCTTTGTTATATATTTTCATTCCCATTGCTGTCCATAAATACTCAGCATAATTTTTATATCATTGTTTAAATATCGATGCCGAGTGTGACTAATTTGTTTATACTAATTAATATAAACGCATTTCTCAAATCCCGTGATATTTGTTATTATAAAATGATTCCACTCTATACATAATTCACAAGTTCAGTTAAAGTTTATCAAAACAATACTAGATGGGGTCAGCAAAATGTAGAGCACATGATACTGAGATACTGATAGAATAACTAAGTTTAATAAAACATTATCATTTTACTCTCTCGTACGAAAATAGGAAAGAAAATACAATTAAATTGCACAGTACGATCACTTCCTTGCAAATCAATTTAACTGATTATAATGTTTTTGAAATTAATTCAAACATGAAATTTAGCAAGAATGAATCAATTTTGTTTGTCACTCATGCCGATCGTAGAACAAAGAAAATCAAATACAATGCTACGTTATATTGAATTGTTAGAACCAAACGGACTTCGATTTGCCATTGAACCTAAAATTCAATCGAATCAGCTTTCAATCGGCTACTTGACGCGTCATTTAACATTTCTTGGTAGCAAAAATATAAACCAAAAATGTATTTTTTGGGCAGACAAATAAAATTGTGTTATCTCAGCAAAAGTATTAATCTGGTAAACACCATATGCTCAAAATTCCCATTGCTCAGTTATCTCTGTATATACGATGTAGTTACTTACTTTGAACAATTCCCATTCGTGTCTGACGATATCTTTGAAATGTATGTCTATCGCACTAACGGCCACAATAAACGCAGCCAATATTAACAAAGCCTTCATGTTGCTTCTTCTAATTTTATTTTATCACACTGCTAAAAGTATACACAAATACCTGTAATAATGATGAAAGAAAGTTTATTAATTTACAGTAATTATCTAGTCAAAATAGGCAAATAATTTACAATTTATGAACACTGGTTTTAGTAACACTAAATTCGTTGTATTTCCGACAAGAGATCTTTTGCAACTGATTCCTATTCGTTGCTGGCTCATTGATTTTATACACGCTTAGGACAGTATGTGAGGCGTATATTGATATGATTGTTATTAAATTGTTGACGAACTTTTGTTGGTCCACTTTGATTAAACAATGTTTTTCTGATAAATGAAACTTTTCATATATAATTTCTAGTATTTTGATTCTAATTTTTAAGCATTAGCAGTAGAATGATCTACAATTTGCAAATTAATTAGGTAAACCTAAATTGATTACAATCATTTTAATCTATTAATTGTGTTGCAATTGAATCTGAACAAGAACATGATTCGATGTTTAACAATCAAAAATGGAATTTCTATATACAGGTACACCCCTCAAGTGCATCTTGAACTAGATTCTAATAAAAATTAGAACCAACAAAGGCCATAAATGCTATGTCATTACCCAGAAATACATACTCTGGCGAATATATTATCAAGAACAAACAAAGAAAATTGAGGCTTCTAATATTCGACCCTTGAAGTTGTACCAAATTCAATGGAATTCCATGTAAACGCTATTCATGTGTACTGTAATAACTCTCTAACTTACTGGATAGTTGGAAAATTAATATAGTTGATACGATAATGGAAACACAAAGATATTGATTATCTAATTGCTCACATATATCGAATGAGGAATACGAAATTGGTGAATCAGAGAAGAGTCAACTGTACAAACAACCAAATCAACAACGCAATTGAATATCAGAATATTGTTCTTACCCGTATTGTATTCTAGACAATTGTAGGTGATTCCACTCTATACCTGAACTGTCTATTTGGCCACTTTAAAAATTCAAGGAAATATAATATCTAACACTTCTTTAAAATTAAATAATGGTAATGGTAATCTCGATGCCATCAACTAGACACAAAGAAGCCCAAAAGATAATGATATTTGATTATGAAATCTTCAATTTTGTCAATTTTTTTATTTTCGGTTTTTGTTCGTATTTCTTTCTTTATTTTGATTATAGGATCGTATTAGTATTTGTTAATAACAAAACAGACGCACTTCATCAGCTGGTTAAAGCGCCGTCAGGTTTACGGCAAATTCGTTCTTCGCTTAGGTACAATTTCCCCTCTCTGGAGTTAAATAAAATTTTAAATCACTAAGTGCACCGTTAGATATTTTAATTTCGAAGACAAGTTAGTAAAAAAGTAATCAATTTTAAGAGTGTTATAAATTCAATTATTCTAAAATGTATTGCGAAGGCAATTTAATATTAATTACTAGCGTATTCAATCATTTGCTAGTATATTTCACTTATCGGATAAGATATATTCAAATATCTAAAATCAAATACTTAAACCACTACTATTGGATAACTAGGAAAATTTGCAATTCCGCAATGATTCTTCTTATTGCGTACCATTTTTATGTATCCCTTATCGCCCCAATTAGGCGACCAAGAATTCTTCACCAACCAATAATCCAATCCATTTTTGTCTGTTCCATATCCTACAATCAATACAGCATGATCTATTTTATATGTTGTGCAATCCGGATAATCATAGATTCCACCAGAGTAATGTTTGAAATGATCCCCAGAAGAATCAATAGCAACTGACACTGGACCTACATTAGCTACTGCTCTTTTCAATCTTATCTCATTTCCATGTGGTAAATCAACGAATTGTGACATCAATAGTCGTCCAGATTTAGAATTATTGCGACACGATCCCTCAGTCTCTATATATGGATAATTTTCCTCACTGTCAATACCACCGTTCTCTATTACATACTTAAAGGCATTTTGAATTGCACCAGCAGTACATCCTCTATTCCCATACTTTTTTGAACAGTCAATTAAATTTTGTTCCGAGAATGCTTTCAATTTGCCTGTTTTAAGGAAGTATTGTCCTTCAATGGAGCCAGTTGCTGCAAATGCCCAACAAGACAGACAATGACCCTGATCTTTCACCCGAGTCACAGCACCTTTCTCTCGCCAATCAATTGAATATGGCAAAGTTTCATTTCGTTTCATTTGTGAACTCTCAAAAATTGAAAGAGCTCTTGACCTAAAGCACATAATAATAATGATTGTTACTATTACCAAGTATTTTCTGTAATATTACTCTTAATACTAACGTATTGGGTTGTTCAAATCCTTTCATCATATTATCAAACTCTTCGGATGTCAAATCAGAATATTTATTAATTCCCAAAGAATAGTTTACCAAGCCTTTTTTGAACAGATCATTATGTTCTTGAATCTTATAATGGGCATCTTCAAAAATTTGAAATCGATACTTTTCTTCACACTCATTATCGTAGATCTTGTTAAATTTTTCCTAAAAATTTTAATAAGAAATTATTCGTCATAAAATATTAGTATCTTAACAAATGAACTTTACTTTAAATGATTTCCATTCGGTTTTTACTCCTTCATCAATTGGAACACTGAAAACAGAAGTTACTGCGACGAATAAAATTAAGTAATTCATTCTGATAGACTGAAGACAAATTGAACTAAAACCGATAATGTCTCATGAAGTTCTGAACCCATAAATTGACCGTTAATTAATATCTATAAGTTCAGATTAAATATCAAAATGCTCATAACTCCCCACTAATGTTATCAACTTGATTATGATATCGATTAACTTTAAATGATAATACTTTCTTATAGTACCACTGATAATACTTGTAAGAAATTTTAATCATTAATGTAAATGTGTTTATAAATTCCATCGTATTATTATTGTTATCTAATGACCACTTTACATTGTAGTCATTTCCCTTTCACCTACTTCTGCGGTGTGGTCGCATTCCATTCAGATTTGTTTGCATACCACAGTACTTTAAATAATATGCGAATAAATTAAAAACATCGCAATTAAAATTTTAACTGGAATTCCTAATTGCATAAAAACCAAAAGCATAGTTTAGTATCATAAGTAGCCTTCGGCAATCGTTAATTTTGACTTCTCTAAGGTGATCCATAAAATATTTTGATTCAACTCACCTTTTCAGTTCACTGTTGGTTTCCGTTTATTTGGATAAAATATTTCCGAAAAGACAAAACAGTGTCCCCCTTTCATAATACACTTAGTAGATAATTACATCCATATTGTACCAAATTCACTTGATTTGGTTCTAGGGTGTTCCGGTCGATGTCAAAGAATATTTTTATTTCCAAACATTCTTTATATTCATTCATTCCAATCCTCATTGTTATATACCAACGAAAACGAACAACATTTAATGAATCAACGATGGAAATATATTAAAATTTATTTCAACAGAATCCAGGTGGTGCCAAAAAATTTAAATTGAATATGAATTAAGGCATCACAATGCATTGTTCTACCAGATAGATATCACAGACTACAGACAATGTGTATGATAGGGTTTTTGTAGGAGTAATTGTACAATTTTCAGGTTCATTTTACTTGTAAAAGTAATTACGGTTTATAATGGAGTTAATTTAAAATGAACTCAATGTTTGTTCTGCTTCATCGTTGAAATACTTTGGAACCGTAAACGCTAATTGTTTTTAGTTAAATAATTTTTGACAAGCAGCCAATAAAGTTCGAAGGGTGACGGTCAATCAGATAAGTCAGAAAAAAGGGATGAGATGACAATAATTGATTGTCCCTGTTAAATGATAAAAATAGGATGAGGACTCACTACTCTTACCACACGCTTTGAAGTTTCTAATATCTTTATTCAATCTTCTTCGCCAGAGAGTTTCAACAACATAAATTTAAATTATCTATCACATAAACATGATTATTAAACGTTGCTGTTTTAATCAACTTGCTACCAAATTTTGTTACAGACATTTTAACTTTTAGTTTTTCTTACAACAACTGATTTGTCTGTAAAAGAATTATAATCCATACTTATAAACTTATCCAAAGAATATCTTTAACTGGAAATGAAACAATAGAAAAACATGACGGAAAAGCCTACTGTCTTAAGAGACCCATCATGTGATTGACTAAAAACGGATGGTAAGAAGATATCCTATATTAATTCAACTATAATATAATAATGTATGACTCTTTGAGTGGTTTGGCCATTGTCTTTTGACCATTTTCATATAACATATCCGACACCATTTAGTCTAAGTGAGGGGTATGTCAATAAAATCCATCTGAAACAGAAAATAAAATCTCTATATTATGATACAGTAAATTTTTGATTCCATTGTGATAACAATCAGACGACTATGATTCGAAACCAAATGGGGGAAAAAACCCTTGATTAGTTCTATAATCTACCAATTTACTCAACATAAGAGCAAACATTTTTCATGCAACAAGGACCGCATAAAACATGAAAGCGAAATCAAAAAGCATGAAAAAGAAAGTAAAATGAAACAGAGAAAAAAAAAAAACATAACAAACGGGGTAGAGAAAAGTTATCATAAGCATAACTATTTAGGAAACACTTAACTCACTATTTGTACATGAAAATGTTCCCACATTTATATTCGTTTGTATTTCTATCAAATATAGTTTTTTCCACTGTTCCGCTTTTGTGTCAGAAGTGAATTTATTGAAGGCAATCAGTTTCGCCAAAAAGTATAAATTCGTATGTTCTATGCTCTTTCTTTTTGTTCTTGTTGGTATGTAGAACAAAAGAGGTTTGATATTAATGAATTAATTTTTGTTCTACGCTTAACTTTTAATGGGAAATATTTCATCATATAGAAAAGTTAATATTCAACCGGGAATGGTGAAAAACCACATGGATTTTGTTTGATTTAGACAATAATTTTAAGTCATTCCCTTTTTTCTTTGGTATGTTATTATTTACCTAATGTTAAAGCTTAAAGGGGTAGTAGACTATTATTCATTTTTATTATTTACTTTAACTAAAATACTTTAATAATATCTGTGATTTTATTATAATTCATATATAGATAATCATATAATAACAATTCATGCATATATGAATATTTAAATTATTAATTATTTGTAATATCTTCTAAGATTGTTATATTTATCTTCGGAATCTCTTACAAATTCAAAATTATTTATTTGCATTGAAGGAAATTTAACTGTGTAGTTTTTAAGAAATATTTTCTTATTAATTTTATAAAACTCTAACTTACAATGCATATTCTGGACGGCTTGCAACACCGCAAATATTTCTGAAATCTTTAGCGATTCTCATGAATCCATTTTCGCCCCAGCGAGGGCCCCAAGAGTTCTTCAGCAACCAATATTTTTCTAGTATACCACCATATCCAATAAGCAACATACCATGATTTACTTGAACATATGAACAACCTTGATTTTTATAAATTCCACCGCGATAAAATCGAAAATCTTTTAGTGTTGAATTTACAGTAACAGCAAATGGACCTCTATAAGCAACATGGTATTCCATATGCGGAATTGTATTAGAAACAAAACCAAATGAGGTAATGTTTGCCACTCTATGGAATGCCTTGTATTGACAACCATGAACACGACCGGTGTAAGGATAAGTTCGATTTGCTTCAATTCCCTTGTATTGCTGAATCATTTGAAATGCAATGAGCGGTGTTCCTGTGTAACAACCATATCTACTTGATACACAATCAATTATATTCTGTTGAGACAATGGAATTAATTGACGACGTTTTATGTACATTTGTGCTTCAATGACACCAGTTGCTGCAAATGCATAACCTGAATTACAGTTTCCTTGGAATCCAACCGGTGATACAGCACCTGATCTCCTCCAGTCAACCGATATGGGTGTTAGGTATGACTTTAATTTCACTTCGTTATTATTCACAGGTTTGGATTCACTATAAGTAAACAAATGTTTGCACAATTAAATTATTTCACTTGGATTTATCAAAATTTACTCATAATCCGTTATATCCGCACCCATCATTGATAAAAATTCTTCGTCAGATATGTCACCAAAATGATTCATCTCAAGCCAATATGATTCTTCACCTTTGCTATACCGTTCATTATGTTCATCGATAAATTTACGGTTTTCCAAGTAGATTTCTCTACGCCAATTATCTTCATGCCAAGTAGCATAATCTTTATTGTACTCCAACTAAAAAAAACTGAATGACACCAAATTTCAATGTACTAATCAAACGGTTACTTTGAATATGTTCCATTCTCGTTGAACTCCAACACTTCGATATTTAAAACCACCGGACACTACAATTGCTGTTATAATTAATAGTAATATTAACGACTTCATTATGCAAACTAAATGTAACTACAACTCACAGACGACTAAGAATCAACTAATTTAATTCATAAAATTGCTTAAGTATTTATTGTATTTCTTATCAATTTACCAAAATATTTTATTCAAATTCATCTTGTTACACGAAATATCAAAGTTATTGTTTTAATTAATCGGCTGTTTATCATTTCATTAGAAAATATATTTAAATACGTCCATAAAATGCGAATGACATCACTCCACATATGTTGCGTTTATCTTTTGCAATACGCACATATCCCTTTTCGCCCCAATTAGTACCCCAAGAATTCTTTATCAGCCAATACTTCTTGGGTTTGGTACCATATCCAACTAGTAATGAACCGTGATTTACAAATATTGATGAACATTTTTTATTGTCATAAACTCCACCACGATAGAAACGAAAATCTGGATGTAATGAATTAATCGTAATTGCAAGTGGTCCAACATTGGTCAAACTATAGGTCATGTATTTCTCACAACTACTTCGAACACGATATACAGTTGTCAGATTGGTAAATCGATGAAAACGATTATATTTACAGTATTCATATTTTCCGGTATATGGATAAGTGGATGACTTCTCAACTCCTCCTCGCTCTTTAACATATATTAGACCATACAAAACATTACCAAAGGTGCATCCAGCATTGCCTAGTTCTGATGAACAGTCTACAATATTTTGTTCAGAGACATCGACCAATTTTCCGCGTTTTCTTCTGTATTGACCTTCGATAACACCAGCTGTTGCAAATGCATATCCTGCATTACAATGTCCTTGGGATGTAACCCGAGTTACTGCACCTTTTTTTCTCCAATCTAAATCACCTCTTGGCATTTCAGCAATATCCATGTCGATATCATCAAATTCAGTTTCAATTCCTTCACCAATTCTATAAGAACAATTACTTCACTCATTAGTATTACTAAATAAATTTCAAATATTTACTGAACATCGACTGGTTTATCCATAAGTTCCTTAAATTCTTCTTCTGGTATGTCACCAAACTGATTCATTTCCAACCAATAAGATTCTTCTCCATTGGCATATCGAGTATTGTGGTTGGCAATCATTTGACGGTTACTGAGATAAGTTTCCTTACGAACATATTCCTCATCTTCGTCGAAATAACTTTTATTAAACTCTAACTAAAATTAAATTTCTTTTCAAAATCAATATCACTGATTTTTCTTCACTATTACCTTAAAGGTTTCCCATTCACTGTCCAATAAATCTAGTTCAGATTTATAAGACGCCGAAATTACAACGACTAGTGTAACTAGCAATAAGATTGTAATTTTCATTTTAAAAGAAATCCACTATAAACTCCTATTAATTCTAAGGGAGAGTTTACACTGATTCTACTACTGAATTTGGTCTAGTATTTATACTACTCTTATAATCAAATAGTCGATTAACTCATTTCTATTATATGCACATTTTTTAAATCAATTTTATTATGTTTATTTGATATTGAGCAATTACTGAGATGGAGGAGCAGAGTTTACAAATTCCAAGAGCAAATAAATTTCTTTATTTAAATAATTGCTGAGATAGTAAAAAGTCCCCAATAAGAAGAAATCTGATTATACGATTTGCCAAAAACTTAAAAATTACCTTTTTCATTAAATTCGTTGCAATTTTTCTTCCTTAAAACTTGATAAATACGATAAGTGCCGATAATAATATACCATAACATTAATATAATACTCTTGAAATTATGTACATTAATTTTGTCTTGTATAAAATAGAAGTAACTTTATGGTTCAACATTTATCAATGTACAAAGAAACAATCAGTTTCTGATTTCGCGAAACACTAATTGTGTTTCATGTTAATTGTTGAATCACTACGATTATTTACATAAACATTGAATGCGTTTATTACACTAATACAATTATTGAAATACGTTATGCTCAACGACGCCGTTCACTATACTTTATCACTGTAGTACGGCTGCTTATTCCGTAATGTACCATTTATTTTAAAATCAACGTCTTTCAATTTAAAGATATTTTGATAAACAACTGAATTTCTTTCGTGTTTTTCTCATTTTGATTAATTTGAATTCAAGCAAAATACGTTAAGAACTTATCAACACAATGTAAGGGGAATTGTACATATAAATCATGATTCATCCATCATAGCCTAGTCATAATCAGAGTATAGAATGTTGTAAAATGAACCAATTTCTAGTGTTAATGCATTCCTTTTTTATTATTTTCAATTTTATAAGTCAAATGGATTCCTCATTAATTTAATTCCCACCGGCTGAAGCATAATGAACGACCACACAGCCATTCATTTATGTGTACACGGTTGAATTTCTCTTTTCCTTTATAGGTAAATTTCATAATTAAACAGTCGCCACCAGTTGAACTAATTTAAAAGCATAGCCATTGACCTCATACATTAGCATTGACAAAGTGCCTAAATCATAAATCTTTGATCTCTTCACCATTGCCTCATATATAGACGCATATTAACAATTTTTTATTTTAAAGGAAAACTGTTCTACGGTTTTTATTAATAGAAAATTCATAAAAGCTGTATAAAGTCATGTACCGAACCAATGGACATTTCTCTGTTAATTTGCCCCACTGATTTTCATATGTGAGAAAAAACTCATGTTTAATATCCTGACTCTAAATGACTATACTGTCAATGTTGGCTAATTAATTCTTACAAACCAAATAACATTGCCATCATGAAATCCATGTTGATGTCATCCAGTGTATTTTAAACAGAAATCGAAAATTCATCACCATCAGTTACACTCATCCTTCAAAATCATATTCAATACTCAATTTGTTCATCTATACGTTTCCTTTTTAACCGCCAAGGAAAGAAAAATTCTATCATTCCAACGGTATAAAGATAATCAAGTATTTCCTTTTCGATAACAAATATAATCACTAGGAAAAATAATATTTTCCACCTGCGTGAACGCATTGAATTGATTTAGCCAAACAAATTGAACATAATATTTTTATTTGGTTTGGGGTAGACTAAATGACATGATTGAATCCCTTATCTTCGATGTCATAAGAGATTTCTGTATTACCAAAAATCTCAAATGGGGGGTAATACGGTTTTCCCGTTTTGCTTTTCACCCACTCAGCCAATCATCTATCAATGAAATAATAATATTTACTGTGAATTATTTGCATTAGTATGAACGCATCACATCACATTAAGAATACGCTTAATTTTCTATTATGTTTTTCTCTTTTCTCTCTGTTGGCAAACGCCTGTTAACATAAACTGATTATTATAGATGAAAATTCTTCATTTCAGTGACAAAAATAACAGAGATTCTAGTACCCCGTTGAAATTTTAAATGCGTCAGAGATTTCTTATTTCGAGTACATATTGTCTCAATAGTGTTACCAAACCATTGATTTCTAAGTAAATGAATCGCAATGGAATGCAACTAAAGATTCTATTATCAACTGATTACTAGCTACAGTCTTATTTTACTTCTGCTGTTGCGGAAAACACAAATATGTGAATGTCGGTTGAATTCAAAATTGAAAATGTTAATGTACACATTAGTAAATATTTTACCTCATATCCTACATTGATTATGGGATCCATAGCTTGAATGGATTTATGCAAATATGTCATTTACGATATCACTGATGTTTCCACCATAAAAAGGGGGTAGAACATATTAAATACTGATGTAATAAAAACGATCCGTTAAATATGTTCCGTGTAACACTTAATTTCATGTAAAACCGTCATGTTGTCGCTTAAATATCCGTTCAGTATTTGTCAACGTAAATGTATACAATATTCAACATTTCGTCAGTGACATCAACATCAATGTTGAGTTCATTATTATCAGTTTTCGTAGCGAATCTTAATGCGTTCATTATTAGATTTACGAATCTTAACGATTTATGTAAACAAGCAAACGTTCTTTATTAATGGATATACCATAGATCCTGTTGACAGTATTGTTAACAATCGCTGATGTGCAATTACAATAACCGTCTTTTAGACCCAAATTATTTTTCGATTAATGAATTTTTGACGGTTTTACTTGTAATCAATTAACTTGAAGAGAGGTACCATTCTTATCTAAAAGTGTTAGACATAGCACCTTTTCGTCTATATCTATAGTATGAAATTAATTTAACATAAGAGTACCTAACTGTATTTTGGGTGAATTCACAAGGAAATAATTAAGAGATTTGAGTGTTCGCAAAATCTTATTAGAATCAAAAGATTCGATGGATGATATACCAAACGATTTTAATGAAATTTCTTTAGAGAAATCCTATATTAGTTACTTGATTCAAATTTTCTGTTACTGTAATAAAGAAAAATTATAGTGTCATATAATGATTTTCATATTAAAACTATATTCTCTATGACTGTACGCTAGAATACAGTTTATTAACATTGAAATTTCATGCAATAACAATAATTATGTTGCGTAAGTCGCTAAATTAGCAATTCCACATTGATTATTACGATTTCTTGACATTTTAATATAACCACGTTCTCCCCATCCAGCACCCCAGGAATTCTTAACTAACCAATAATTTTTACGATTCTGTACACCAAAACCAGCAATCAATACACCATGATTTAAATTATGTGTACAAGCTGGATAATCAAATACACGACCACCATAATGTTGAAAACCTCTGGCATCTACACCAACAGAGACCGGTGTTCGTTGGACGGCGCGTAGTAAAGCATTTTCATTAGCCGGCACTCTTATAAAGCCACCAATATGCACTTTATTTCCTCTTGGATTTT